>OZ020518.1:31670295-32108295 GCA_963971425.1 Bryoerythrophyllum caledonicum | reverse complement strand
CGGCCCGGCGGGGGCGGACCGGGGCCAGGCTCGGCCGACGGCCGGTTTCGGACGGCCGGCTTGGTTAGGTTAGGCGGCCGTCCGCATATACATGCGGACGGCCACTTCATTTTTCCTCACTTCCTCCTCCTCATGCCGAGTCGGATGTGCTGCAGTTACAGTTTTCTGTACTTGCTGCTCTTACTAGGTGAGGAGACGGGGGTCCTTTTATTGTGACCGGATAAACCGTTTCTTAAGTTTCCAAACATTCATTCACGAATTAATACCGGAGTGTCCACGCTTTTTTTTTTTAAAAAGCAAGCGTTATCATGGCGACGGGAGAAGGGGATGGTGGTGGAAGATGTGAGTGAAATTGGAACGGGAGAGTCGAAGAAACGGTTCAAACATAAAGGTGCTACTCATGATCTACGATGGGAGATTTTGGACAATGAAGACATTCAGGCGGAGGAAGGTTGGGAGGTTGAAATGGAGGATTACTGGGTATCCTAGACATGCAAGAAATACGTGAAGATGTACCACATCGATAAACTTTGGCCAAGAGATTGCCACATAAGTCATACGACTTACTTTGCTTGCAAGCCATGGATGTGCAAAGATGATCACTTCATTTATCGTGCGCAACGACGCTTGATCATGAGCCATGAGCGGTGAGCCATGAGCGGTGAGCGGTGATTTCATGAGCGGTGAGCAAAAATATACTAAAAATAAATTATTCTTACTAAAAATAAAAGTATATTCGAATATTTGATGGATTTATTTCTATTTTTGAGAAGCTCTTTCCGCCTATAACCGTGGATTGTCGGATTTTGGAGGCCATCATTTTCAAACCTTTAGCAGTGAATATGTTTTTGTTTCTAAAGTAGTAAAGGGTGCTTTTACCACCTTGTATTGGAAGTAAGTTTGGTTGTTGTATCCAACAACGCAAATGAGAAGAAAATTCAGGGGGTGATAGAATGAATCGGTGGTTTATATAGGAGTACATGTTTATGTTTTCAAAGTACTCATGGGCGCATTCACCATGTGGTTAAGGAAACCAAATGAGTTGTTCGATCCAACAACGTGAAACAACCTGCAATTCTGAGCAGACTCATACACATCTGTAGATGACTTAGAGATTGATCTTTTTGGATTGGTATTTTTATAGGAAAAGATTGACTCCCTTGTCCATGACTTTCTTGATCGCGTTGAAGCTAAAAGTGGGGGCATGGACGAAATGGTCATCTTCGTGATTGAGATTGCACACCACACAAAAGATGTTGTAGAGGTGCTTGCAGTGGTACCAAGCGCCTCTCTTCTTGGTCCGTGCCAACATGTCCTTGAAATCTGCACAAAAACAATCTGGGAGAGGTCCGACTGTCAACCGATACTCCGCTGTGGTCTGCGCCTTCTTTGAGTCAAACAAGATGATGCATCCATTGGCCGGATACGGAATTGGAATAACCTCCGAGATGCGAGCATCAAGAATACCAGTTGACTCCCAATGGTTTCTCTGCTTCACCAAGACCTTGGCGTTTGGGAGACGGCGAATGCGGCAACAACCGCGAATCATTGGATGTGCATTGGGTTCAGAAGACAGTGGAATAGTAGCAGGATGTGCGGCACGATTGGAAGCGTCTCCGAAGAGACGCCTTGGTGAAACTTCTCGGCGGTCTTCAAGCTCGAATCCAGCCTCCTCCAGTCTAAAAATCTCTGCCTTTGTGAGGTTGGTGCCCTTCAGCACAGGCCATACCTTGGTGACCGGAGACCGGTCGTTCACCCACTTCCACTTCGTTCCCTTCACACAACGTTCGATGTCGTCAGCACAGTGGAAAAACTCCATGACTTGGTCCTTCAATGTCCTTCGAACGTGTTGAATTCCAGAGTAGGTAAGAGCTGAAGTACTTTTGCCTAGGCGCACAATCTTCTCCTTGCACGTCCTTCTTGTTTGGGCCTGTTTAGCAAAACAACGCTTCCCTGAATTCTTAGGAAAACGAGCAATGTGCCATTTCTTCACATCGCACTCAGACTTATGGACTCTTGTGACATGCGTAACCCTTAAAGACACCATAGGAGCAGAGGCCAGTGGGGACATGATTCGGACGTCGTCAGAGGAAGTAGGAGAACAAGGGAGAGATACATCAATGGCTGGTGGCGCACTCTCTTGACGTGCTCTAGTGGATCTAGTAGGGACTTTGGGATGGGAGAAGTTCATCTTGTCCGGGCGGTGACTATCAAACTCGGATCCAAGTGGAAGGTCAAGCTTCCGCTTGCTAGACCCAAAGACTTCCTCTCCTTCAAAATGAGGCATACGAGTGCACCACTCCTTAGCTCCGGGCATGCTCTCCATTGCTTCTACAACTTTATCATGCTTTCCCGTTCTCTGGGCATGGCGTAGTCGCAACTCCCGCTTGGAGGGCCCATTACCCGATCGCCCTCCGTTCAAAAACTGGAAGTAGTTAGTGCACTGCATGAATGCACGTACGAAGTCCTCCACTGTAGCATCGTACAAGTCGTTCCCCTTGTTGCCAGATTGTTGAAGCCAACGGTTATGAGTTGTCTCTGCCAAATTGCAAGATGGCATTACAGCCCGTTTTTCAGCGTTGAGGTCGTGTGGAGTACATATCAACGGCACGGATTTAGGTTGTTGGATCCAACAACCAAAACGACTAAATACTTGAGGCGGTCAAAGGAGTCTTACCATTTGCATGGACGCACCCCATTGCCAGTAGCGGTAGTGCCAAAATGTGAGCCACTGGTCAAGCTGCTTAAGAGCTTCATCATTTAGAGCTCCATAGGATTGCCACCATGCCCGAATTGCAAGGTATGGAACTTCCGAGTCGGCTGAAGTCTTGGAATCCTTGTATTGCTTGCACAGGAGACGATGCTGATTGTGGAATTCACTCTTGATGTACTTGTCCGTATGGCAATTCATAGAGGTAGTCCAATGAAGGAGGCGAGTGCGCCCGCGATCAACCATTACCTCCTGCGGATCACCAGAACCGTAGATCTTCCTCACTGCATTCCAGTTTGCACCAGCGCTATCCGCCATGAATCCTTTGAAGTTGATGGAGTTGAGCCCATTTCTTGCCATGACTTTGTTGATTCTCTTCCACATGAGACATTGGGCCTTGGTATCTTCAGATTGCATGTCACATACAGCAATCGTCATCACTCTACAATAGTGGGAATCGTACACATGGCACGCCATAGTGGTCCAGTGTTTGACGCGTTTGACATGATCAAACATTAGCCACGCATCTTGCATGTCTCCGCCGGCTTGCATCCTTGTCACGAGATCAACGCCGGAGCCGGGTCCTATCTCACTCATTTTGAATACAAAGACTTTATCCTTGTCACCCCCTTGGCCAGGAAACATATTTCGCTGGACAAAATGGCCATGTTGTACATCCCCTCATTTGACGAATGCCATCCATTGCTCGAGTGCGCCCAACCTGCTTGAACGATGAGATGACATTCTTGACGTTTGGAGAAGCGAGGTTGGCGTACTTCTCCATAACGTCCTTCATATCTTCAACAGTCATGGTCTTCTGTGATTCTAGGGGACAAAGGAGATGTTTAGCAAGGAACTCCTTGCTTGCTGCCATTGCAATAGCTGAGTTCGTAGCTCATGGGTTCCGCTCCACGTGTTCGCCCAATAACGTATTAATCTTCATCTTGGACTCTCGACAGGTTCCAAATGCAACAGGGTGGTCATGGGTGCCAATGTGCACACAAGCATGAGTCATCCATGGTGGTCTTTGGACGTAGTAGATAATGGCATTACATGTAACAAGAACGGTAGGCGGGGTTTTGCATATCTAACATATTAGAGCCGAACCTTTGGGAATTTGAGCCCCAGGCACAAATGGAATAGGGGTGTTCCCCTCCCACTCCTTCTCATTGAAGGGCTCCTCCCTGTTGGGGCACTTCAAATAATCGCACTCCATGTTATCACAGCGGAGATGTCCAGAACAAGAAGATCTCTGAAAGGTGAGCTCCATTCCATTCGAAATGTTTGAAGTCATCGTAACGCACCAGCAATGGCCGTCGTACTTCTTATCCATACCTTCCATGTTTTTAGCTTTGGAGGTGCTAGCGTCCATTGAAGCAGGTGGCAATTCAAAGATGATGTCACCGTCGTACGTGGAAGGGAGGAAGTCAACTTTCATATGGGGCATTGTAGCATAGCTGACGGTCTTCAACACGTTCTTCATTCCTGGTCTAGAGGCCAAACTCTTCAAACATGCCACAACACTAGTACGTTCCAGCCTTCTAGGGTTCGGGGATGCAGAGGGGGCCGTGAAGCGGAAGATGGAGTTGGAGGTAGACAATGTTGAGAGAACATGGACGCCGGTGGCGTGATGAGGGTTGGAGAAGTACGTGCTGTGATATCTTCTAGGAGGAAGTCGTCTTCGCTGTCTGAGATATGGATGGGAGAAGCAACAACGGGATATATGGAAGCCGGGGTAGAATCTGGTGTGCTTGTCTGTGGAGTGTTAACAGCCGGGTTGATGCTGGAAGTGGTGGATTTTCCAGGCATCAAGATCTCCATAGATGCTTGCATCTGCATGTCACTTAAACCAAACACTTTGTAAGTACCCTCCTTCAAAGACCATGCCTTTTGGTCACTTACAAGTATACTAAGTTGAAGCATGGTGTAGCTGATATCTTGAGCATCATCTAGAACCTCTTCCTCTACATGGATAGTATCTATATTGTAGCCAAAACAAAGTGTGAGTAGCGATGAAGTAACCAGGGCAAGCCCATCAACTCCCAATGGAATTCGGATTGGAATAAGATGACTGTCAGTTCTGAATGTAGCCATGGTATAGACGCAGTTTGAGTAGAGAGAAAAGAGGGGGAGAGGATGCCTAAAGGGAGTGACAAGTGCATTGCGGCAGTTATATTTGATGATGAATAGAAGTTGGGAAAAGGGGCACATCATGGGATGGTGTGCCGTTAGACTGACCAGTGACACGGGAGAAAGATTAAATAGCTAATTAACGCTCTAATGAAATGATCGGTTTTGAAATGATCTGTTGTTGGTCCTCAGATTACGATTTTTTGAGCTGAATTGGTATGAATCCTAGTTGTCGGATCCAACAACCAATTTCGAGATGATAATTTACTCGTGTTTGGGTTAGGATTTTGAAAGCTGGATCGCTAAATTTCACAGTTGACAAATTCGACAACTTGTTGAATCGGAGATGATAAGTTGCTTGTGATTGAGTTTGGATTATCACTTTTGAATTGGCATGAGTCCTAGTCGTCGGATCCGACAACCTATTTCGAGATGATCTGTTGCTGGTCTTCAGAGTACGATTTTTTGAGCTGAATTGGTATGAATCCTAGTTGTCGGATCCAACAACCACTTTTGAGATGATAATTTACTCGTGTTTGGGTTAGGATTTTGAAACTTGGATCGCTATATTTCACAGTTGACGAATTCAACAACTTGTTGAATCGGAGATGATAAGTTGCTTGTGATTGAGTTTGGATTATCACTTCTGAATTGGTATGAGTCCTAGTTGTCGGATCCGACAACCTATTTTAAGATGATTTGGTGTTGGTCTTCAGATTACAATTTTTTGAGCTGAATTGGTATGAATCCTAGTTGTCGGATCCAACAACCAATTTCGAGATGATAATTTACTGGTGTTTGGGTTAGGATTTTGAAAGCTGGATCGCTATATTTCACAGTTGACAAATTCGACAACTTGTTGAATCGGAGATGATAAGTTGCTTGTGATTGAGTTTGAATTATCACTTCTGAATTGGCATGAGTCCTAGTTGTCGGATCCAACAACCTATTTTAAGATGATCTGTTGTTGGTCTTCAGATTACAATTTTTTGAGCTGAATTGGTATGAATCCTAGTTGTCGGATCCAACAACCAATTTCGAGATGATAATTTACTGGTGTTTGGATTAGGATGTTGAAAGCTGGATCGCTATATTTCACAGTTGACAAATTCAACAACTTATTAAATCGGAGATGATAAGTTGCTTGTGATGGAGTTTGGATTATCACTTCTGAATTGGCATGAGTCCTAGTTGTCGAATCCGACAACCTATTTTAAGATGATCTGTTGTTGGTCTTCAGATTACAATTTTTTGAGTTGAATTGGTATGAATCCTAGTTGTCGGATCCAACAACCAGTTTCGAGATGATAATTTACTGGTGTTTGGGTTAGGATTTTGAAAGCTAGATTGCTAGATTTCATAGTTGCCGAATCCGACAACTTGTTTGGAGATGATAAGTTGCTTGTGATTGAGTTTGGATCATCACTTCTGAATTGGCAAGAGTCCCAATTGTCGGATCCGACAACCTGGTTTGAGATGATTTGTTGCGGTCTTTGTGGATGGATTTTGGGACCTGAGTTGTTATGAGTCTCAGTTGTCGGAACCGACAACTAGTGTTTGGATTGGGATTTTGAGAGTTGAATTGGAAATTTTTTGAGTTGTCGGATTCGTCCACTTGTGCGGAAAGATGTGTAGCTGGTGCAAAATTTTGGATGTTCAATCGGTGAATCAATATAGTTCTCATCTGACCGATCCGACAACCTTCATTAACTTGAATATTCATTGGCCGATTTTCTGTTTATGGCTGTAAGAATTTTGAAACCAAATTGTTCGTTGCAAGATTTGGGGCTCGATAATGCAATCTTAAAGATGTCGGATCCAACAACCCTCAACTGGATTTGAGTGCAATGGACACTTTTGAACATCAATAGTTCATTCGGATTAGTATATATACATCGTTGATCTCAAGAGAGTTTAGCTTTGGGAAGCGATAGCATAGTGCGTCGTTATCAATGGCAGGGGGGGCTCTTTGTTTCTTGGTCAATAGTTGTAGCTCATGAATTTGGATTAGTTTCACATTTATGACTCCCTTGATGTTGGATCCGACAAACTTAATTTGGTGGAGAATCATATCACAATTCTTCATTGTGGTTGGACAAAATGGTTGCACATCCGGAGTAAGTGAGTACTTTGACATTCCTCTCCACTACAGTTCTTCAATCACGTAGCTACTACTATGTCTTTATTTGATGTATGTTGATTCTTGCAGAGAGTATGTTTCTCCATCAAAGGCTTGGGCTCTTCCCACGTATGCGGAAGATGTTGCGAGTCTCCAAGCTCTACAAGTCTCGCTGCCAATCCCATCTATTTTTCCTCTTAAGTACAACTCCGATGTCATTATGTATCTTGATGTTAAAGCTGAAATAGATCTTGAACTCTCAGAGGCATCAACATCCTTATCAGAGTAGTGATGTAATAGACCATTCCAGTCTTGACTCACTACATTTGTTGTGTTTTAATTTCTACATTATAATTAATATGATCCCAACATCTGGATTTATCTAGATCCTAACCATTATAATATGATATGGTCAAATGCTCTGGTCGTATGTCATCATTAAATATATAACAATTTTAACTTTGATGGCACTTTGCTACTTGGATAATTGTAGAAATTGTAGAATTGGGACGAGTTTTTGAGAGACCCTTTTCTAGTTGACGGATCTGACAATTCAATCTGGGAGGAGAATCCTACCTGAAATCCATGTTGTGTGACAATGAAGTTAGTCCTTTTGAAACAATTTTGGGGTGGTTCAGTGTTACAAGAACATATTGGAGACGCAATTTGAGGCCACCTGATTGCGTTGGATGGCTCTGTTGTCCGGGTTGGCTCTAAAATGCTAGATGGGAATATGTGTTCTCGGATCTCTAAACTAATTTCTACTGTGAAACCGTGGATGGCTCATAAAATTAGTTATGGATTCATTTGGATTGGCACTGGAATGATGGATGGGGTAATATTTTTTTACATATCCTTAACTTGATTTTGGATCATGCTTTCCTTGGATGTTCTTGTTTTAAAGTGAAACCACATACCGTGAAGTTAGTGAATTTCAAATCAATTCGGGGCATAGCTCTTGTAGCAATCTAGATGATCATGCTTGTAGTCATATGCCAACCTCAACATTTAGCCTTGCATAATTCAATATATTCTCCTCCAACGATGACAATGCCAAGAGTTGAAGATCCGGAGTAGGTAAGTGTAACTCCAACATTCTTTCATACTTCAGTTCTGCAATTAAATAGCAGGCCTTCTATATATGTCTCCTTTTAAGTACGAATCCGATATCATTATGTATCATGATGTTGAAGCTGATGTAGATCTTGGATTCTCAAAAACAACAGTTGCATGGCTTGATCCTAGCCTTCATCAATTGTTTTGATTATGAATTTTGTGAATGAGACATAAGGGCAGCTTCTGAATTTTGAAAACGAGTGATGACCTACACAATATACTTGCCTTTTTAGCATTTGTTGTCCATTACTCGATATTCTATCAGAGTTATAATCAACTGTGAATCGTTACAGGTCTTAAATTGTGCCTATTCCCAATTCATTATCACTCTCTTTTAGAAAAGGGTATGACCCTCAATATGAGAACCGTGACCAAAGTTGGCATCGATCACATGTCGGGTCCAACAACACATATGAGGGAGATTTTAGTCTTGAACTTCGGTTCTCAGCCTTGTATATGGTTCACAAACTCTAGGCACAAGGGAATAGATGATATCCAATTCAGAACTTCATACAGTACCAAATTGATTCTTGATGAATTAAGAAACATGGATATTTCACATCTAAAAAGCACCATGGACTAAGTTAATCACTATATATTTAATTTTAAAATCTCATTTGTACCCTGACATCAAAAGACACTTTTACTAAACCATGTCAGAGCATCATTATATCTAGTATGTGCCTTCTCATTTCCATATCATCATCTTCTCTACTTATTAACATGATTTCTTGGACATTGCCTCCTATACTTACTGATATTTCTCTATTTCCATAACATGTAACAAACTTTAAATCCAACATAATAGAAGAATTATGTATACATTTATGAATATTTTATATTCAGGTCAACTTCATTCTACTGGTGACGAGTCATATCTGTAAAAATTCATAGTAAACTAACAATGATGTTTAGTGTGTCCACATTATATGATTTATAAATGCAATAAAACTTTACTCTCAATGAATATTTTCATCCCCTTTGAGTAGTATGGATAATTGTGCTCTAAGTAATAATTATCATCAAATGTAAAATAATATAGCACTTTCAAATAATGTAATGTGGTTACAATAAACATCATTTTTAGTTAGATAATAGATTCATGGTGGCGGTTGTCGAGTCCGACAACTTCATCCACCTAATTGATTGGATGCTACCCTTGCAATAATACGAGTACTGAATGTAATACCTACATCTATATAGACCAATTCTCAATTGGTCCCAACCTTCCTTTAATTTATTTGGTTTCTTCTTTTCGTCCCCCTGTTTTTTTTTTACCTCAATCCTTTTCCTTACCACTTTCAATAAATTCACTTTTACATTCCTCTTTTTTTTCCCTCTTTTTTTCTTTTCATTTCATTCTCTTCTTTTGTTTCTTTCCTCCTAAACCCTAGTACTTCTTCCCTCGAGCCCGTTTCTTTTCATTTTCTTCAGTCTTAAAATCTTTAACATTTTGCCCTCTTTCATTCTTGAGACCCAGTGCATCTTGTCAAGAGGAGGTCCTTGCTTGTGCCTTTTGACTTGAGAGATCCTAGTACCAGGATTAATCTGTTGTAAACAAATTAATCATAGAATAGGAATTACTAAAATGTTAAGAAAATTCAATTTATCAAAAATTTAAGGTAGAAGAAAAAGAAATCTCAATGCATATTCAAAAACAAGAAAAAAAATCCAGATTTCAAATGTGGATATAGGCTCTACTACTGCAAAAATTCCACAGAAATAGGCTACATGACATCGAATCTTCCACAAATATTGGGTACTCTATAGCCAAATCTCCACGGTTAAACATCCACTTTCTATAGAATTGGGGCAAGAAATTTCCGACAACTCATCGCTCACGTCCTACCGCTCACGTCCCATCGCTCATCGAGCATTGCTCACCGCTCACAACCTAGCATTCCTGATATCGTGCGGAGGAGGTTTAGCAGGCTTTGTTTGGGAATCGCCCAAGAAGCAAAGGGTTTTTCAATTATAGCCTTCTATCAATGGTATACATCGAGGTCGTGTTGAAACGAAAGGTGGATTGGAGAACGTTTCCGACTAATAAACAATATGCGCTTAGGATTGGGCAAAAACAGAAGCATATTCCTGATTTATTCAATCCTGAATCGACCTTGACCAAGACTGTTTTGGAGGAGTTGAAGAAAAAGCCTCGTCAAATGACCGTGGTGGATACCTTGCCAAATATACAACCATCGGTGGAGGAGGTTGCCGTTGTGATGGAGTCTGACAAACATTTGGATATTGTGGTCGACAATATACTATCAACCACAATTCCCAAGGAGAGTTTGGAGACAACGACGGTAGAAGACCCCGTACAATCACATATTCCGAATATTGTGATTGTAGGAGGTGAAGACCATGGTAACGCGGAACGAGGGGGGGAGAATATGGATGGAGGAGAAACCGTTGTTCCAAACGTTCAAACTTTGGAAGGCATGGCACCAAAGACAATGGATGCCGGGCCAAGCACTTTAAAGCGGGAAGCATTGGAACCGAATTCCAATGACCCGATCATTGACAAGGATACTTTGATTTCCAAGATTGAAGAAATGCTTCGAACAATGCCAAACAAGGATAAGTTGAAAGGCTTGCTCAACTTGAGTGTTAAGTGGGCTAAAGCGTGCGCTCAAGTAACAAAATTTGGTCATCCAGTCGATCTGGGAAGTGATTTGAACGAATGGGAACAAATACATGGAATAGTGAGAGTGGCACGTAATTCGGTGGACGGGGCCGAAATTCTTACAGCAATGGCTTCTCATCTAAGATCTTCTAGATATGGCTCATACGTTTTCAACTATCACTCCGAGTGTGCTACTAGCCGCTGATGGCTTCGACACGTTGGCTTCCTCTATAACACCAATGTTAAAAGACAGGATCGCGCTAACTCAGAAAGTGATGGATATGGAGGAGGAGGTCCATAAAAATGAAATGCTCACTAAACAGCTTAAATGGGAATTACAAGATAACAAACGTATGCTGGAGTCCAGTAGGAGACTCGTTACAAGGATGTCGGAGAAGATGAATGCGCAGGTTCGTGAGGTGGATGTGGTAGTCATTGAAGACAACGCCGGAACTTCTGACGACCTTTCTCTTTCCAAGTTTGGAGGGAACGATGCAGAGGATGCCACACCGGTCAATCTACCAGACTGGCTGAGCCATCTTCTGTTCAATTGGCAGTACTAGCTGGGAGTAGCCAAGTACGGCCAGCAGTGCCTAGAAATGGGAAGGCGATAGTGGAAGGTGAAGGGGAGATGGAATCGATGCCACAGAAGTTGGAGGTGGCAAATAAGGAGAGAGATAAGGGACGAGCGGAACTAGAGACACTATGGAGGACATTGAGATCGGTGGACGACACACCATGGAATGAGAACACAATGCCTTGGTTGGGTTGGGTTCATCGCCTTCAGGATAGGGAGACCATGGTCTCGAAAGCACAACATGATCTCAAGAAATTTGCCGCCGAATCACAAGAATCATGTGAACTCGTGGATACCTCATTGGAGAGATTGAAAAAATTCGTTGGACAACGTGGACATGAGTCCACGAAGATTACTATTTGAGGTGATGTACCGGAGATGATGGATCGCACAAACTATCATCGAAAGGAAAAAAGCCATGGTATTGACTGGGCTTTAGAAGTGAAGAAGGATGGGTGCCCTACAATACCTTCTCATCACATTTTGTAGAATCGGAGCGAAGAGTAATCCATATTTGCAACCCTGTCCCGGCATTCTTCAATGACAAATGCAGCTTGTGCCAAGATCATTTCAGTCCGGAGGGAGCGTAAACGTTGGGCCAATTTGGCCATAACTTTCATATTACTTGCATTTCCGCACGTTCTATGATACAATCCGCGTGTCCTATGTCTCGCTCTCCAATTAGCACAAGATTCTACGAAGTGATGGGGATAAGAGATGTTATGCCACCGGGGCACGAGTTCAACCGATGGAATCTCCCCTTGGATCAACTTCCGAAGAAATCCTTGAACTATCGTGAGTGGGGAAAATCACTTATATGGAATAGTGAGCTTTTATATCACCAACTACACGAGGAGTATGGTATGAAAATTGATCGATTATTTTGGATGACACAAGACTATAAGGTGGAGATACGGGCACGAGAGATTGACAATGGCGAGCAACAATAGTTGTTTTGCAGCAACTTTGGAGGGCATTAGAGCACTGAACACAAACGTTTCTTCCGATTTCCTCCAAGGACAGCTGAGAAGGGAGAAAATAGTGTATGGCATGAGGTAAACGATGGCATTGAGTTGAGAGATGAATACAAGAAGTACAATCGTACTTTGGTGGGAAGAGCCTTGGTCCTTGCAAAGTTGGAAGAGGCCGCAAAGCTACAGAATTCAACGGATGAGGATTCTTTCAAAGACGTAGACTGTTCTTATTGGAATACGGTGCAAGCATTTGATCGGAGGATTTGGGACATCATTGGTTATTGGCGGAACGTGCTACTGAAATCGGAAGGGAAATTATTGGTGTCATTCCCAGAGAATGACGCTTTTGTGAACAACGTGGTGGAACGAATAAAGAAGGCCATGGAAATCTTTGCGGCGAAGAAGGTGGATCCTAGCGGGAAGCGGAAGAGGGATGATGGCAATAAGAGCGACGATAGTTGGTGGTCGGAGATGCATAGGGGAATTGCAGCCGTGGATCGAGAGTACGAAGAGGGGGGAATGATTGCTAGGCCAAGCCAGAGACCATAGACTCGTAGTAGCACTCGAACGGATCATACCGACGAGCCTTCTTCTTCAAGACAATAGAATGTGGTAGATGAATGTAAAGGTTACCGTAGTTGTTGTTTAAGGAATGGTGTGGCAAGAAGTTGGAAGCATAACGTGATGGGACATACTTTTTGAAATAAAGGTTTACAATTTGTAAGATATTTTGTGAACTTGTTAATTCTTTAATTGCATGTGGGTGTTAGAAATATTGTGGTGCATGAGGTGGATGCGAAGCAGTGAAATGAATAGAAGTTTGCAAACTCGAATTACATTCTGCATACAACAAGAATGTCATGTTTAAGTCATTTCGTTTGGGATGACTAAATCCATACACAAAACACAAGACAATAGAATAGCAAAAGAGATGGATGTAAAACTTGTGCATATATGAAAAAAATTTATTGGTATTCGGAATAAATCCAAGAATCATTTGAGACAATAGAAGCTTTTAATGCATACGCAGAACGACTATAAAGTACCCTAAACTCGGACTACACTATTTACAAACAAAATAAGTGCGGTGAACGCATACTACGTAAATGGGCCAAATTTTCCTACTCATTCACATTCGTAGGAAGTTCGTAATCGCTGTCATCGTTGATTTCAGCTCCACTAGATCCTGTAGGATCGTCTTCATTATCCGTAGCGGGTTCTTGTTTGATTCTCTGTTTGATCGACAATGTTTTAATGGTTTTGAATCTCTTGCAAGTTCCAATGACATCAATGGTCGGGTGCGTAGAAATGGATGCATGGGAGCTTTACATTTCCTCGTGTCGTTTGTAGGCCGCCTGAGTTGTAACCCTAAACCTCCCTGAACCTCGGGGAGATGTATGAAGAGCTTAGACAGAGGTACATCACCATCACTAGGTAGGCCATCAGATTGGCGTTGCGGCGTTCGGGGTCGCACATGTTTTGAAAGGGACACCAAACCGTAGGAGGATTTCAAATTGGTTGTAGTGACCGTTGCAAGAGGGGTTGCAAATAGAGACCGGGACGCACGACCTTGCAAGGACGGTTGATTTTTAGAGGAAGATGCCTTCTTCTCGTAACGTGAATGGGACTCGGTGTACCGCCGTTAGTACCGCCCTCCACTGTTTTCTCCCCAAGAACAACCGTGTTGTCTAGGAATGACTCTTTCGTTGTTTGCTCGCGGTTCTCCGCAAGTGCGAGCCTGTGGACGCCTTCGTCAACACTCTTCTCTGAGGGCCCTTGCGTTTGTTGCCCGTATAGTGCCGTTGCACGTGAGGAAGATAAATCTTCTCCTCCCTTGTCCTTCGTGTCTTCGGGAAGCGGAGTCGGTCCACGACGAAGGATATTATTGCTATTGACCATGCCGTCTCCATTCAAGTACCGCGCTATGGGCAACAAGTCATTTTCTTTCTCTGCAAGAACGTCGTCATCGACAAAATCATACTCAGTGATTGGGGCGTCGTAAGTATGATCCTTATGTTGAGAAGGGCTGATGTCGATGTCATCGTCTAGATGTTGTGCATCGTAATTGGCAAGGGCACCGGTGTTTGAATCGACAGAGTAGTCCGGGTCATCCGACTCAAGTGGTTGTGGATCCTCTAAATCCAAGTTTTCCGCGTACCACCTCTTCTCATCCGTCAACTTTGCATTCGCAAGCAACTTCGAATTCGTATACACAAAGACCGAGTCATCAGCCCTTCCCGGTAATAACCGATTCCGTTTCTTGTCATAGACGAAAGAGTAGCTACTCCAATTGCGTTCGCAAGAAGATGACACTATCTGCGCTAGTATTCTCTTTGCAATTGGTGCAAGGAGCTTTCCACAAGCACCTTCAAAATCCCACCAAGCATAGGGAGAATATTTTTGGTCCTTAGGATTCAACATGTCATGGAATGGTACATCTTTGTTTCGAAATGCGAGGAACTCGTTCACCACGTCCGGATAAATCTTAGGATCACATAGCTTTTGTAGTACTCGTTTGCATGCCGTGATGACATCCGGATCATCGGCCAACTCTTGGTCATGGAGTAAATAAGGATTGAGAAGTGCTCCGGCGGAATGTAAATCCGTGGTCATTATCCGTTTCCATGCGTAGAACTCGTCATCAGCAATGAACGCTAAATCGCTATCGAGACAGAATGGTTCATTACGCAACGCTAGGACATGCTTCTCGAGGTCGCGAAGGATGTGCAAAACCTTGGGCATGCAAGGTTCCTTGGCATCGAACTCCCGAAGCGCATACACTACAGGAGCTACCATCTCTTGGAAGGTCGTGCACCGCTTCCAGAAATGCTCATCTAGAACCACTCTTTTGATGGCTCGAGAGATGACTACTTTATCTCCAGCCGAGAGTGACTTCTTGGAGGCGTATGCCCACCATTCAGGATTAACGACGGTTTGCTCCAATGATTCCTTGACCTTCAACAGACGATCTATCATTATGAAATTACATGCAAATCTTGTTTGCCCGGGGAGCAATAGGCTGAACTTTGCCTCGTGTTTACAAAATACGGGAGGGGCATTTGCCGATTCTTGACAAACTTAACCAAGAACTTGGCCTTCTCGAGAGTTTCTTTTACCCATTTAGCCTTCCCCCAGTCCTCCAACAATAAGTCTATGGCATGCGCGGCACATCCTTGAATGTATATGTGTGGATATTTCTCGACGACCAATGCTGAGGCATTGAGCATGACTGGAGCATTGTCAGTACACACCTGAACAATGTTGTGGGGGCCAACTTGTTCAATGAACTTGAACATGATGGATGCGAGGTACGCAGCGTTTTTTTCTTTGCCCGTAGTATCTACAACTCCCAAGAAGAGTTCTCCAGCAGGAGACACGAGCATTGCATTACACAAAGGGCGACTAGTCACAGATGTCCACCCATCTATGGCTAGAGTTCCTCCAAACTTCCGAACACTCTCGAACAATCTTTTATTGAGTTGTGCTTCCAAATCAGCCTTCGCTTGTCTCAACAACCTTGTCCGAATGTCATGGTAAGAGGGTGGGACATATGGTTTTTTGAAAGAGGCAGTCTTCATCACGCCTTCCTTGAATGCAACATTCCGTGCTATAGCAAACGGCACATTTTCTTTGTAGAAAAACTTCGCCCACACTTTGTCTAGCTCCCGCCGCTCCACTTCTTGAAAGCCCTCTTCGAGCACGGATTGCCTCACCAATCTGGGGAACGTGGCACCTACACTCCTTTGTTCGGTGAAGTCATGGAAGGTGGGGGTCGGTTCAACCATAGTTGATGGTAAAATCACGGGGGGGGGCTTTAGTGGATCCTGCACAAGAATCTTCACCGGTGGACTTGGGCGTGCTATATCCTGAGGTAGGCGTAGATGTCAATAGTGGGGTGGGGCAATGTTCGGAAAACAGTTCTCCATTGTGTTTCAGGTAGTGGCCACGACAATTTTTAAACTTAGTCTGTACGCGGGGTGTCAATTTGGTGCAGAGGCCAACCCCGCTATTGCGCTTGCTAGGGAGTTCTTCATACCGGGGATGGCTTAGCTATCGTTCTAGCCTTTTAGCAAAAATGCGGTGACAAAGATTGCATTCGACGGAGTCCGTCTTCCTGCCTTGTACTTCCTCCCTGATTTCGACATACCAAGGATACCAATGTTTGGTGGCCATTCTGATGGGTGTAGTATCGAGAAACAAACGTGATAGGTAGTATGTGGAAGAAATATCAGGAGTTCTGAAAGAAACTCTGATATTCAAGACTTCCGAACTCGATGATTACCAAGCAATAGATACATAATGTAGCTTAAAGCTCTTGGGAAACAAAAGTTCTGAAAAGTACATGAGGCTCCATGTGCTGTTTTCTTTATACTCACGGTGATTCTGACCGTTGGGAGACGATTCATTGTTAATCTAATTGGAGACGGGGGAGCTGTTCTGAGAAGGTTGTCCGCCGCGGCGGTCGGCTACGGCCGTCGGCCTCCCGGACGACGGACGACGGACGACGGACGACGGACGACGGACGCCGGTCGCACGTAACGGACGGCCGTGCGGTTGGCCGCAGATGGCCGTGCGGTCAACCCTAGCGGACGGAATGGGCGGTCGGCCGGGGCTGCGGACGGCAATTTTCCCCTGATTAAACTAACAAAACTCGTTATGTCACCGGACGTCCTGATAGGCCCGAGGACGTCCTCCGTCCGGACGTCCGCACGTCGGGCGTCCTGACAACCCTGGCTCAGTGGCTGAAGTCCCAAGAAGCGCAAGATTTTGTCCAAGGTAAGACATCCATGTCCCTCTTTGGAAATGAAGTGCAAGTTAGTGGTCGACTTTTGAAAATGTTGAAAGGAATGAAGCAAGATTCATCAATTGTGAGTAGTAGTGTAGCACACAGTAGCAAACCCTTCCGTGTTGCTTTGGCATTACAGGATCTAGAATTACCATTGGATATTTCGGAAGGCTTTTGGCATGACACCTGAGAAAATGGTCAAAAAGTGGGATGCTGGACAGTTAGGGGTTGCTGATAGAACTAAATTTAGTTTAGCTCGACATGGATTTGGAGCCCCTTCAAATGTTTGATTTATGTGATATCATTTCCTTTTTCAACTACTGATCCTCCATTGTCATTTAATCCAATGTGTCGATCCTTCGATGCTGGGAATCAGAAAAACAATATTGTGGTACAGCAATAGAGAGACGAGAAGGCAACACTGGATGAAGCACAAATAACAACGGCCTGGTGTTGCAGGAACCAGGTTTTGAATTACCTCAACTTCATTTCTTTCGGAATGCAACGGTGTAGGAATGCCGACTGGACGACCACCGCTCATCCGTTCGGCATAATTGCAGAGCGCTCAGGCTGCCCAGCTCCACTTTTTCCCATCCATCTGCTTCATACTGCGGCTTCTCTCGTACACACGATGCAACTGAGTCCTCTTGAGTCGTAGGTTTACCATCAGTTCTAACGCTAGTAATTGGCGCTAGATCACCAGCATCACTGTCGTCACTAGACTCACTCCAGTCCCAAACAGTTGAGTAACCCCATGTCTCCCAAGGACACCCACATATTCCATTGCCCTGCATAAGCACCAAAGGTCACATTCCTAACACTAAATCCCATGCCTCCATCATCTACATAAAAATGGATCACTGGATTTAGCGAACAATATTGTACTGCACATGATTACCCTCAGAAAGTTCCATACCAAGGACTCCTGGATCAGCGAATTGAATTGTCAAGGGGTGATTATCTGTGGATTATGGTACTCATGATACTGGGAGTGCATGCAATACACGCAACAGCAATGTACAAATCTCTATGAATATAGAAGTGGTATCTAGCTAGGACCAAAGATGATGACTTACTGTTTCTCCAATAAGAATGTACTCGCGAACAGATGGTGCAGCTCTCATGTGCGCGGTCCAGTCGATTCCTCTTGGCTGCCGTTCGAAACATGGGAAATAATTAGCATACAAGAGGAGATTTCTTCACACTTGCTCCTGATCATCACTGAATTGATAGGGGTGACTTCTTCAACAGGTCCTTTAACTTATATCACACTATAAGTTCACAACCAGCTAAGGATCGCGAACCATACCATCCACGATGAGATGATGACATGCGCTTTTCTTGACGAGATTGCTTGGATTGCATCCTCCTCCTTCACTTCTGGCCCATTGAGACCTCGTGCTCCACTGTCCGTCGCTGTCACTCTCACCACAGGGCCCTGCGAAGAGAGAATACCATGTGAGGGTTAGAAAGTACAGATTCATAAATGTTCACGCTCTTTGATAAAGAAAGCATTCAAAGGTCACCGCAAATCTGACCTGGTTCTCATGTAATGGCCAAGACAGAAACCTGTTGAGATGATGGGCCAGACGACCACTGCCGGCACCCACCTGCATCACAACCAAATTCAGATTCCAAACGCAAAAACCTGAATTGGAATGCAGTAACCCTAACATACCTCCAGAACACCCATGACCGGAAGCTTGTACTCCGCTGCTCTCGCACTGCCACAGAAACGAAGAATGAGCGTAATTCTAATCTCGAGAATGTGCAATCTGAATGAGAAGAGAGCAATATTACCGCAAGTAACACGCCAGCCCCCGAACATGCTCCCGGGTGAAGACTTCATACTTGACTTCCGCATCCGATCCGCCTTCCACGAAGTCATGCCACCGGACGCAACCCTCACATTTGCAGAACACAGAGCCATTCGCTCCGATCTGACGCAAACCCCTAGAGCCATCAGTCTACAAATCTGAAGATGAGCTACGCTGGTTCTGGGTTTCTAACTCAACCAACAAACGTGGTCTAATTGAGAGCACAAGACTCTGATAAGATGACAACATAATTGAGTTATGCAGAGGCTGTAAGACCTGGACATCGCACCCGGAGGTGGCCGAGGAGTCGAAGAGCGAGAACCGGTTCACGAGCTCGTAGAACGATGGCAACTCGGGTGCGGCACCCATCGTTCTCCGCTCATTCTTAAACCCTAAACCCTAAATCCCATCTGCTCCAATGCACGCCCAACTACATCACCTGCGTGACAACGTCCCTACTCGTGATGTTGTGGACGCTCAACCGCCGCAAGACACGTCCAATGCATGTGCTTGTTGATAACCTGCCAAGAGTTTGGTTGCCGTGCAGCTCGAGTGTTCTCAAGACTGAACACATGAATTAGTTTCTGTGATCATCCTAGCTTTCAATCCGAATCTTCAGAAAGACATATACCACTGATATTCTACCACGAAGATGAAGAGAGAGATTACGCCTATGATGAAGAATACGATCATACATGCTAGCACTAGACACATGCAAACGGATGTTATACAAATGCAGAGAAGCGATTCAAGCTCTAAGAATAGCTGGTAATGTACATCCCATCATGATTGTTCATGCCGAGTCCTCTAAATTCTAATCACCTTCTTTCTTTGTCGGGTCACGATGATCTGTGACCTCAAAAAAATGGTACTGTAATCTCTGAATGTGGCTCTAGAAACTGAAATCGAGGAGAAGAAACGATGCGAGATCATCGCCAAAGTGGGCGCTGCACGGATGCGGCCGTCGTGTCCGCGGAATCGCCATCCGAGAGCGCCACCGAGACCTGCGACTGCGCGAACACCAGCAACCGGTCACGCTTCAGAGAGTTGGAGTTGGAGAGCTTGCGTGGTTTAGCGGCGGCGACGACGGGAGATGGGAGTTTCTGGAGCACGGGGCCGTCGCAGCTGCCCACGCTCTCCAGATCGTGTCGCTGCCTTGTGGACTCAACGAGCTCGCTCGTGGAGCTGGGATCGCTGCTTGATGCCGTGCTGGTGGAGAATTCTTTCTGGGTTTTGATCGGTGGCGAGGCGATTGGTGACTTGGGTTGGAGCAATCCCGCGGCGTGCTGTTGGCGGAGCGAGAGAGGCCACCCGAGGTTCACGTCTGCGCTGCCGATGTCCGTGGTGCACATTCCCACCGTGCTCTTTACGGATAGGCTCTCGCTCTGCGGGTGCTCGTGCACAGACTGCTCGATGTTTTGTGAGTTCTGAACCGCGCTCATTCGCGAGGCGCGCTCGAGCCAGCTGCGCACCCACCCGGGCTTGTCCGGCACGCGGTCGTCTAGGTCGGGCCCTTTCGCGGCAGCTCTCCCGCCAGTGCGCCACCGCTGCCGCGAGAGCGCGTACTCCATCGCCCGCTCGCGCTTCAACGCCGCCTCTTGGCGGTTCCGGAGCAGCGCCTGGTGGTCCTGCGCGCTGCGCATGCTCCCGTTCCACCCCCGGGTCGTGCGCGGCGGCGGAGTACTCCGCTGCTTCTGCGGGTCTGTCCTCGACATCTGCGTGCTGATCGAGACCGCAGGGTTTCGGCATCCCAGCCTCTTGCGCTCTCGATAGCCACGAAATGCCGCTTGAATCCTCACCGCTGCGGCGGAAACGTGATCCTGCCTTATCCCACATCGTGTTACATCATCTTGCTGAAGCTCCCCGGCTATGGCTTCGGATTTCGCTTCAGGCGACGACGCAACAGGACGGCATTCGCGTTTTCTATCAGGGACAGGAGGTGCGATGATCTCTTCCGCCACGATCATGTCCGCAAGCTTCCGGGTGGCGGCGATTTCATGTGGGATGGGAGAGAATTTCACCTTGGAAAGACGTTGCGGCGACGGCCTCGCGAGTATGGACTGCTTCGGAGACGGCGCCGCGCTCCTCGGCTTGCAGCTCATGAGCGGTCCGGAGAGCTGCTTCTTCACGATTAAGGGCGAGGCGCCTTGCAGACGGAACAGCTGCTGCAGCACGGGAAGCGGCCCGGATTTGTGCAGCACCTTGCCAGGCTTGGACGGCGCCACCACGACCACTACCTCCTCCTCCTCGGGCATGGAATGATTCTGCAGCCTGCCCGACTTGAAGGTGGAGGAGCGGCACAGCGGAATGGCGGACTCCACCGACTTGCGAAACGGCGTGAGTGGCTCCGGGGTCGTCAGGAGGCTTCTCGCGTGCGAGACCGTGAATGATCGACGTCGCAGGAGGACGGGGTTGCTCGAACTTTCCTTGATGGGCGACGAGATGTGGATCTCTTGCGACGTGTTGTCGTCTCGTTCGGTGGTATCGAGGGAGAACGCCGGCTGGTGCTTGCAGCACGTCTGCAGCTGCTTCTTCACCACCGACGCCGCCCATGTCGTCTTCTTCTTCATTGTAAGCACTCTCGCCTCTACAGAACCATCATAGGAAAAGTTCAGTGTTCCTTACGTGATCTGTCGACATTCGCCGCAAATTCACTCGCATTGTCGCTCCAGTTCAGGTCTCCATCAGAGCTTGATCTCTACAGTAACAACTTCCCTGCTTGTGACATCTAATCAATGTGTGTCTACTCATAATCTGGAGCTCGTAAACCGAGACTCGAAGTATCGAGGAGCTCTGCAATCTGTGACCAAATCTTAGCTTGAAGGTACTAAGAGCTCATGTTAGTCATAGCTCGCAGTCTAGATAATCTGACAGTGATATCAAGCCTGTGAGTTTGCTCACTGTCAGATTTCTCACTAAGGAGCACGAAAATCATATTGAGCTCGGAAGATCATCGACACCAATGTCAACAATCAGCAACAAAAGCCAAGTGACTCTCGACCTCCTCAAATCTGACAGAGATATTTGTAACAAGTAATGGACAGATTTAGGACCACCTTCCGCAGGTCGTTCTTCTCTCCTCAGCAACAAACCTCATAATGTAACTGAGAGATGCGGGTGGTGCCAAAGCTACACCACCGTGTGATGAGGGTCCACCATGAGTCGAGCTCGCTTGTGTTTCTGACATGGAAGTTACTTCCTAAATTGTCTTCCAGGTAATGAAAAGTACGGAGCTGCTGTATGAGTGTATGGTACGGAGCTGCTGTATGAGTGTATCGTACGGAGCTGGTCTGGGCACCCGCTGACAAATCTCTGGACACACATTCGGATGGATGTGCGAAGCGCTCACCAGGCTGGCCACTTCAATAGTGAGTTGCACATCTGCATTATTATTACTTCATTGGCAGTAGTCGCAGACGAGTCATACGTGAGAGATCATGGCCACCGAACCTTGCTGACAAGATTGCTTTTCTGGACAGGCTCAAATTCTTCTGCTTGTGAAGTCGAAAAATGGTTGATTTATTTATCATAAAGTATGGGATCAAGGTGATATTGTTCGTGCAGAGAGTGTACATGTAACAGGGCTTCGAAATCGGAGGACTCGACAACGACTGCAAGGAACTTTGTTTTTCCTGACATTGCTAGATTTGGAAGGAAGAGCGTCTGTGGGCAGAGCATTATTGGTAGGGCATCGTCGATAGAGCTGTTCCTTGGTATGTACAATCTTCTCATCAAAGTCGGGCATAGTCGGCACGAAGAATTAGCCGGTCCAGTAGCATGACAGTACTTGGGTGTAGCTTATCAAAGTCCATGCAGTACTAGCGTGACGAGGTCAAATGTCTGTATTCTGCTGGTTATGTCTGTAGATCCTTTTTCTCAGGAGAAGGGGTCCACACTTAAACCGGTTTCAGGAATGATTCTTCAAGGTTAGAGTCTAGTACACTACCCATCTGTACTAATACATCTACGTACACGTGAACTCCCGGAGCTTTGGAGTTCATCACAGGTGATCCAAGAGTCACCGTCATTGCAGCATGAGAGCCAACACAGAGCAATGATGGGGACCATGTGGCTGTCGTGGAGGGGAGATGTCATCCCAGGCCTCTTGTGTAGATAAAAATATTTTGCATTTAACTCTATTCAAAATGGATATTAGGTGGAGCCCTCATGAGTAACTGAAAAAGGCGTGCAGAAGTCCGTTCTTCGACCGACCGAGGTGCTGCCTGCACATGCCCATGACCTATTGAAATGGTACTGCTCCAATGCATTATCATTAGGGCCACGCTGCTGGAGTATCATTCAGAACGGTTGCCCAATTTCTTTGGAAGTGGATGAGTGCAGGGTAAGTTGAAGTGCTGACATGGTTTGTGTCATGAAGCAGACCATGAGTCTGCTTAAAGTCATAATTGGCGGTAATATCACGACATGATATCATGTTAAGAAGAGTAGATGACGTTGAGTTAGTTCGCAATATTTAGTACTAATCTTCTGTCGCAGAGGAATTGATTGATACCAAATTACAAGCAACAGATGAGGGTCTACATTCTGTCTTTTAGTGTTGGTTGATAGACACTATGACCATGACAAAGTGATACTGCAAAGCTCCCTCTACCGGAGCTTTACAGTATCTAAACTTAGTAACCGGGAGGGAGTTTGCGAAGCCTGCCCCAGCATAGATGAGGCTACCGCTACCGCATAGGCATCCTTGGCTCAACTTCCATGCTAAAAATTAGAACCGCGCTTCTTTTTGCGCATAGAAACAACCGAGCGCTCGTAATCTAGGCATGCAGACAAGAACACTAGGATTTTTGGAGAGAGCCGGGCTTAAATGAGCGGATTGGAAATATGGCCCTTTTTTTGCATGTGGACACCAAATTTTGGAGGGAGCACTAGAAATTTTTGGCATGTGAGGGCCTTGGTGGGGAGCCACAAACTCCACTTGAAAATCTCATGTCAAGGGACCTATCGAGGGTGCTACAGGGGATGCTCTAGGAGCAACCCCGGCACTTTGGTTGCCCTCACTCCTCAATGGAGGTATAAAATTAGTACATTGGAATGCATTGAGGGACGTCACCCTAGTAGCTCAAGACCATACCTTGCCCTTGAAACCCAACTTGACTTTATCATCTTTTTCTATGGTCAAACCCTCTGACGTGTACAGTACATGATGAGTGGATAGTGACACGATGAAAAGTTAAGGGTTGAAGGAGCATACTAGTAATATGGCCCTTTTCTGTGAATGGGCACTAGATTTGGAGGGAGCATTGAATTTTTTGGCATGTGAGGGTGTTCGTGGGGAGCCACTAAGTGAACGTGAATTGAAAACCTCACGATGAGGAAGCTATCCAGGCCGCTGCAAGGGATGCTCTAAGCCATGCACATCAGTTGCCATTCCAATAAGATCAACTAAGTCACATCAATCACATCGCATTCAGCTATGGTAGGACAATGCGTGTGATCTAAGTCTGGAATGCCTTTTTGATTGAATTCTTCCATAAGATCAACGATGTCTATCATATGCTGGTAAAATCACCATATTTTACTAGCAAATTGTATTTGTAGTGGGTCCTATTGTTGTAACTCTAGTCGAGGGCTACTGCAATATGGACCTCTATAATATTCCATGTAGACAGATGTATGGATGACCACGATAGGCTTCATTTTTCTAGCTTTTTAAGTTTCAAGGTCTAGAAACTTTTTTTGGAGTTTTTTTGCCAAATTTAGAGCCTGTGACCCCAATTCCCCCTCGAGGCCCACCCTTAGTATGAATAGGGCATCCTCCAAAAAAATAAAAATCTGGGCCAGGTTTTGTCCACATCCCCTTCCCGTACCATCCGTGTACATGGTTTAAAGAGTTCTCTGAAGTTTCTCCGACAGAATTTTGGGAGCGTCTGACCTAGAGTGCTAGATGACAAATGGAAAGGGATTACCTTGACTGTCTCGCCCACTTGGAATGCCTTGACTGAATTAATGGTAACCATGCATTGAAAGTTGGAAATATATAGGCTTAGGGCAGACGACTTTTTTGACTTCTGGTGGCCAGCATCTTTTGACAAAAGCTGTTACCGACTATTTGTATCCCATCTCTAGATTCCGTTTCTATGTTTTCATGAAGTCCTCTAGTTATTTACAAGAGTGAATGCTAGTTACTAAGGGTCTATTCGCACCTGGAGGTATATGGGGTGTTAAGAGCATCTCCACTCCTAGCGTGGAATTTTCCACGCTAGGATGGGAAAAAAATTTCACGCCAGGAGTGGTTTAGTGATTGGTGCTTGCTTGGCTCCACCCCAAGCTCCAAAAACATTTACCCAAAAAAATGCTTTGACCTATTACCTCCCGCCACCAATGACACGGCGCCACGTGTCGACATCAATGACATGGTGCCACGTGTCGTGAGGGTATGGGTGTGTCACCAACATCAAAAAATGGCGCACTCCCCCCATCCAAGGAGATTTTGGTGTGCCATGCACCAAAACTTCTAAATTTTTATAAAGTTTCCCCGTTTTGAGGTGATGGGTGCAACTTTTTGACCTCACAAAACTCCAATTTGGTGGTTCTCCGTCGTGGGGTGGAGATGCTCTTAGGCGGTGTTAGGAAAATGCGGTTTCGCACTAGAAATGGTGTTAGATGTAGAATTGACATGGCAAGGATGAAAATATGAGGTGGATAGTGGAGGTAGAGCAAAGGTAAGGTGGTGGTTTGGATTTAGTGGAGGGGATATATGTGTTTTTAAAATCTTCGTAAAATAAACATTCTATTGAGAAACATCTACCTATCATCGCAGGTAGGTGAGAGGTACCAATTTCAGTCTTGAAGGTCACCTTAAGATACTTGCCAGCATTGTAGAACCTTAACCCCTAAAGGACCAAATGTCCAAAAAGGGCTTTTTGAAAGTTTGGTCAAGTTCCTATGGTGTCAATTTCCAACATTATTCTTTGAAATATTTACTATAGAAAGACATTACCAAAGACCTAAGTGGGAAAACAATTTTTTCCTAAATTGGACATTTGATGAAAAAGTTATAGGGTTTTGAATTTTAAATGGGGAGGGCGGGCACCTCAGGCACCTCGAAAAACTTTTGATAGGACACTCTATTGAAAGTGAGATTTCCAGTACTCGCAAGTAATATTATTTCCCTACATATTGTCAAAAAAAAGTTCTTGTCTTTAGTGAAAAATACCATACCAACCCAAGTCAAACATTTTCACACTTTGTCACTCATTGTCGGGCAAGGTACCAAAAAAACTTCTTCTTTTCCACATAAAACCTGGGTATCTTTATATTTTTCACTTTTTATTTTTTCCACAACAATATGTAATGTAAACCTTCTTATTAACCATTCGGATTATCAATCAAAAACATATTAAATTAAAAAAAATTTAAAGTGTGAATTAACAAATTTTGAGCCTCCACTCATGCACACTTGTTTTGAATATGCTACACCCCGTCTCTACTTCTAAAAATTGGTGTGTAAGGATCTAACATCATGCTTAACAACATGGTAATAGATTTAGACCTTGAGTAGTGAATTTTTTTGATACCAACTGAAGTCAAAGTCTGCTGATCCACTAAACGCAAGGAAGAAAATGAACCATTTGCTTGACTTCAAACACTATAATCTTTCAATCCGTGCGGTCAAAGTTTATGAAATTTTGTACATGTATTACTTAATAAGCCTTTATCGAGATCCTACAGTCAGAACTAAAAATCAAAGTTTTTGTGACCTTTAATATTGCACTAGAATCCATCAATTTTGAAGTGTTTTTGGTGTAAAACTGTCACGGTACCTTAGGGGTTAAAGTGTCAAGTATAGATTCTGTTTTAAGTGCATGATGCATGGACTAGTATAAAACTGGGATAAAAAAAACCGCACTCCATTCGGAGTTGCGGTTTTTTTTGTCAAAGCTGTCGAAACAGTCAGCACTGTTCCTAAATCGGGCTGTCCCGGGTTTTTTGATCATAACTCCCTCATTTTTGGGAGTTTTAGAACGTGTAATATACCGTTGAAAGCGCCTTGAAATCACGATTTCAACGATATATTACACGACCAAAAACTCCCAAAAATGAGGAAATTATGGCCAAAAAACTCGGGACAGCCCGATTTAGGAACAGTGCTGACTGTTCCGACGGCGTTGTAAAAGAAAAACCGCAACTCCAAATCGAGTGCGGTTTTTTCATCCCAGTTTTGTACTAGAGCATGCATCATGCACTAAAAACAGAATCTATGTTTGACACTTTAAGTTGCTACAATGCTGGCAAGTATCTTAAGGTGACCTTCAAGACTGAAATTGGTACCTCTCACCTACCTGCGATGATAGGTAGATGTTTCTCAATAGAACGTTCATTTTATGAAGATTTTAAAAACACATATATCCCCTCCACTAAATCCAAACCACCACCTTACCTTTGCTCTACCTCCACTATCCAGCTCATATTTTCATCCTTGCCATGTCAGTTCTACATCTAACACCATTTCTAGTGCGAAAGCACATTTTCCTAACACCGCCTTAACACCCCATATACCATATACAGGTGCGAATAGACCCTAAGTCACGGCTGCGAGAGTATACAGCTGAGTATCTCCTACGCAAAGATAGTATTGTGAGAGTCAAGGTTCTTCTGTCAAGTACGGAGGTTTGAATCAACTTTGCTAAGATTTGTGCCTGGGTACCCTCTCTCTGAAGTATTTATTTAACTGTGCAGGCGGTTTAAATAGACATGGGATCAAACCATTTTGTGACGCTCGCGCTCATCTTCACTTCCACATGGATTTGTGCCGAGGGCAGTCCGGGGAGTGAGTTTCTGGACAATAAGGAGGGCCAAGTAACACGCTTGGCACAGGCCGCGCAACAGAACAACGGTCGGCAGTGCGGTAATTTTTCTCACATCATCTCCTATTAGTTGTGAGAAACTCTGATAATCATGTATGTGTAGTCTATTTGACGTGATCCAGAGCTTCCTTGTCCCCTGCTCAAAATTGATGGTTGGCCATTGCAGAACTCTTAGCGAGCTGTGGTGCGCCCACGAACTGCTCACGTGACTCCTGCTGGCCATTGCTCGGCGACGTGGGTCGCCTCACCTGCCAGGAGGTGAAGAACAACACGTATTGCCCTGCTTCCACTGGCACTTGCCAATCCAGATACTTCGACTTCACTAGAAGCTATGTAAGGTAAGCTAACCTCAGCATTCCAAAAACCTCTGTAGATAGACATAAACACTTCTGTTGTATATTCAAATTCTCCCACTATTTTTGCGTGTGTAAACTACCCCATGTTACAGATCAACCTTTCTTCATTGGTCCAGGCTTCCTAGACATGTCTAATGATTCCAATTCGCGAATTTTAGAGAGCCTCTGAAGAGTCTATCATAAAATGGCAGGACTGCGCCCACCACAGACAGAACAGCTGCAGTAACCGGGACTACCATTTGCAGCCAAAGAGAGTTGGACGCGGCGTTCAAGAGCGTGTGCAATGCAAGCTCTCTGTCGCGAGCATTTTTTGGGACCATAGATGGCACCTACATGCACTTCCCAGGCTCGGTATGAGTTTCGTACTCTGTTTGTTCCTCTAGTCGGAAAATTCACAGCTGACACGTTTCCAATGGGCAGGATCAAAGTCCTGGAGAGTGTGGTAAATACGACCCGCGTTTACGACCATGGTACCGCGTCTCCACGTCTGTGTTGAAGGCGGTGATGGTTTTGGTCGACGCTGGTGTGGCCATGGGAAGTCCTCTACCGACGCCGCTGGAGGGAACGTTCCTCACAGCCACCCAAGCCATTGTTCTGGAGCTTCTGAACACTCTTTCGGAGCAAGATTATGTGAACATCATCACCTTTGACAGCTCCAAGGCCACCTCATTGAATCCTTCTCCAGTAAATGCCATTCTCCTCTCTCTTCTAGAGTGACAAGCTGAATCAGAGTCCCATAACGTGAAATTAGGGGAAATTTTCTCGGCTCCTTCATCACAGTACTTTGGCACCCTCTAATATTGATGTTTTTTTTCAGGTGCGTGTGGAGTACTACCAAACGGGAGATTCAACTTATCATCCAGAGTTTGCTGGACTGAAAGGCAATCTCTCGAGTATAACAGTAGAGAACGCTGGGCAGAGGGCATCCAACGTCTCTCTTGGAATCACAGAGGCGCTCAAAAATTACGCGCCTGGAGGAGTTCCTGGTTATAATTCATCCTTGAAGGTATCCTTCATATTTGTACAAAAATCATACTATCTGAATAGGGCTTGTAATATTTTTCATCTATTGATCGTGTCACATTTTCCAAAAGTCCGCTGAACTATTAACCAAATTTGATGTTGATAATGTTTTACGAGTTACTGGAACGTGCAGTATGAACTGTAATCTGGTCGTACCCTATTGCAGATAATCATAATCTTCACTGACGGGAATGCTGCCACATTGAAAGAAGGTGCGCTGGCTGAGTTAGTGGGCAAGAATGTGAAAGTGTTCATCTTCAAGTTGCCGCAGCCAGACGACACTGTGAACCGCTTTCTGACCGGGAACCCAATTCTTTCCGAGCTACGCAGCATGGGCGGTTCCTTCAACGTCATCACATCAGAGGTTGTGAATCCTCTCTATGCCATTCAGCCGTATTTCTCCTTCCTGGCACAGTTCCGAACCAGTATCAGCAACACCGCAGATTACAGCATAATCTATAAAGATTATGAGGGTGTTGTCGACAATATCTTCTCAATCACCAAACCAGGTGTGCACAAGTGTGACTTTCCGATAAAAATCCATCCTTGACTGGCTATCTGGTTATTCTTCTGTAACTTGAATTACGACGGTTGTTGATTTCTGTATGTAATGTGACAGTATATGATGCGGATGGAAAGCTTTTGGGGATTATTGGACTGAATATCTTCATGGATGGGCTTGGGAGTGACATTGGATCAGTGACGGATGCCTTGACGTCGCTAAGGACGCTGGGGAAAGCCTTTGATCCATCGAAGTTTATATTCTCTGCAGCAAATGCTAGTATTCAAGTAAGCCACAACGTTTAACTTTCAGTGACTGCAGTACTGCCGGAACTTGTGGCTAACAGTTGATTTCTTTTCATCCTCCAGAGCAAGAACATCCCAGCTCAACCCTGTGGATCGTCCACTCCGATCCCTTCACATGCAGGTTTATGTGCTAAGACCGACACGGTAAGTACAATACAAGACCTTTCATGCTGCGGCCCGTGCGGCAAACCAGCGACGACTGAGGCTGCAAGTGTAAATTCCAAGAGGAAAACAGCTGTAATTGGTGTCGCTGTCTGTGTCGGTGGCGTTCTAGCTGCAGGATTACTTCTCTATTTTGTTTGGCGTCGACGTCTTCCGAGAAGACATCACGACGGAGATCAAGCATTTGTTTTCCCAGGAGGCTCTGAAGCAGATCAATTGCCAGTCACCGAGCAGCATGTAGATCAGGCTACCGAAAGGAAAGTAGAAATGAAGCCGGCTTCTTCGACTCACTTCTCAAATAAATCAGGTTAATCATGACATACTGTTGTTATTTATCAGTCCCAAATGAAATATGATTGATATCAGTTTCGACGTCCGTCTAGACTTTGCACATGAATCATGAGTGAGAAATTTGTAGCAATTTGAAGGAAGTTGGGAAAAAACAACTATTAGGATCAACGTGTTTCTTTTTTGGTTAGAGAGAATTTTCATTATGCAAAATAGCAACTCTTCATCACCACAATACACGTAAAATGAGATACTTGTCCATAGAATTTTACACAATTCCAACTGCTACTTGAAAAATTGAACTTTGGTATTGTGACACTACTTTCTACCGGCAATAAGAAGCTGGTGAAGAAAAGAATAAAAATTGGTATATCATGCAAAATTATTCAATGCAAATAAGAAGCAGGTTTTTTTGGTGAATTTATTTAATTGAATTTCTCAATTTTAATAAAAGATATAGCAAAAAAAATTGGAGCTTCCATAACTCTAACAGATCCCATTTAGAATAGTGATTTTTTTGCTAATAAAGGTCCAATGTAAAACAAATTGTATTCCCATGAAGCTCCTAGTGTTGCGCACCTTCATAAAAAGTTCATAATATTGAGATCATAAATCGATGCCATGGTAACCTACCCAAAATGTCAAAGTCCCCCCACCAATAGTGTACAAGTTGGGTAGGCAGTAGGTTCATCACAGTCTAGTTTCAGACAATTTGTTGTGCATCTGTACATTGTTCACCATTCTCATAGAACACAATACACTTCAAAATTCCATGATCCCTTTAACACCACCACATCACGAGCTCCTCTATAGAATTCCAAACAACGCACCAAGGATTACAAGAGAATACAGCATTATCTAAAAAATGTGAGAAATACAATTGATGCTTTCACGTAAAGGTAAAAGAGTGAGTCTGATCAACCCTAAAGACCAGATTTTAATGTGGAGTACTCTTGAAAACTAAGTCAGCAGCCAACCCAATTTGAGCATGATTTACACAAATACAAAAAGTTTAAAAACACCATACCATACAAGTAACTGACAAGATCATTCAAGTCTTCAAACGGTTCTGACGAGACGCTCCTGCGGCAGTTCGATGAGGGAAGAATCCTTCTGAGACAACTCCGTCATCATCTCGGTCCACTGTTGGGCCTTCTGAGGACAAATACTCGACTTGCAGAACCCAGCTTTGCAGCACACAGCCTGAGAATCAAGGATCTTGTCGAGATTGGCGAGGACAAATGGGCCGTACTGCACCACAAGCGCCTTACACTGCACAACGAGAAATCAGCAGAGAATAATCAATACCAGTGTTTGATCAAATAACAGGAAATGCATTAGAAGTGGGGGGGAAGTGATAAGAGTGGAGTCGGACAAACCTCGTCAACATGGTTGACAACACGGTTGCATCCGTTGATAAGCACGTCCAGCACCTTCTCCTGGAAAATTACATACACCATATTCGTCTCAGAACTTTATCCTACCCGTCGTTACAAGAATATTCATTATTCTAATAATATAAAGACGAAACAGACTTGTTGAAAAGCAAAGCATTGAGGCATTTACCATAGAGCGTCTAGACATCTAAGATGTTTGACATACCTGGGTTTTTGGGTCCTGCAACTTGATCTTGAGCTCCAAAATAACGAATTGGCAAGTGGCACAGTCGTTGCTGTCCAACACTTTTGTGGGCGGCTTGCACATCTTGGTCATCTGACAGAACTCCTGAGGAGTGATGTTCTCAAGCTGCTCCATCATTCGTGGGGTGTACATGTCCACCAGAAGATCACACTATATATCCACGCTATACAATCGTTAGTTTACCATACAAAACGCCATATTTCTGTTTGGACAGAAATAGTTTGGAATGTGAAGCAAGTGATTGAACAGATGAGAACTGTTTTTGTTACCTGCTTGCTTAGTTCTTTGAGCTGTCCGCATGCGAGGTGGAGAGCAATGACGATTTCCACGCGAGTTTTGTTGTTCTCCAAGTAAGTCAGAGCGTCAGTGGCCAAGTCTTGGCAAACCGTGCATGACTTCTTCTCGTCTTCAAAAGAGGTAAGAGCAGGGGCGGTGCAGAGGCCAGATTCAAAGCAAAGCTTGTCTGGGCCAAGAAGCGCCTCGAGCTCCAAAATCACTTGCGGTACATATTGATCCACCATCCTCTCACACTGCCAAACAACACAGCACGTCAATCAAAGTCTACATTCCATTCACCGCATAAACCCCCGACATAAGCCATGAATGCCAATCATTGACTACCTAATCTGCTACCCAAAACAACAGCTTCCAAAAACAAATTGACAGAAAAAGATAAATCCAGATTTAGCCAATAAAATGAATTTTGTAAGAGCAAACTTGCCGAACTGGTTAATTTCGTTTCAGATGGCCACAAAGCAACTGACCTTCTTCTTCAGTCCAGGTTGAAGAGGGCTGCACACCAGCTGATCTGCCACACTAATGACCTGCGTCGGCGTGTCCGGGTCAGCCAACACCGTCTGCGCTTCTTGCGACAGCTGAAGACATGTATCGCACAAATTAATCCTCGCAACGCGCGCTTCCTTACGAGTGAACTTCGCCAACCTTGAAACCGTGCCTTCACAAAAACAAACAACGAAAAATCGTCATGAACCCGATTAACCCGGAAAGCAACCAGCAACCAAGAAATCATCTCAAAAACTTCCCAAACCCTAAATTCAAGCATAAAAACCCCCCTCCCGTACAACAGGGGGCAACTTCTACACTTCCTTACCAAGATGGACATGCGAGCCCTCCGCAACACTCGCCATACACACCAACGCCACCAGCGCGACGGCCCACAAGACGCTCCGCTTCGCCATGGTGCCCGAATTCAACTCAAAACCCCAACACTCAGACTTCCACGACCTGAGAAACCAAAATTAACTTCAACGTCAGCACCAAAAACGCGCACGGCACTCCCACCAACGCCGACCAAACCCCAATCCACAAGATTCTCCAAACAAAAAACACCCCGTTAACCCGCCTTCGAGAAAGTCCTCAAAACCAAGTCTACCGCCGCAATTAGTACCTGAGAACGCTGGATGTGAAGATCGGACTGCGCTTCAGTGACGACGATGTGATCGTTGCCGCAAACGTGGAATCCATGTCCATGAAGCTCTTTCTCGTTAATTTCATTCTAGGACGACGACCTAAATCCGTCACCGTACCCAGAAGAAAATAACTGGTAGACTATGTACGGATTCGGTAGATGATTCTGGTTTTGAGTATCGTGACGGGTTTTAAGCCGGGGTATCGTGTGAGGTCGTGAGTGGAATTTGAGCCTACCACATTCGAAGAATAAGGTGAAGATGTACGGATTTGGTAGACGGTAACAGTTTCGGGAGGAGTACCGGGTTTGGGGGTAGCGGAGTTGGGGTGCTGTTTCGTCTTTGTGACGCAAAGGTGGCGCCGCATTTGAGCCATCCAGTGCATTCGATTTACTCTTCCTTTCCTTATCACTCGTCATAGCCTTGTTACTCTAGCTCCGTGGAAGAGTGCTAATTTTCATTTTCATTTTGCTTGTCACATTGGCAACTTCAAATAAAGAATAGTCATCAGCGAGGATGAGTGAATTTTTTTAATTGTTAACCCTTTTAGGATGAGGCTTGGAGCGACCATGGGCGGAATGTACCCGTTGCCTTGATGATGGACAACAGCATCTACGACACTTGTAGATTCTGCCATGGTTACTCCAGGCCTTGTCCAGAAAGGATTGAACACTTGAATATCTATCCAAGTAAAGTATAAAGTACTCTTATTCATTTTAAATTTTTTAGAAGTAGTTTCAATGAAATACTACTATACTGAACATCACGAAAAAGCTTTTTCAATGAAAATTATATCGATCTCATTGTCTATAGCTCTAGTATTGTATATGTATTCCAGCAATATCGAAAGAAAGTTCTATTGTTTGCATATAGATCCTATATTGCTAAAATTCAACATAATTATCATATAGCGATTATGATATTTTTTACATATAAACATTACATAAAAAGGGAAATTAAAATGTACACAAAAATAACATGGTAACGTTGCCCTCAGCAAAACTGCACCTGGTCGCTTGGTCTTTGTTGTCTGCAACCCAAATCTCACGGGCTCCTCATAGGCGGGATCTTGCTATTCTACCTTGACAAGCAATGCACTATGGTACAACCTAGTCGGGGCATTTGCCTCGGGCAATAGTATGTTGGAGCTGCCCGTGGATCTAGCTTGGCCCCGCCATATTGGCCTCCCGCTTACCCCTTCGTCGAGGCCTTGCCTTTGCTCATCCACATGGAATGTCATCCTCTCAGAGCGTGCATCCAAAATTGAATCATGTCGCTTCTTCAAGATCTCCTAGGTTTTAGGAAGATTCTTTTAAATCTGAGCCATTTTAATGGGCATAGATTATGAAACCCCAACCTCAATTTTTTTTGGAGATGGTGTCTCGAGAGGATTTGTCTTGTTTTTAGAGGATTTGTTACGTTTTGATTTGTAAAGTTATTTTTTGTAATGTTGCCTCATATTTTTGGGAGTTCTTGTTTTGTAATGATGTCTAATATCTTGTAAGGCGCTCGTTGGTGGAGGGTGTCTCATGTGATCTCTTCAAGTATTGATATTCAAATTCTTGTATTGACATTTATGTGAGTTAACGTTTAGTAATTACTGGACTTAAGAGGGATGTTCGTATGGAGTAGAATGTAGATGTCTAGGGTGTAGGAGAGGACTACATAGACATTACCAACGTAGATGTACTAAGTGGAGCAGACTTACATGCCTTGTCAGTTGACAACAACAACCCCAATGGGACCCTATAATGGGATGCATGTAATCTATAGCTTCTGCCATAGAAAAATTGTAGCGGATAAATAATGGATATCTAAAGTTAATAAGATGTATCTAAAGTAAATGTCGGGTACATAATGGGTATGCATTTTTAAACATTAATGCAATTGGAGATGTCCTTGACCCATTGGAGAGAATTGGTCAATACACCAGTCTAAAGTAAATAGCGGGTATCTAAAGGACACAATGGTTGTATAAAAGTAAATAATGCGTATACCATGGGTGTACAAGGGATGCATTTGATTTGGCGACAAGGGGACTACTAGTATAGAATAAGTTACCTCTGATGCCTCTGTGGTTTTGAGTGACAGGCTGGCCTCAAAATACGAAACCAAAATCAACCAAGGAACGCCACGTGGCAAACCCGACCGAGCAACAACCACGTGTTCCCCGTCGGACGCGCCAGTCCACGTCACCTCGCTCCCCGCCCGTACCACAACCAGGGCACCACCCTAGTATCGCCCTAGTATCATCACGGTACCGGCCCTAACAGCGCACTGCGCCTATCTGGCAAAAACCTCTGCTTGCGCTGGGAGCTCCCCAAACATCCCATAGATTTCCGACCAGTTTTCAGGATTTCGACTTCGGTTTCGACCAGTGTGAAGAAATTTTCCTTTCCAGTGCGTCAAAGGAGCCGATTTATAAGGTGTTAGCCGATTAGGTGATTGATCAATGTCGTGAAATTCGCGGCGAGAATCACAAAAGCTACAGAATTTGAGGTTTACTTTGGGGGGATCGTGATGGAGAGGATGCAGGGAGGGACTTGGAGAGAGTGGGGACTGAGGCCGTAGAGGATTTCTCCTTGACAAGTTTCATGTCGCAGAAGGATCGACAGGTTTTGGAGTAGGTGCGAGGAGTTTGGTGGGTTTTGTTGCGTTTTTGTGGGATGGTAGGATTGTAGGGAGGTAGAGGGGTTGGCGATGGAGCTCCTGGATTTGGCGACGTCGGCGGGGATCAACATCAGCCTGGCGGTGCTGTTCCTGGTGCTGTACTCAGTGTTCCGGAAGAACCCACGCAATGCCGGGGTGTACAACACGCGCCAGATGCTTCGGGAGCGGCGCAAGGAGGTGAAGCGCGAGCCCTTCTCGCTGGACAACCTTCTGCCGTCGCCCGGATGGCTTGCGCGCGCTTGGAACCCCTCCGAGGACGACATCCTCGACTCCGCCGGCCTCGACGCCGTCGTCTTCCTCCGCATCTTCAAATTCTGGTCAGCCTACCGGTTTCCGAATCTCCGCTCCGTGTCCATTTTGTAGCATGCAGGGTTTTGAGGTGGCTAGGGTTTATGGCGACGTTTTTGCAGTATCCGTTTCTTCGCCATCTGCACGCTGGTGTGTTGCGGCATTCTGATCCCGATCAATCTTAGTGATTCGTACATTGCCGATCACCCGTCTGGAAAGGCAGGCGAGGATGGCACTTTGGAGAAGATGACGATTCTCAACATCTCCGAAGGATCATCACGGTATGCTTCTACTACTATCTGCTGAAATGATCTTGAAAATATGTTTCTCATGGTACATCACACGCCTCCTAAGTCCAAAAACTGTAATAGAGTTGTGGTCTGAAGAATCGCAATTGTGGTTCTGTCATATCATGTTTTGGTATCATCAATTCCTAGTTGCAAGCCTGTTGCTTCTCACTTACTATTTGCAGTCATTGCAGAGAGGGTTACCTTGCCTGTGCTCAGTTGCATGTGCGTGTTGTATGATGTGTGAGGATGTTGTGCGCAACAGGCTATGGTTTCATCTAGGAGTACTCTACTTCATCTCCACCACTGCTTACGTCCTGCTTTACTTGGTTTGTGCAATCTCTCGCCACCGTCTGTTTTCATAGTTGAATATCATCTTATATCATTGAATAGTTTGTTTTTGAGTTGACTTAAACCATATATGACACCGTAATGTGTCACTTGCACATGTCCTTATACTTCTGTTTGAGATGAATGTATGATTTGCTGCAGGAGTATAGGAACATTGCTATTATGAGGCAAGCGTACTTGATGTCAGCGAACCCACAACCTGACCAGTTTTCGGTGCTGGTTCGAGGCATTCCCACGCCCGAGGAAGGGGAGACCTACAGCGAGAAAGTAGAGAAGTTCTTCATCGAGTTTCATCCCTTGCATTACCTTTCCCACCAGATGGTCTTCCATTCCGCCGACTTGGAGATCTTCCTGGTACCTACCTTTCCTCTCAACCATTGTGTCCACGGGTATTCAATATGTGTTGAAGTAGCTAAGGATTTGGTTGTTGGTTTCAGAAACGATTTGATAAGGCGAAAGCCAGGGTGGCCGCTCTGAAGACCGTTCCTGTTCGACAGCCATGTCGAACAGGCTTCCTGGGGCTCTATGGACCGAAAATGGATCCTCTGGAGTATGAGACTCAGAAGCTGGAAGAGCTCTATGCACAAATTCGAGAGCGTCAAGCCAACATATACAACAGGAAAGAGGTGAGAAAGATGTCCTAAACCGGCTCAGAACATCCATCTGGCAGGATTTGGAACGAATCATCTATAATGCGTATGAGGTCAAAAGAGAAGTTGACGTTCAGATCAACGTGGTTCTAGGGAGTTTTTAGATTCTAGGGAGTTATCAGAGATATCTTTAAAGGTTCGGAATTAGGCGGTGAGAAGTCTTCATCGTGCATCTGGTTGGCCTTGACAGGAACTGCCTGCAGCGTTTGTGTCCTTCAAGACACGGTGGGAAGCGGTGGTAGCCGCGCAGACGCAGCAGTCCGTGAACCCCATGCTGTGGGTGGCGGAGTGGGCTCCGGAGCCGCGCGACGTGGACTGGCACAACCTCAAGATCGGCTACCGCCAGCTCCTCATCCGTGGGATACTCGCCGTGGTGACCGCCACTCTCATCACCTTGTTCACCGCGCCTGTGATCGGTTCCATCCAGTTGTTGGCAAACGTGGACCACTTGACCAAGTATCTGCCTGAGTCCGTCGTCAAGGTGTTGTTTGAAATGTAAGCCTCACAGATCTTTCATTTTCGTTTTTCCCATGGGAACTTTGGCCTTCAACCGGTTAGGGTTTAGTGAAAGCTAGATGTCGAACGCAGGGGGTTTAGGGTTAAAGATCATGACGCTCATACTCCTTGGGAATCTGAAATCACTACATCCTCTACCATCTCACAACATAGAGGAGGCTAGATGTCAATCACAGGGGGTTTAAGGTTCAGTGGTTAAAATCAGCTCACATGATGCTCATACTCCTGTTTGAGAATCTCAATTCACTAGTACATCCTTTATAATCTCACAGCTAGATGTCTAACGCAGGGTTTAGGATTCAGGGTTTATATCATAAACAGACTTGTTTGGGGGCAGTCCTGGGGTGAAGCAGGTGGTGCAGGGCTACCTTCCATCAATTCTAGTGGTTGCAGTTCTATACGGCCTTCCCCTGGTTATGTTTTTCCTCGCCAAAATGATGGGACGCGTTTCAATCAGCCGCCAGGAGCGGAAGACGGCTGGAATGGTCTTCAATCTGTTGGCTGTCAACGTGTTTCTAGTGGGCATCCTGGGCACATCCATCTTCCAAATCCTGGACACCTACTCCTCCGACCCCCGGAGCATCCCACGCCGCCTCGCCGAAGCCATACCAAGCAAAGTAAGTCACTAAACTTGTCCTTCGACTCTGCACTTTTCACTTTGTTTACAGTAGAGAACCAACAGCTGGCTACAGATTGTCCAAACGAAGTTGGTACTCAACCGGTTGAAGTTCTAATCTTTTGGCTATGTTTGTGATTCTTAGGTGCTACCTAGATGATATTCATATGATGTTTGTGATAATTGCATTGCTACTTAGATGATACCCATGTAATAACCAGGTGGATTGGTGTGTAGAAGTAGCTACTTCAAAGTTATAGGATTCCTACTGGTTGTACAAAAAAACTAACGCAATCTCCCCACATGCAGGCTTATTTCTTTATGACATACATAATGACGACAGGGTGGGCCGGGTTTCCGCTTGAGATCCTGCAGTTCAGTGTGTTCCTCTTGAACTACAGCAAGCGGCTCATGGCGGACAGGTCCCGGCCGCTCCTGAGCGATGTGTGGCCCATGCAATACTACCGACAAGTGCCCAATGTGCTGCTGTTCATTCTACTGGGTCTCACGTACTCTATCATCACTCCTCTGTTGCTGCCCTTCCTCCTTATCTACTTCATCCTCGGGTACATTGTGTTCCGAAACCAGGTATTTATACTATTCTTCTCTTAGGGCCTTCAAGCTTCTTGGTAAAGTCAGTAAGATACCTCCTCTTTTGACTACTCTTTCCTCACTCTATATCGTTTTAGGTGTTCATATATTCTTCTCCCAAGGCCTTCATGCTTCACCCAAAGTTTCAGTAGATACCCCTCTGTAGACCGCTCTTTCCTTACTATGAATACAAGTTTCAGGTGTTAGTATTCTTCTCAGAGGGCCTTCATGCTCACTGGTGAAATCACTGGTTAGTCACGTAAAGGTTCAGCAAGATACCCTCTCTTTTTACTACTCCTTCTCACTCTAGATAGTTCTCAGAACAATAGAAGAGCTTGGTGGTTCTGTCCTTCAATCAAGCATAGTGATCTCTAACCTAGGTTAAGTCGGCTTTGAGAGTGAAGAAAGACTTTGCATGAGATCAACCCTCATGAATATCGGCTGCCTCTCTCCTTGAGAATTATTTAGAAGTGATTACTATATGAAACAAGAGGGGCATCTTATTCAAACCGTGGGTGCATTTATAAATTACTCTATTATATACGTGTTTTAGTTTTTGGTTTCTAGGTTTTTGATGAAGTTTTGGTGTTTGTGCAGATATTGCATGTGTACGAACCAGCTTACCAGACAGGAGGCCAGTTCTGGCCCCACGTCCACGTCCGGATCATCGCCTCTCTAGTGTTCCTGCAGGTCTGCTTCATCGGCGTGTTCACTGTGAAGGGCCTCGGCACCGGAACCTTCTATGTCATCCCTTTACCTGTCATCACTCTCATCTTCAACGAACATTGTCGGCAACGCTTCTTCCCTGCATTTCGACACTTCAACATGGAGGTAAGTCAAAATGGAAAATCACGAGAACAAATAACCAGAAAAGAATCAAGGAAATGAGGTCATTTTAGTGAACTTCTAATCAAATCTAGTCAAGGGGATTTATGTTAGGTGTAAAGAGATAATATTTTGACCGTTTTTAGTGAATTGTTTCAACTAGTTGGGAGGTGAGCCTTTTCTTTCTGTTGTTTTGGAGGGATCTGATTTTTTGTTTTTTTTTGTGGCAGTCTACTGTGAAGAAGGATCAGGCGGATGCTAGGCAAGGTTTGCAGGAGGAATTGTGGGACTCCATCCGAACAGCATACTTGCATCCAGCGTTGAGAAATGTGAGCTTGGAAGTGACAGGGAAGCCTAACGCTGAGAGTCTCCTTCCCTCAACTTCAAAAGCAGTGTAAAACGCTTCACTCTTAGTGTTTGTCTATTTGTACGCTACACTCTTAGTGTTTGTCTATTTGTACGCTACACTCTTAGTGTTTGTCTATTTGTACGCTAAGGTATATTGGGTCACAGATATTTTTTACTCATTTTTATTGCTATAAATTAGCGCCATTTCTAGAGATTGTATGGGTAAAACCTAAAAAATTCTAGAGGGTTTCGTGAGCTAGATGTGTACTACACCAGCGTATTATGTATTTGCCGTGTAGGCTCCACTAATCTATCTCCTGTGGACAGACACTATAAAGGCTCACACCAGTCTCCTCTTGAGACTGGAGTTCATCTTTCTTCCTCTTACATCAAATTTGTAGCAAAATTTTCTCTTGAACACTATTTGTGTTGGTAAATGCAGACTCATGTCTGGTTTATAATGATAATTGCAGGAAGTTGTAATGCTGTGTGTAACCAATTGAACTCCCCAATTTCTGTATTTGGGCTTAAAATCTATGGGACATGTGTGAAATGTACCAGCATCGGGGACGATGTTCTCGTACACTTGTAGATTTCTCTTTTATCCAAGCTCTGGACCTCAGGACGAATGGAGTGGTGTGACAGATAATTTTCATAACCTGTCACATTACCGGACGTAACATGGCTCCTTACATGACGTAACAGGGCAAACTTCTTGAAAGATGATGAATCATGTGAAATGCCTCGGTTATGAATACTAACCTTATTCTTTTCAACTAATGGTTGCTTGCAGTTGACCCTCCTGATAATTATCGCTTCAACCTTGGAGAACTTATTTCGGGAATCTGTGGATTGGAATGGACTTTTTTTCAAATTGCTCCCTTACCCACTAAAAAAAAAAGGCGATACTGTACATATTGGAGCCTTGTACATGCTAAGCAGCCTGAATATTTTGGATGGCATATTTGTGCAGGGTATGTTCAACACCGACAGAATAAGCAGTGGTTCACAATTGGCAAATGATTGATGCGACTCCTGCCAGTTCTGTATTCGTACATACTATATTGCAGGCAGCCCTTTTGTTTTTGGCTAGAATGGGCCAGATTGCTAAAAAGAAAAACTCCGTGCTATAAGGCCTTTGTTAAAAATTGGAGAAAAAAAGAAAGAAAAGCCAAATTCCGCTATGGCATCCCACGTCCGAAGCCAGAAGGCGAGAAGGTTGGGTAGCATGAGCCAAATGTAGAGGACGTGGAACCACCACGTAGACAAGGTTGGTCGCCATTAACCCCTAAAGGACCAAACGTCCCCCCGGGGTCATTTTGGATTTTGGGCATGTACCTACAATTCGAAAAAAATCCTTTTTTAATCAACTTTTTTTTCAAGATAGGATCTGATAAGAGCTTCGTGGAGATATTTTTTTATTTTTTTTTGGATTTGTGGTTTGAAAGTTAGTACCACTTAAAGCCAAAAGTGGGACTTCGGGCACCTCCAAAAATTTTGACAAAAGTTTCTATTGACATTGAGATTTTTCACACATGTAAAGAATATTTCTTTATTTGGAAATTTTCAAAAAAAAATCTTGTCTTTAGTGTAAAAAGGCATTTTATTCCAAGTCAAACATTTTCACTCATTCTCGGGCAACGGGGGAAAAAAACCTCATCTTTTCTACATAAAACCTAGAGATCTTCATATTTTTCACTTTTTTTTTTTCAACAACAATATATGGTGAAAACCTACTAATTGACCGTTCGGATTATCATTTGACTACGTACGTAGTTCACAAAAGAATAAAACGTGAAATGGCAATTTTTGAACCTCCACTCCTTGCACACTTGTTTTGAATATGCTACACTCATTTTTTACCTCTAAATATTGGTGTGTAGGGAAATAACATCATGCTTAAGACAATGGTAAAAGATTTAGACCTTGTACAATGCAAAAATTTGATACAAAATGAAGTCAAAGTCAGCTGATCTACTCAACGCAGGGATGAAAATGAACCATTGTTTTGACTTTAAACACTAAAATCTATCAATCCGTGCGGTGGATCGCAACCAAAATTTGATGGCATGTTCATGTGGAAGTCTTTTTTAAGATCTTACGGTTGAAAATCCAAAATTCACTTTAAAATGTGATTTTCATGTCTCTTTTTGACAGTGGCAGTTTTGGACTGGTTTTAGAGCGAATTAGGTCGTGGTCCTTTAGGGGTTAAGCTCCCAATTGAAGGCATTGGCGTTTGGAATTAGAATTCAGAAATAAAATTCTGACGTAATGGCCAATTAGATAGGCCATTTTGTGCACTGACAAGTCATTAGTGCATGATAGTAGCTCTTAGTATCAATGAATGTGCAAATCTCCAATCAATTAATTTGTTGTTGATTCCTCTAGGAACTTGAGCTTTGATTTCTTTTTCCTACTTGGAGCCTAATTGCTTCCATTCCACTTTCTCAATCGCCACACATTTCCACCTCGCACCTCTCTCAGAAGCCAAAATTGCCACAACTCCCCTTCCATTGTAGCCACTATGGCTATCTTATGAAAACAAAAAAAAAGGGGGGCTATTGCAGGGGTAATTTTAGTGAAAAAAACTTACATCTTGTGTGTTTTAATATTTTAACCTCACCACTTATCATTGTTGAATTTTTCTTTGGAGATTTAGGACATAATCAAGATTCCATAAGTTGGATTTAACTCGATAGATTGCAAGGATCCGGTCGATTTGTACCACGAGGCAGATCTAGGTTGTTGTAATCTAGAAAATGCACCACCAGGGTGACTCGCCATGATGCATGTGGCTGCAAAGATGAACCAGATTGTGCAATCTAGGTAATCTAAGTTTCTACACGTATGTGACCATGGGATGGTCCACATCTCCAAGGTAGCAAATGATGGATGAGACTCCTCCCAGATCTGTATTTGTACATACTATATTAGAACTATAACAATGTCCTTCAGTGGAAAAAACCTACAACTATGTTCAATGTTGGGGGTGTTGGAGCAATCTACAGAGGAGAGTTATTTGAAGGTTCAGAATGGTACTTTATCGACATGTAAGTCACTTCATCCAAGTGAAATTTACAACGAATTACTTCGAAGAGTCGTGTAGACAATCCTGATCTTGTTAATATCCCTCAGAATATGCTTTGGATCCACGACTTGGCGATATTACAGAAGGTGACGCAAAAGTAGCGAGAGTGTACCTCATTCCAACATTGTGGGCAGCAAAAAACCCACGGCCTCCGATGGCCCTGCTGAATTCATTCACGATTTCCTCTGCACACCCTGCCATTCAGAACAATAATGTTCTGACAGTCCAGCTGCAACACACGTCTAAGTGTATTCAATCATCCAGTCGTATACCTGGCACGAAGAAGGAAGAAATTAAACAACCAGTAAAAAGAAGTTGAACGGAGTGTGACGAAACAATGATATTCGGGTGGTCACCAAGACAAGAGATGAACCAAATTCGTCTCTTACTTGATGCTGTCAGTCACTGGTCACATTATTATGCTTACAGTAAAGATCCACAGCCCACGGCATCTATGCTGCGAGGTCACTGTAGTATGCCGCGAGTTGAGTGGTTAGAGAGTGATCAGTGAGGGAAACAATTATAATAACGAACAATTAGTACTCAATCAGTGCTTAAAAAGTTTAGGGTCATGGTGTACCTCAGCACGGGCTGCGCGACAGGTTGCGAGAGAGAGAGAGAGTCTGGTATATATCGTGAAGCAGGAGTGTTGAGGCATCAGCCTTCCAAACCAGGAAGGGGGAGAATTACAGCAGTAGAAAGCGTTAGCGGTCGCTCTCCTGGGTCCCTTGTCTTTCTATCTGTCTCTTTGCTGTAGATTTCAGAAGAGGGGATTGCGATTGGAGGCGCTAAGTCATGAGAGGATTTGAGAGTGTGAGCGATCGGAGGAGGCTGAGGTAAAAAGGGAGGATGGATATAGCAGGAGAGAGAGAGGGAGTCTTGGGAGAGGCCTCACACTTTTCAGGCCAGCTGACTTAAGGCTTGCTGACAGTTTTTGGTGAGGAAAGATTCGCCATGATGAGAGAAGATGAGACGTCCGCTTGGCGGTCCCTATCCAAAGGCCGAAAATTTCAGAAGAGATGGAAAAATTTCCAAACTACGGCCTTTTGTTTCTGCGTGACGATAGTGGTCCTAAATGGTACCTCTGGCCTTAACAGGCTCAGGACTCAGGACGGGGGTAACACTGCCCAAGACGTGAACATGTTGCCCCATCGTGCCGGCCTCAGCTTGACAGAGCAGCAGTTGCTAGAGAAAATGGAGCTCAAGAAGCAAAAGATGGAGATTGAGCAAGATCCGAGTGCTGCAGGGGGCTACACGTTGGGTCCGCATGTGAGCAACTGGGACGAGCAACGCCTGGTGTGGCTCCAGCAGCATCCAGCCATGAAGAAGAATAGCCAAGGCAACGACCGGATCCTCCTGGTCACGGGATCCCAACCCAATCCCTGCGATAATCCCATGGGCGATCATCTGCTGCTCAAGTGCCTGAAGAATAAGATGGACTACTGCAGGTTGCACGACATCGACATCTTCTACAACCTGGCTCACCTGGACCACGAGATGGCAGGGTTCTGGGCCAAGCTGCCGTTGCTGCGCAAGCTCATGCTGATGCACCCCGAGGTCGAGTGGATGTGGTGGATGGACTCAGACGCCCTGTTCACCGACATGCTCTTCGAGCTCCCAATGGACAAGTACCAGAACGTCAGCATGGTGCTCCACGGGTACGACGACATGGTGTACAACCAGAAGAACTGGGTGGGGCTTAACACAGGGGGTTTCCTGTTGCGCAACTCGCAGTGGTCCCTGGACCTGTTGGACGCCTGGGCGCCTATGGGCCCCAAGGGCGAGGTGCGTAACGAGGCAGGGAAGGTGCTCACCGCCGCACTCGCAGGACGGCCGGCGTTCGAGGCAGACGATCAGAGCGCGCTCATCTACTTGCTCGCGACCCAGATGCAGCGGTGGGCGGATAAGGTGTTTCTGGAGAACCAGTACTACCTGCACGGCTACTGGGTCGTCCTGGTGGAGCGCTTCGAGGAGATGATAGCCAACAACACACGAGGCAAGGGGGATTATACATGGCCCTTCGTAACACACTTCGTGGGGTGCAAGCCGTGTGGCTCTGGCGCAGACTACAATGCCGACAGGTGCGTCAGCCAGATGGAGCGCGCCTTCAACTTCGGTGACAACCAGATTCTAGAGCACTACGGCTTCCAGCACCTTTCGCTCAGCACGCACAAGGTGCGCCGCCTCCGCAACGAGACTGCTCATCCTCTTGGCTCAGGCTTCGCCACCTCCTCAACAGCGCAGCTTCCAGTGGAAGCTTCGACCCGAAATTAGAATGAAGCTGATGTAGAAATCAGTCTTCTGAGTGACTGAGTTTATTCCCTTTCGATGTGGCATACATTGGACCCTATTCGAGACGTCTAGTCTCAATCTTTTGGGCTTCATCCTCTTAAATCTTGAGGTGAAATAAAAAGATCACTATATTTCTTCATGCTTCCGGCTGATTACGGTTGCTCTCTGAATGTATTACTCCTGCATCATATTCTTGATTTCAACCTGGCTCCGTTTCCTGTTCAGCATCTGGCTCTGTTCAGCATCTACATTAGCTGTTTTGTAGGTGCTGAAGCTTTCCAATCCTCGAAGTTCGGTGCATCTGGCACATGAACACATAGTGAAGTCCGTGCAACTAGTGAAAAACAGCTGTGACGGTAACCAGGCATCATTTGATTCTTAAAGAAGATACATCAAGGTAGTGATTTCTGATTCCGAAAGTTGTGGTAATGCTACCCACTTATGAATATTCTCGTGGTTACCGGGTGAACCTGCCACCTAACCAACGATTTGAAACCTAAGGACTAGCAATAGATAGGAAAGGTAGAATGATAGAATAACCGTAAACACTCTTCTGGATCCATAATGGCCTATGTGGTAATGGCATCCTTAAACAGACCCCAATAATTCCTTCCTATCTGTTCTCAAAGCTAGATATTGGTTGTCCTAAATTTTATGTAGAAAGGGTGTACGAAATCTTACTTCACTTACCAGCGATCAGCGATCAGCGATCAGCCTCAACGCCCCTACAAAAGCAGACAATCTTGCAAGCTTCGCCAAAGTCTACCCAAGAAGCGCGAGAAGCTTCTGTAACATGGTGGTGCAAGTTTTGGGTTCGGTAAGTGGCCCGCACATGAGATACACAACGTTTCCCAACGGTCTGGTGTAGATGCCTTCATGTCGGAGACCTTCCACAAGTCCTTTCGAGAGCATTGAGGTATACCTGGAGCCACACGTCATGCACACACTTAAACCCAGTTCTGCCTCTTTGGCATAGCTAACAGCATCTTAAGTGGATGCGTGGGAAAAAATAATACTCTCTGAATATACAAATTCGTGAACAAGGTCGATCTACTGAAGTTCGAAAGAGTTCAACAACCCCACTGGAGGCAAAAAGATTGCCCATTACAGTGCAGTTCACAGATGATCAAGCTTAATATGCACCTAAATTTCTCAATGCGATACTTTAGCTGAAACTGTCCTACTTCAGTTGAGAATCCAATGTACGCACCTTGCTTCTGCACCACTAGCACGGAGCTCGAGAACGAAAACTGTTCCGATGGACACCACTCTCTCAACTGAAGGGTGTGACGATATGATTGACACTAATTCAGGACTCCATAACTGCCACAAAACACTTGTTAGCCCACGGAACCATGATAGTACACCACATTCGACTTCAGAAACTAACAAACGTCAGAATTGCAACAAAGAAAACCCCCATTCAGCAGGTATTGCACCGCAGCTTCTGAACGAAACTTCTGATTAGCGCGAATTGAGAAAAACATTGGACGATAGTATTCACCTCTCTCAGACGACGCCGATCTCGTAGAAGATTTGGATTCTTTGAAGGATCAGAAAAATATTGGAGAGACAAGACGGCGCTTGCACAGCCAACAGCATGGGCCGTGTATGAGTGGCCATGCAAGAGCGCATCTAACTGCAAATACACAAAACCCCACATCGAATGTAGTCAACAAATGTATAGCACTGGATGTTTATATCCAATTCAGTGCTGGTGCTTTCTCACTGCACATACAAACCATAGTTGGACATACAAATACAAAGCAATTGGTACCTAATAGGTTCAAGGACTGAGCTGCAAGTCTAAACTAAGAAAAACAAAACATCGAGAAGACGAGGTTCCCAATGTACCGAAGGTCACCTTGGAGACTCCACGGAAAGCTTCAAAGACAGGCTGAGTTGCAAGCGTTGCAGCAAGAGGTACTAAACCCCCCGTCAGTAGTTTAGAATAGCATGCTATGTCGGGAGAGCAACCGAGTAGTTCTGTAGCAGACTGGCAATGACAGCATCGAGCCATGTAAGAGAAAGATTCAACCATCGCTATAGAATTTCATACGGTACATCAAATCTCTGTATTACAACAAGTGCAGATAATAATCCCACGAAGAAGAAAAACAAAAAGTGACTGCATCTAAGAATACGAAAGACGGGCTGCTTGATGACAAGGCATGATAATACACAAACCTCCGCCCCAAAACGCCAGCAACCAGAAAGGACTTCGTCAAATATTATTGGAATGCCACGGCGACGGCATTCACGGACAAGTATCCGCTGGAACAAGGGATCTATCATATCCATTCCTCCAGCTCCGTGAAGCACTGTCTCAAAACACACCACAATATAAAGTCGGAAAGCGGGTTCAAGGCGGATATCACGACCAAGAACTGGAAGATCAGAGCTCATGAGACCCCTCAAAATGTGCAGCATACAAATGAAAATCTCTAGATCTTTGACATGGCTGACAGAAAAGACTTAAGTCGATGACATTACTCTGACAACCCCAATCACTCAGACAATCAAGAACCACTTGACCCACCAGGTTCTATGATCAATGCAGCTAGTGAGGTGTACTCTTCTTTGGCTGCTGAAGTAAGCTCCTGGTCGATAAACTTGCTGTAAAGATTGGCCAGAGATGTGGAATCTCGACACATATCAAAAACCTCATCCCTGGATTTCCAGCCTGCTATCACAGGGAAGTAGATGACATTAGTACCAATTCATCTACTAATGCAGAAGAAGTCGAGCTCTAAAATCTAAGCAAGGTCAATGTAGAAAAAGATGTGTATACATACTGGAAACAGAAGCAGAGGAATAAATATCCTGATAGTTATCTGGAAGTTGCAACAGCCAACGACCCTGTCGTTGAAAGACTTTAGGTGGTTCAAGGAAAAAGCCCCTCCCTCGATGCCTATTATCAGCAGAAATGTTGAGTCATTCTTTGCAGATTTCACACAGTAACAAACGTGCAACTAAAAGCAATAAAACGCGGTGGATCATCATACTTGCAAAGAGACATGAATGTGTAATTAGTCTACAACAACACCATGCACAAATCCAATTCGATCATGACAAATACGACAACAAGCTGTAGGGATAAAATCGAATTTGGATCCTATTTGGCATGCATCCTTAGCAAGAAGGGAGGCTAAGCTCTGTATGTCCATTAAGACTTCCATATGTGCTACGCTCAGGGTAATCTCTACGAATTAAAAGGATGAACACCATCAAACAGATAACAAATTGCATTCGCTCGTTCTTGATAAATGATACCTGGAGCTGCTTAACAGGATTTTCGGCCATTATGCAGAACTCTAAACGTATTCTTAACAGATCCCAATCGCAACTGAGACGTACCATGGTTGTTGCTTGAAACCTGTATAAACAGATGGTGCTTGTGCTTCCATAGCACCTAATGTGTCCCCATGATACGATCCTCTTAAAGCCACAACCTGTCTTAAATAAAACATGTACATAAGTCAACAGTGGCAATCTTACAGTTTCCTCTATTACCGACTCATTTGCAAGTCTTTCTAGAGACTTTGCATGATCATACATAACACTTGGTGATCGAAAACAACAACGAAGAGATTATCATACCTTGAGTTGCTCCTGTCTACCACCATCGCCAGAGGGATCACTAAGGCCATGATCAACGATGTATCTTCTAAAAGCCATTTTAATGGCAACTTCTACAGAAGTCGCCCCATTATCCGAGAAAAAAACTCGTTGTGCCCATCCTATTCACCAATGCAGTAACAAAGAAAATATGAACTGTAAGTGCTCCAACTACAAATGGTCGCATGAGATACATTCAAGTACGACCTTAAGCACTGCGTGCTTGGAAAGATGGATAGTAACGACGACAAGAATGAATAAAAGTAGAATCCATAACCGTGATTGAAGTACAGAACAGTTACCTCGGCCAACTCCTCCGAGAAGAAGTTCGGCACACCTTAAGGCAGGCTCATGAACGTTCTCAGGGAACATGACGTGACCATACCTTCCCGCAGTGTGAGCTGCTTCTCTTGCTAGCTCGGACTGTAGACAACGAACATAACATTTTAAAGATACCAAAGAGACCTCTAAGCAGACATCAAGCTATGCTTTACAGGTGGATCCAAGTAGAGGCATTCATTCAAAACACCATTAATAGGAATGTTGATGAATGTATCACCTGCAAGGTAGTATCAGGGCCCTGAGTCCACCAGCTTGCACATCCGTCAAATTGCTGCGCAATCACCTTGCTCGCTGAAGTACTGCTAGCCTGTCTACCATGTAAAAATGCAACCATGAGTTCAACTTCGTCTTTGACTCGTCTACGCAATTCATGGTAAGAATTCAAAGTATTTCAGTCGCAGCAATGAAGGTAGAATTAGCTTCGTAGCAATGTCACCTTGAAGACAGAAAAATTATCTCCCGATTTTGAATCGATAAGCGTGACTGAATCTTGGGCAACTAGGTCATGCTGTGTGAAGGGCCACCACAAAATATCGCTCGCTTTTTTAGGCATCTCTTCCAGCCTCCTGAGTCTCTCGAAGTGAGCATTTTCCAAAACATCCCTCAACTCAAGAAACTTCCCTTCCGCGAGGCCAAACCATTCCTCAAGGCTCTTGTTCGGATCTTCAGGTAGAGAGGGAAGAACAAGAACCGGTATCCTAAAAAAAGAAGGGAAAAAAAACATAAGCACACCGATTTTCACCCGAAATTATCTGCTTGGTCAAAACGATCAAGAGAAGTTTCAGAACTAGAGAATTCCTTCTCGACTTTCAATCAGATGTCGTATAATGACGACAATCGTATGACTTACTTGTGCCGCAGGTATTGCAGCAGGGGCTCTTCATTGCTCAACCCCGAATCCACGATCACAATGGCAGGAATATCATAACCACGTGAGCGCAGGCTCTCGTAAGCTGCAATAGTGGTTGAAATACCTCCCAACTTCCCGTCTCCGACCAGTACACCAGGAAACCTTAGCGATCTGTACCAAGGATATTGTCAATTCCAGTAAAGCTTCCGGTACGCAGCCAAACAAAATCCATAAACCTTCAAATCTAAAACCCTATACCTTAGACCCTAAACCCACAGAGAGGAAGGCCAGCGGATCCAACGACCTTTGCTTGTAAGATGCACACTGGAGGCGTAACTACATTCCACTGAACCAATAGCAAATTTCAGTGCGATTCATACACAGCTATCAACACTATCGATACGACAGAAACCCTGGAATATACCTGTACAAATCACACTGCAAAGTTCCAGAAGGTCCAGGGCTGGCAACCCCGCCCGCCGTCTCCAGAACTGCCCATTTGTCAGCCCAGTCACCACCTGCGACCTCTGGTTCTCCATTTTTCTCTCCTACATTGCCGTTGCTGAGAGCCCCAACCAAGGCTTGAACAGACTCCACCACCACAGAGTCGGGCACTGCAGAGCCTTCCCTTGCAACTGCTAGATGAGGCGATATAGGGTCGTGCCAAGCCCACATTGTCTTACAAGTGAAACGTGATTGCATTGGCCACTGCTCCTTCCCATGAATACCTCCATTTGTGGCTTCTGAACGATTTCTAACGCCCCGGAGTAGCTGTGACTCGTACCTGCCGAAGTCCTTCATTCCTGTCGAAACCATAAAGGAGACAGCTTCATTAATTAGGCTATACTATTCACCTCTCCTCGCATTTCATTTCATTCTCACAAATGTCAACAACATTAAAAAAACTCGAAAACTCAGCAATGTCCGCACACAAGAAATCTCTTCAACTCCTATAAACCATACCTGCACCTGAAGACGGATCATCTCCACTTCGAACAAAATTCGGCCGCGTCACATCATTCCTCATGCGAATAGCGCTCTGGACAGCAGGCGACACTTGCAGCGTGTGATTGCACAAAAACAAACCCTCCGAAACAGCCTCGGGACGCACTCGTCCAGCTCGCGAAACCTCCTGGTACACATACCGAGCATCCGAATCAGCCGGAAACCCCGTCTGCACAGGCTTCAGATACAGCAAGTCCTTGCTCCTACTCCGCGCACCAGACTGGGAAAGAATCGCGGAACATAACCCTAGGAATCGATCGCACATTCCAAACCAAACATCAATAACGCTGCGCCAATTTCAATTCCAACGAAACAGAAGAGAGTAGGATTCAAGCAACACTCGCCTTGCCAATTTCAAATCAGACATCATCAATGCAGAGCAAAAAAACAGAGCGCACTAGAAGCACACTTCAGGCAACGTTCATGATTCCAAACCATGACATCGTCAATATTTTCAATTCCGACAACGCACCTGCGCAGATCAAAGTCTTGCCGACTCCCGTATTGCTCCCCCAGACCATGTAGGTCGGAAACGAGACGTCAACGTCGGCGCGCGCCTCTGCGAAAACCCTGCATTCGTCAGCGTCGAGCTCAGCGGCCGCACTGGCGTCCTGCGAGCTGGAGAAGCGGCTCCAAGTGAGGGAAATTGCAGGCCGAGCGAGGGCAGGTGCAATGCGCGGGAGGCAGACGGCGCGAGTGCGCCTGATGAGGAGGGGGGCCACCATGGCGGTGGCGATGGCGATGGAGAGAGAGTCGGCGGAGCTTGCAGAGGCAGCGTTCCAATGTCTACAACATTCCTTTCCTCGTCCGAGTCGTGACTTCAACGCCTCAGTGTCATCAGGGTATCTGATTAGGACCTCCATAGTATCTCGTAGGTATCACTGTCATCTGAGTATCTGATTGGGATCTCCATAGTATCTCTTAGGTATCAGTGTCACCAGGGTATTGTATTAGGATATCCATAGTATCTCTTGGGTATCAGTGTCATCAGGGTATTGTATTAGGATCTCCATAGTATCTCTTAGGTGTCCGTGTCATCAGGGTATCTCTTAGGTATCAGTCGGGTAGTGGACATCGTTATGTGCACTTTGGTTTTTCTGTGGAGACGACCCAAAACCGGCTTCACTAAAATCTTCATTTAGTGCTACGGACACTAAATGCCAACTTGGGCATAAACTTCAAAGTACACATCTAGAAGATTGTTTTTTTCCGCCCTACTCAATGCACTGGATGTTGGCTTAAAGAATCCCAAACGAACAAAATAATTTCTTCCGAGGACGGAGAAATCCATCGGACAAGTCTATAGTAAAAAACCAAACCGACACGCACGGTTATTCTCTGCCTTTGGATATTTTCTGCTCTAGCGAATGATCAGAAACTTTTGGATCGGGAGACGCAGCGGGCAATGGGGAAAGGACAGCAAGTTTGCACAAGGGGGTCCAACATGCTGGTGGGCAAGGTGCGGAGCTGCTTTCGGGGAGCTTTCGGTGAGCCTCCGGTGCTGCCTCAGCGAGAGAGTTTCGGGTACCAGCGATGGCGACAGAGCGACAAACCCAGACCCCCCGCATGTTCTGTTTCGCACTTGCTGCAGAGCGCAGTCAGCAAGGGCGAAAGGACTTTCGCTTTGATGGAACGAGTGCCTTTTGCGTCAGCTATATCATTTGCAATGCTACGAGACGCCTGCAACTGGATAATACCGTCCACCTGAATCAAGGCCAGCGGCCGGCCTCTTCTGCTACCTCCACCAAAAAGGTTTTCTTGCGGTCCTCGGGGCCCAATGCTGAGGAGGCAGTTTGTCGTGCACGGGAATGAATCGGGATCATCGTCGTCCAACACGCAGCATCGCAGACGCAGAATCAGAATCGCAGACGAGGGAGGCCGGCGTCTCCTGCGACGTCGCCGGGATAACCAGATGTCACTATCCCCTTCTATTTTTAGAGGTATCCGGGTCACTTTTTGGAGCCACACAAGTTGCTTGCTTTCGAGTACTGTACTTGTGGTGGAGGTGAACCGTCGAGAGAGCCAACGGAAAAAAAGAGACCGGTGTGAATATTGTATATGTTTCCTGCCTCCATTGGCCTCCACAAGCCATAAAGTAGTGGATTAGATGTTTTGCGTGAGAAGAGCCATAAAGAGCTAAATTTATTGTTGGAATCAAATTGTAACTATCAAACCTTGCAACACCCGAGGGAATTCCCTACTTTAACCCTTGAAGAACGATGATCGAATTTGGTTGCTGGCAGAATCTACGAGAGTCTTAGATTTGGTTGGCGTATTCTACAACTCTCATTGATTCTATCTTCGACCATCATCCTTGAAGGGTTAAGGTCATCTCTTTGTCAATTTTTGTGGATAGATGATAAGAATGTAATGATGCTCATATGAATCATGCTCATGTGAACTACTTATAAATATTGGAAGAGGTATGGGATAGATGAAAGACGAAGATTGGTGACTTTTTTTTAATCATTGTTGTATTATGTGACCACGAGGTTTTTTTGTACCTGAATTCCATAGCAAGGTCATCATGCACAATTTTTAAAATTTTATATCGTGATGAGTAGTAAGGTGTGTTCTTCGCAAAAGGAATTTCCTCATTTTTATCTTCATGACAGAAAATATCAAAACAAGTGTCAAATGGCACAGAAAAGGCATAGTATCACCAAAAAGCGATTTACATGTATGTTATGATTTTTTCATTACACTTTCCCAATGTGTTTTAGAATTAAATCTGGACGGTGCAATGGTGCGACATTTCTTTTACATTGTAGCACCATTGCACCATCAAACTTACTATTGTGAAAGAAAGACAAAATAAAAAGGAAAAAAATGAAAGTATAAAGAGAGGAAGAAGGAGTGCAATAGTGATTCCACCACTCGTTGCCCTAATAGGTAGATGCACAAGACACCCAAACGGGGTCTCCATCTCCCAAATGTGGTTCGTGAAAGTCCGGGTTGGGCTCTATATGGCCAAACCAATTTTTAGGTAAAATTTGATTTGGTTTCTAACCAAACCATTTGGATTCCTTCTTCTGATTTATTTTTTTAACCATATTAGTAATTCATCCATGACCCATTGTTCATATTCAGTTCCCAAAAAATTCTCATTGCATTCTTAACTTGTTTCCATCGCGCTCATGGAGCATTTCCATAGAGTTCTCAATCCATTATTGTAATGTTTCCAATGTGTTCCCAATGATTTTCCATAACGTTTTCATTGTGTTCATGATGAGTTCCCAAGTTGTTCCCAAGTGCGTTCCCCATCGTTCGCCAGTGGTCCCAACGCGTTTCCCCATTTTCGTGGAGTTTCCAACGGGTTGACACTAGGAACCAATTTATACTTTTCAAGTTATATCCAAATTTACTTTTTGTTTAGTGGGGCCTATGACCAACGCGTCTCCATCAACACTCATGTGCATGAGCTTAACTTCTAAGAGCCCAAGGCATTTTCCCTCAAGAAACACTCCAAAATTGCCACTATCAACAAGTGGCGAGAAAATCTAACATTGAAGTGATATTTTGGACTTTTAATTTTAAGATCTTAAAAAATACTTCTACATAAACTTACCATATTTTTTTGGGCTATCATCCACCGCACAGATATGAAGATTATAGTGTTTGAAGTCAAGAAAATGATTCATTTTCTTACTTGCATGGAGTGAATTGGCAAACTTTGACTTCAATTGGTGTTATATTTTTGCTCTACACAAGGTCTAAATCCTTTATCATAGTGTTAAGCACGATGTTTAGTTCCTGTAACACCAATTTTTAAAGGTAGAGAAGGGGTGTAGCATATTCAAAACACGTGTGAAAGAAGTGGAGGTTCAAAAATTGCCAATTCACGTATCCTTTTATTGTGAACTTAATATGTTTAAAAATGATAATCCAAACAGTCAATAAGGAGGCTCTCACCATATGTTGTCAAAAAATAAAAAGTGAAAAACATGAAAGATCTCTAGGTTTTATGTAGAAAAGTATATATATGTTTTTATACCTTACCCAACAACGTGTGAAAATGTTTGACATGGGTTCATAAAAATTACACTAAAGAAAATATTTTTTTGACAGTTTCAAAGAAGATAATATTCTCTACGTGTATGAAAAATTTCAATGTCAACAGAAACTTCTAGCAAACTTCCGGAGCTGCCCGGAGTTGCCAATTTGACTTTGAAGGCATATGTTTAAAATTTCATATTATGAATCCAAACAAACTAAAAAAAACATTCCCCATAGATCTTATTAGGGAAAATGCAGTGAGAAAAATTCAAAAGGAAAAGATTTTTTTCAAATTTTAGGTTAGTGCCCAAAATGAATATCATCTCCCAAGGATTAACCTCTAAAGGACAATTTGTTCCTACCAAGGACAAATCGATCTTGGGCAAGTTCCTAAATATCCATTTTCAAAGATAACTTCTTGAAATTTTTACTGCTAATAGAAATACAAGTTATCTTTGTCAGGATTTTATTTACTTATTTTTGGACTTATAGGGAAAAGTTATGGTGCTTCAAACATAAAAAAACTCGACTCTTCTGGCAGCTAGGCAAGATACTATAGAGATGAATAGTGTTGCCGCAGAGTTGACAATTGCACTTTTTTGAGGTGGGTAGTAGTGAAGGAAAGTTCTTGGCTACCTTCATTTAAAAATGCATTGAAATGAAGGTTTTTACTTCTTTTGAATTTTTTTTTGGTGTTGTTAGGGTATGACATAATGATTCTATTCACCTATTCAAAAAATAAAATTTCTTTTTCTAAGTTAAAAGCCACTTTCGAAACCCATAGTTGTTCTAAGTCCATCTTTCTTCTCGTAAACACCTCCATTTCTTGTGATTTTTGGCGTGTGATGACCCAACACAAGGTAAAACATAAATCCATTGAGTTTATGCACTGTGTAATGGAAAAATATGCCGTCATCTTGAGTCAAAGTATGCTCAACCAGTCTGAGCACAGTAGAAAAAAACAATTTTGCACTCTTCAAATGCATATATCTTTTGATCTGTATGATTAAAATTAACCAAAGTTTGAGGGTGTCTTCTCGTAGTAGTTACCTTGAAGATCCAACAATTGAAAACAACAAAAAGACGTTTAAATAAGTCTAATAATATCTCATCTCAAAGTGGTAGTTTTGGGGTGGTTTTGGTGAAGCACAAGGCCCGGTCCTTTACGGGTTAAATGAGCTCTTAAGGGTCAATGGGCCACCGTTGCACAACATGTGCAATCATCAATGCTGTGCCATCATCCACGTGGTAGCAATTACGGACGCAATTAGCAGTACTAATCAAAAATCTAATCAACTAATGACTGAATTCTGTTACTCATCAACGCATCTGCCAATTAATTACTGACCCAGCGTCTCAATCACCGTACTTTCCCAAACAACGGGTGCAATTGAAGACCGACTCACTCGAAGTCCACCTCTCCTCGAGGACTACTATGCTTTCTGTTTCTTTTTGTATTTTTGTTTTGTTTTTTGGCACAAGAAAAGCATAGAGTACTATGTTTCTAGATCATTCCATGACCCAGATATTTCCAGACCAAGGTTACTCTTCGTTCGAGTCATCAGTTCTATTAATAATCAGAACGGTGCTAGAACTAGCTGACGATGATGGAGAATGTCACGTCGGTTTTCCACCTAAAAGAAAACATGCTAAATGTAGCTCCTCACCCCAAAGGTCAAGGCTCAGAGCTTACCTCGAATGATCAGAATTCAAATTACATTTTCATGTTGGAAGCTCATGGTGTACGTAAACATCCTACCTGGGTAATCTTCTAGCATGATGATTATAACATGATTATGAACCTCACTAATCGAAATTATGACATGATTTTTTTTGGTTGTGAACGAAGATGAAAGTAAGAATTCAAGACATTTCAGGAAGTAGACTCATTTACTGTACCAACTCTCATGCTGAGAAAGCAGTCCGTGAGGAGAATCCAAATTAATCAAATTTTCCTTATCTCTTTCATCAGAGATCATTTTGCATCATCACTAAGAAAATAGGCTTGGTTTTGGCACTCTAAGTTCGACACGTTTTGTTTTTACGCTTCACCGTAACAGTGTCGAATGTAGAGCGTCCAAAATGCAAGTGCCCGAGGTAAAAGAATAATACTTGTTTTCGTGTTGTGACCCAAATTTGTAAGAACTTAACACGCATTTTTCCTCTTCCAATCCAATAAACTTTGCGACGTGAAAATTACGTGCTCAGGAACACTAAATATATTCGGATGCCCTTCTCATATCCCATATGATTCGGATGACCTTCGTAGAGCCAATCAGCGTGGCATTTCAGATTCCCTTCCCACAAGACGGAGAAGAATACTGTACCAAATATTGTGGATTTTGAAGAGTTGCAGAGACTGGCATGAAGCGCTCACAGACAATCACGGAGGATTCCACTTGTGATGTACCCTGAAACTTAGCTAAGATGCGCTCTTCAACATTCGACGGCAGGATGATGCGGCTTTTTCCCGCATCCTTTTCTTTCCAGGCCCCATCCTTCCCAATATCACTGCACCACCACCACAACTAGGCTGGTTCCTTACAACTTACAACCCAATCTTCCTCTGAAATCCCGCTCCATTATAATAATCCCCCATCTCACTGCAGCCGTCAGTTCAAATCCACCACCACCACGGCCACACTGAGCCCGGCCTAAATACAGCCCATAAAATAATCCCTGCTCCAGCGCCCGGGACGCACCGGCATTCAATGCCACCAGATGACCCCCACACATCTCTAGGCGACCCAGGTGAAGTGTGAGAGAGAGAGTGAGCAAGCGAGCTTGAGAGAGCCAGAGATGATCCGTTGCAAGCACGGCGAGCGATAGTGAGGCGAGAGTAGTGGGATCAGCTCTGCGGGAAGGTGGGTGAGGTCTTTGTTCTCCCCCTCTTCCTCACCGTCCAGGTATGGTCCATGTGCAACCCTTTGCACGAGGGACAGGCGAGGAGATTCCGGGGCTGTGGATGCGGTAGTTCTGTGTTGTTAGTTTCTTGGTAGGGTTCTTGGAGGCCGGAAAGTGAAGTCTTGGGGATCGAAATGCGTGGGGGGATCTTGCGGCAATCCGAGGAGAGAGGCGCGGCGAATGTGTGAAGGCGGTTCCGGAGGTTGCAGGGACAGGACAGGGTGCAATTGGGGAGGGACCGCGGCCCCGGGGCTCGCCTCGCAAGGTAAAGTGGGTCTCGAGGGGTTTCTCGTGAAGGGCGGGTTGGAGAATAGCTGTAAAAAATTGGCACTTTAGGGCGTGGCTGTGAGCTCTAGGATCGAGGAAGGGGTTCTTTCGAGGATGGCATGTGAGTTTCGAAGCTCTTTGGAAAGGTTAGGGGAACAGTGTAGCGGTGGTAGGCGTTTCAGAGATTTTTAGATTTGAGCCACTGGTGAAAGAGAGTTGAGATTTGAGATTATTCAATGATGAATTTGGCGTTCAGACTGCCTAAGATTCGCTGTGTGTGTTGTGGCTGCAGTGGTTGGCATACTATGAGTCTGTGTGTGCCAGGGTGGGACGGCAGTGGCGGAGTGCTCGGGTCTGTGGTGCCCTCGAACAGCGCGTTTCATGGGAATGGCAAAGTGGAGTTTGTGATTTCACGGAAGAGTCACTATTCGGAAGTGTAAGTGGTGTGGGAATTTCCACTTCTTTCTTCCCTGAGTTCGGAGTTGCACGTTCTCACCTCATTTCTGGGACGATGCGTTGTTTGTGTTTCCAGGCCCGATCAGGACGCGGTGGAGGTGGGGTGGAATGATTATGAACATATAGACATGCAGGGACACCACGGTAAATGCACGAAGGCGCAGTGGCAGTACATCAGCGGCAGGAGCAACGGAGACGACGGAGTGACGCCGTCGAAGCCCAAGAGTGAGGAGGCGGAGCCAGTGGCCGTGGAAAATGCCGACGACGAGATGGTGTCGTGGTTGCAGTACCCGCTGGACGCATCTCTGGAGCGGAGCTATTGCTCGGATTTCTTTGGGGAGCTCCCACCTTCCAACCCCCAGCATATGAAGGAATCGTTCGGCTACAAGCCAGCTGTACGATCTTCCCTTCCGGTGTATGACAACAGGGCCGCCATTGCAGAGGCGGCCATGATGATGGGAGCTGGGCGCGCCGCGGGGGTGTTGCCGCAGTCTGGTGTGGAGGCTTTCAGCAAGGTGCGGACGCTGCAATCCCCGCAACAACAAACCAGATGGCCGCAGAATGGCTCCAATTCGGCACCGAAATCGAATCCCATGTTGCCCCCTAGAATGCAGCCCATCGCCCCCTCGCAGTCTCCTCCCGGCACCCGACCTGGGAATGCGAACTTTTCTCACTTCTCCTTTCCTGCGATGTTTGCGAAAACCACTTTGCGCGGCCTGGCAGCTCCGAACGCGGCACAGCCCAAGCATCCGATGGCTGAGGCGTCGACATCCACTGGTTCGTGCATTGCGGAGTCCACCTCTGGGTCCCGTCTGGAGGTGCATGTGCAGGTTGGAGGGGAACAGTGCAACGGATTTGAAAGTTCTAGGTGGCAAGGTGCATCACCCAAGGATGCGGATTGTGTTGCACCGGGAGGTGAATGTAAGAGCGGCACACCTGCTGATCAGGAAATGTGTTGGCAGTCAGGTGTGACTCGGGACGCGTCTGAGAAAGGCGCCTCTTGTGTTACGCAGCAGCCTGATGTACAGGAGCCGACTATCACTTGCTCCTCGGGTGGGCATGGGATCAGCGCCGAGAGGGCGAAGGAGGCTGCGACGAGTACCAAGAGGAAGTTAAGCGAGAAAGAAGACGCTGAATGCCAAAGCGAAGTAAGTGTGTGATTGACATGGTTAGGTTGTGCAAGGAAATCCACTTGTGAGCTCTCTGGGCTGATTGGTATATACTTTGAGTTGACAGGACGGGGAAGGCGAGTCGGTGGACACGAAGAAACCATTGACTGCTCGTGGAAGTACAACGAAACGAAGCAGGGCAGCGGAAGTTCACAACCAATCAGAAAGAGTAAGTTGATGTTATTCGAATGTTTTGATGACGAGTGAAGTATGCATGTTCAGCTCTCTGACATGGTTTTTCCTGGCAGCGGCGGAGAGACAGAATAAACGAGAAGATGAAAGCTTTGCAAGAGCTGATACCAAACTCAAACAAGGTATGTTCATGAGTTCTTTGGAGGCTTGCACTCTCACTCAACAAGCCACTGTACTGAGTGCATTCCAGATTGATCGGAGCCACAGGTTATTGACTGCGTGATAATGTGTATGGCAGACCGACAAGGCATCCATGTTGGACGAGGCGATCGAGTACCTGAAGATGCTCCAGCTTCAGCTCCAGGTGTTTGTCTTTTCCGATTGCCAAGGTCCTTTTTTAGATGTCTGGGTTTGTGTTAGCAGTTGCTAATCACGCTATCTTGTTGAATCAGATGATGTCCATGAGGACGGGTATGACCTTGCCACCAATGGTTGTACCTCCGGGACTGCAGCAACACATGCAGATGCCGCAGATGGGCGCAATACCATCCATGGGGATGAGCATGGGGATGATGCCAATGGGTCTTCCAATGGGAATGATGGACATGGGAGTCTCCGGACCAGGACGTGCAGGGATGCCCATGCCATCTCACGCAGGGCCTTCCATGAATATGGCAAGTTCGTCCACTGTGGTCGACATGCACGACCTCCGATATCAAGCTGCAGGAGGTGTCCCGATGGATCCTTACAACGCTTACTTGGCTCGCCAGCACCAGCTCCAGCACCAGCCGATGCAAATGAATCAGGTAACCATCTTTGCAATGTGTGTAAAATATATCCGTGTCATTGTTAACGAGGGCTTATTTCTGGTGCTCACTTAATGTGCAGCCTTTGGGTATCGACAAGTATAATGCTTACATGCTGCAACAGCATCAACAGCACCAGCAGCAACTTCTCCCACAACCGCAGCAACATCAACAGCACCGCATCCATCAGCAGGGGCCACATATGAATGGTGGGCCGTCTCTTTGAAGGTATGACTTCCTTGTGAATTTTTGTGTGGCTATGAGTGTTGTGTTGATGGGAAGGTCGTTTTGAGAAGTGGATCTGACTGCTTCGCTGGGAACAGGTATCTGGAAAGCTGGCAAATGTGGAAGTTGGTGCCAACCCTGTAACAAAGTGGAGTGTAAAATTTGAGAGAAGCAGAAGAAGCGGGACAGATGTTTAACTGAAGATTTGTGAGCATCAAGATGGTGAATGGAGCAGTGCAATCTCTGCTTGTATCGATGTAAACTTCATGTCATCTGTGATCCGCATGCAGTTCTTCTGAGCTTGGGCTATTGAACAGTGGTTGTGGCCACTGCCAATTCAGCGCTGTAGCTTTTCAGTAGAATCAGGGTCTTGAGAGGAGGTGATGGCTGTCAGGTAACCAGGATTTTCGGCAGTAATGCGAAAGAGTTGTGTGAGATTTGTGTCGGAAGCGAAAATGTAAACATGATCGCCATCAGTCTCTTGCAGAATATATCAGTGGCATTGCACACACGAGAATACCGTGCAGCGTCTCAGTTATTTCACTTCATGTGTGTAGCGCATCTCGTTCGTAGCTTGACAATTCAGTCAAATCGCAGCTCGAGTTCCATCATGCCAGTGAATGCAACTCTTGCCATGTTTCTCTCTGTGTAGTTAAACTGTAGATTCGCTCCATCATGTCCCCAATAGTGATTGCGGTTCAGCAAAGTATCTTGTGCGTCATCTGTCATCATGCGAGCTGCCGATCTACTGGGTCTCAGTTCACCCCGTGTGGAATTTAAACCTCTGCTGCAGTGCGCATGGGAATTGAAGTGTCCCTAAAGCTCAAATGAATCTCTAGGGAGTGAAAATATTGTGTTCAACAAGAGGAGAAAGCTTGTTCCACCAACATGGACTGGATTAAATACACACACAGGAAGATTCTATTTCAATCTATTATTTCTAATTTCGGTCTGTACACGCGAGAAGAAAGCTCCTCTGTTTGGACACCATGTCATCTGATGATGAAAGGTCATATTCCTCAAATCATGTGCCATGAACGCTTGATGGATTCATTTATTTTGACTCACCGTACTCCTTTCAGGCTCAACACCTACCAGTTGCTATTTATGATCAAGTTCAATAAGAAACACCAACCCCCTGTTCCGCTGGTTGGGTCATTTCGACCCATTCCCCTGTTTTGGCACAAACTCCGATGCCAGATTTAGTCCAGTCTTTTCTTTCGGATCCGTATTCCAAGGTGTGTATAATAATCAACCCTGACCCATAATAGCAGCCCAATATCAATAAACTACTGCGTGGCAGCCACTCAAGAGTGCAAGTTAGATTGCAGGAATCAACGTCATCCACAACTCTTCCCTAAACAGAATAAAATACAGAACCAGATATTCTGTCCTTTTCCCTCGAGACGTAAAATGGTGGCTGGTGGGGTTTCCAGAGGGGTGGTCATGAGCAGCTCGGGTATCACCCGGTTCAGGGTATCAAGCGTTTGTGGATACAGCTGTCATCATTTGCAGAACACTTGAGTGTCATTCCAAATCAGGAACTTGAAAACTTGAAAGAAGTCCATTTCGAAAGCAAAATAAACCATGATGACCCAGTGCGCAAGAAACCTCTACGTGGCTAGTCAAAGCTTTTCACACGTTTGCGCATCGAACAGAAAAAGTTGCATGGACCTTTTCCTGTTTGAGATTGCATGTTCTTTGGCTGGTTCCGTTCTGCCTACATAAGTCACATAAGTTCTAGAAAAGTAGAGAGGGTTGGCTGGAGTATGCAATGTTTGAACTCTGCTTATGTGGTACTAGGGTTGGTACCTGTCGTCCCGACGGGGAGAGCGGAGGGTAGTGTGTTAAGTTTACATTTGTATGTTTTGTATTTTAAAACCTATAAGCTCAAATCGAATCTAAATGGAAAAGTACTTATATTTTTGGAGTGCATGTAAACGTTACCCTAGTTTGAATCCACTCCAAAAATAAAGTACTTTTGCTTTACATTTGCATTTTGATCGACCCTTTGTGCACATAAGTATCACTTGCCTAATATTGGAGAAGAAAACCCTTCACATCAAGAGGTCAAAATCAAGAATCATTAGGTTACTACCTAATATCAAGAGTCGAGAAGAATGCATCACCGTGTGTCACCCTTCACATCAAGAGGTCAAAATCAAGAAAGAGAGGTCACGTGACCGGGAGCGGCGGAGAGCAGACCTGACGCCTTTTATATAGGTAGATGTTAATTCCATTTCACTAGGTTTAGTGAAAAACACTACACCGTCCACCTTGTACAATGTGGATCAATTTTTTTTTCAAAAAACCTGTAGTAATTCCTCTAAATGCAAAATAAAGTGGTCACCTTCAGTTTTCGAATTCGCATTAAATAGTGTACTACACAAATAGTGTGAGTGTGGCTTGATTCAATACTTTTTGAATGTGTTTGCTTTGCATTGTTCAATTATGAGCCGGTGCTTTGCGAGTTGCGACCATGAACTATGAGCGACCATGATGTTTGCGAGAGCATGTGATTTGTGAACAACGACCTTCGAGCTGCAAGCGACGACCTACGAGTTGCAGGCGACATCGAATTGTAGGCTGCGAGCAACGTCCTCGAGCGATGTGTCGCCTATGACCTGCAAGATGAGGGAGCTGGGAGTTACAAGCTACATATATGGGCTAAGAGCATCTCCACCAGTTCTCAACACTAGTTGAGGAGCAGGGTTTAGGGCGGTGTCCTCCTCCACCGCTCATTGAAGTAAGGTGGAGTCACCTTCGAGCGGGCCTCCTGCCTTCCTCCCAGACAATTCGTTGCCGGTGAGGCAATGGCCTTGGAGGTCCTCCCTAGGAACAGGTAATTGGTCACTACTCGCTTGTTTTTTCTCAGCATTTGTTGCACGTACCGTTGATTTTACAAGTCCATAAATATTCACTTCTAAATTAATGTCGATATTCACTTTGGAGAGCCAATGGGGCTTGCTCCGGCCCCGCTCTATAAAGACCTGTTGCAAAAGTTTCTCGAAAGAGCTCCACTTGTTCTGAGAACCGATGGAAATGCTCTACGAGCATCCCACCGCACCTCCAACCTGGTGAATGGTGCAGGTGGAGGTGCTTTGCACTTGCCCACCACGCTTGCTACAGGGCTAGGGGAGGCTGCCGGGCAAGGGCCGGGCTTGCCTCTGCAACCATGAGGGCAGCAAGCCGCGACTGGCCGCCCAATCCTCCATCACTGGTCGCTTTTTGTATAAAAAAAAAGTACAACCCTAAATGCCTCTCCCACTCACTAGGCCCAATAGCCGTTGATTTTACCCCGCGAAGAAGGCATTTGAAGCTGCAATGGAGCGTGGATGGGGCTCCGCTCGGCATTGATTGCCACCGGGCTCAACCAGCCCGGGCCAGGGCCATCAGGGTTGGAGTCCCGGTGGCCATGCTCTAAAGCCATGAAGAGGCCTAGGCAGTTGGGAATCAACAAAATTATGTTCCGAAACCGAAATTGATGTGGTCCACATCAATTTTCACCCACATTACTGTTGCATCCACAGTGAATCCACAGTGAAGAAGGGGAGTGGTGTACCTTATCCGCAGATGCGTTTCCAAGACTTCCAGAAACTGTCCTTGATGGTTTCATCAACACTGAGCTTGCTGACGCAGCACTAGAGAGTAAGATGCTCGCACTTGTACGACTGTGAGGGTGATGGAGCAACGAGGCCCTGCCTGCCTGCCTGCACGGCGACACACGGAGCCGGACAAGAGTCTGATAATGAGAAGCTCTGCGCAATTGGCGGATCGAGCCGTTGATCTCCCGCACGGCGATTCCATCATCAGCCATGACAACTGAGCAAACTACACAGCATCTCAGCTGCGAGACGAATTCTGGACCACTCACTTCGACCATTATTTACTTTTAAAAATAAATAAATCAGCACTGAACTGGCAGAGGCGAGGCCATGACTTGCGCTGCCACGCCTGCAGTCAAAGCTGATCCTGTGGCGGCAGGAGCTGCGTCACAGGCCAAGGCACGCCCTCATGATGCGTCAGCCTGATACAGAGAATTCATTTTCTAGTTTTTCTAGTATTCGAGTACACAAAAACCAGCCTGACGCAAACTGCTACAAGCTGGGTTGCGTTTCAGCTGGCAAATGTGGACATGCTGAAGGGTAGGGGCTCTCGGGGAGGCTATGGGGTTTGGGGTTATCATGAGAATTTGGGTAAAGCGCACTTCATATCAGCGACTGGACAACCGCGGGATCTGCAACACTAATAGATTCTGCAGAACATCATGTAGAGGTCTGGTACATTGCCATCACATGGAGCTGTGACTCCTTCCGTTAGCCATTGCAGTTGAGTTGCCAACTTATTGTGACCTTTCCAGAGCTTAGTCAGCAGTGAATGACTTTTGCGTCAGCACAGTGTATAACTTCCTCGTCAGCAAGATCATTTGCCTCACTATGAGATGCTTGCAAGTTCAGAACATTTAAGGTAGGCCCCCCAAAAACTGACAAGTTAGGGAATGTGCATATATGGAGAGAGGAGATAATTATACTATTATTTTTCAGTCATAGCCAATAGAATTGCAATTCCAACCCAAGTGATTTCATATTTTTTCGATGAAAACTGAATTAGTTATGAATTTCAAACTGTGCAGCCATGTTTAGTGGGTGGCCAGCAGTAGGTACCCCCCACAACCAACGATCAAAAGTGAGGGTCTTGACTAATAGCAATCCTCCATTTGGAGCTCAGTTGGTGGTAATGGGATGGAAGAGGGTTGGATATACCCCAATTTTATAGGCGTTGGCTATGGGTTTTTGTTGGTTATGGGGGGCTTACCTTAGTGCGGGGACATATTAGCCTCATCCACTGGGAACAACGGGCTGACAAGTAAGGAGAGATTAACAAAAGATCGATATGAGTTGTATCGTACAACTCAAATATGCCAAATAGGGCACCATAGGGATCTCATTAATCCCTAAGAGCCCATGGCAGTTTCCCTCAAAAAACACTCCAAAACTGCTGCTATCAACAAGTGGCTAGAAAATCTCATTTTGAAGTAAACTTTTGGACTTTTAACTGTGAGATCTTTTAAAAGAATTCTATATAAACTTACCGTACTTTTTTGGCTGCAATCCACTACACGGATATGAATATTATAGCGTTTGAAGTCGAGAAATGGTCCATTTTCTTTCCTCCGTTGAGTAAATCAACAAACTTTGACTTCACTTGGTGTCAAATTTTTGCATTACACAAGGTCAAAATCCTTTACCATTGTGCTAAGCATGTTTTCATTTCCTTCTGTGACACCAATATTTAGAGGTAGAGGAGGGGTGTAGCATATTCAAAACTTGTGTGCAAGAAGAGGAAGTTCAAAAATTGCCAATTCACGTTTTATTTTATTGTGAACTCAATATGTTAAAAATGATAATCCACACGGTCAATAAGAAGGTTTCCACCACATGTTGTCCAAAAAAATAAAAATGAAAAACATGAAGACCTCTAGGTTTTATGTAGAAATGAAGAAGTTTTTGGGAACCTTACCCGACATTGTGAGAAGATGTTTGACTTGAGTTAAAATGTTTTATTACACTAAAGACAATAATGTTTTTTTTTTACATCTTCAAAGGAGGTAATATCCTCTATCTGTATGAAAAATCTTAATGTCAAAACAAACTTTTGGTACAAATTTTGGACCTGCCCAAAGTCCCCAATTTGACTTTGAAGCAAATAACTTTCATATTATGTATCCAAAAACACTACAAAAATATTTCCACAAAGATCTTAGAAGGACAATCTAGTATAAAAATTTAATTTAAAAAGGATTTTTTTCAAATTTTAAGAACCTGTCCAAAATGAAAAACTTCCCCTTGGGTTAAATGGACTCTTAGGGGGGTTTCACCCATTGACCATGGTACCAAGGGCATCTAAAATGCCTCCATGAAAACACTTTTTTGGAGGTTTTGGCGCCAAGAGTTCAGTCCCTTGAGAGAAGTTTGGGTTTTTATTCTCGTTTAGACCAAACTCTTGCTAACGTGCCGAATATTTTTTTCATTAAATATTCAGATTTGACAAGATCTCAACCATTAGATTAAACTAGTAACTTATTTTACCCTGAAACATTTCATTTGAATTCTATATCCAACTTTTTTACTTGAAATTTTTTATTCAAATTTTCACTTGAATTTTTTACTTGAATTTTTTTGTGCCGGTGTTGTGCTCGTTTATTTTGGTGTAATGAGCATTTTGACCATTTTCTTGAATCTTTCTACAAAAAAAGTGTTCCTTTGTAGGCTCCATGGCTAGAGAATGTGAGAGAAGAAAATTCCATAATAGCAAGACCCTAAAGAAACAAAAATTGACTTAGAATTTGCCAAATGGTATTATGGTATGGGTCACAACCTCTCAACTTGGTACCTTGAGCTTTCACACATGGTCTTTTGGTACCTCGGTACCATGGTGCATGTGTGAAACCCTCTTTAGGGATTAAACCATGTAGACGTATGGTAGGGGTAGGGGGGTGTGGACAAAACCTGGCCCCTATTTTTATATGGAGGGGGCCTACTTAGAGTCTCTCGAAGTAAATTTAGACCACAAGCTCCAAATTTGGCAAAATAATTTCCAAAAAAGCTCCAGGATCTATGGATAAAAAAATCTAGAAAAGGAGCCTGCCTTGGCCCACCCTCCATGACATACATATAAAATCAAATATCGAAATATACAAATTCAGAAATGAACTTTCAATTCCTCAGAAGAAATTGTTTAGGGTTCGACATGCATTCGTTGCTCAAGACTTATCAACAACTTCATTAATCCTAGAAGGCTGATGAGCTTTTTTGGCCTGCAAGAATGTGCAAGTGTTCTAAATCATGCGGAACAACCTCTGCACACATGGTACATCTCATCAGGATCCCACTTCACATAAATCATTGTAGCTCACCTATGCTTGCACCGATTTTTGTGGCGCCTGTCTCAATAGATGCCCCATCTTCTTCCACCTCTTTACCATAGTGTAAGTCTTTCATAGAGGTGGCCTTTAGCGTTTTCTATTAAAATAATCGTGCCAAAATGACCCAAAATTGGTCGCTCGTCCTTAAAGGGTCAAGGATAGTTCTAAACACAAAGAGAGACATCACAACAAGGGAGGATTTCTCCAAGGAAATGCTTTGGGTTTCACAAATTTAGGTCTTGACACACATCACGTTTCTCGCGCCTTAACAACTTCTTGGAATACATGGTTAGGGCTTACCAGTTGCGCCACTATCCGGCATGACTTTGGTTCGCGCTCGTTTGAGATTTATGATATTTAGGTTCATGCCCGTTTGAAAATTTTCCTTCTATCCTATTTGTTCATCCGGCATGACTTTGTTTTGGTTGTTCCATGGTTCCATGATCAAACATGTCCTCAAAGACAAACAACTCTCTACTATGGTCGGTTGCTGAGAAACTATTATATGACTTTAATCCTTTAACAACAAGCGAGGCCAATAGTGATTGTTTTTTGTCACAGAGTTATAGGTCTCATCGTGAAAGGATTTAACCATAATCCTTCATTCTAGGACATAAATGTAGCTCAAAGGTACATGTCTTAGCTTTATATCTTTAAAACTAAGCCGTTGTAGCCTAAAGCTATGTTTCTTTCTTATGAAGGGTTGTTGTATATAATATGATTTAATGTCACATGGTGGTTTCACAACATCCAACCACACCACTCTTATCTTTTAAAAGTTTTTAATTATTTTATTATAGATTTTGATTGAATTTTAGTACACTTGGATCCTGCAAGATGCAATACGTAGCAATTGACATAAAAAAATTCAATGGCATGGATCAAAACTAGTCTTAAAAGTATTAATGAGTATATTTTACCCACTCAGAGATCTTTACATGAATATTATTAATTCGTTGTAAACAATTCATCTCACATAACAAGTTACAGATAGTGTAGATGAGATAAGAATCATTTTTAGCATTTTTTGGAGCATGTGAGGTTGGGTGCGGATTTCGGTCGAATTGTAACCAAATGTTGTTATTTTACAAATGTTGTTGTTTTTAATATTATTTTATAAAGAGATTGAATACACAAACAAGCATACAATGACTAGCAAGAGTGTTCAACAATGTTTTGTAATCCTCCACTCATTTTTGTTTTCTGCTCTAATAAAGAAAGTTGGATGTCTACCCTTTCAAACATGTACTTACCAATATCTCTAAATGCACATTTTCAAACGTGTAAAAATCTGTCCACAGAATAAAGAAGAAATACAAGTTTTTGTAAGAACCGCACATTGAAATATTTTTGCACCTATTGTTTAATACTTTATAAAACCTCTTTTTGCGGCCAAGACGGCTATCAGACGTCGTGGCATGCTGTCTACAAGGTTAACAATGGTCTCTACTTCTATATTATTCGACTCGTGCACCACTCTCTTCCACAATTCAAGCATTCTACTTGGTTGGGTGGCATAAGCCACCAATCGCCGTTTTAAGTGATTCCATAAGTGTTCTATAGTATGAGACTAAGATTTGGTGATTGTGCTAGCCAATCTAGCAACTTGAGGCCCAATATCGCAATATACTCCTTGGCCTTTCAGGAGGTGTGCTTTGGGTCGTTGTCTTGTTGAAATATTATGTCCACAACATTGAGATCGTAATATTGTAGTGCCTGTAGCACGTCATTATGCACGAGTTGGCAGTCTAAGTCTGCATCCATCTTGGTCTCAATCTTCACCAAAAAGTTGGTGCCTTGGACAAGCATGCAACATGAAAACCATGAGGAAACCTCCTCCATACTTGAAAGTTGCTCTACATGTCCGATTGTTTAAAGCCTCTCCGCCTTTTTTTCAACACCAAAATTGGCCATCCAACCCAAGATGATTGATTTTGGTCTAGTCTGACCAAACCACTTTTCTCTAGTCAGCAACAATCCAATCTTGGTGCCAAATTGCAAAGACCAGACACGCCTTACGGTGCTTGCTGGAGAGGAGCGACTTCATGATTTTTGAAGTGGCCCACAATCCACTCCCTTTCAGTGGCCTATGAATTGTTGACGGACTAGCAACCAGGTTAGCATCTTTTGCAAGGTTGGTTGAAAACTCCACAACCGTGTTTACCTTATCAGACGTGATAATCTTCAGGATTTTTGACTTCCTAACTTTTCATAGCGGCGGTAGTCGACCTATTGTGCCTCCAACGCGGTTTGGAACGTGCTTCTTGCCAACTCTACAGACATTGGCAACACCAACGTCAATCTATCTTATTGTCTTTCTTACAAAAAGGCCTTGTGCGTGCAATTATGTGCCATTGCATTCTCCTTGTTCACTAGGAGTGGTCTCATGGTGCAAAATCTGAATTTAGTGAGTAGTATCCAAGTAGTGATCCAAGAGTTCCGTTGGCTTGGTTAATACGATGCATGCAAAGCATATTACATCACCCTTTGTCGTACCACAAATTTTTAAATTTTTTTAGTTAGATAGTTATGGGTGTTAAAGTTAAGCAAAAGAGCTAAGTTTGGAGATTAGCCTAATCTGGGATGAACCTTTAATAAAGATTAAGGTAGGAGGAATAAAGGGCTATTATAAAAGCCTTAAGAGGAACATGGAAGGCCCTATGGCCCGAGCCAAGATTTAAGCCTAGGACCTCCCCTCGACCCCAAACCCACACGGAGGCAACCAGGTACCCCAAACAAGAGGAAGGAGCCATCAAGCCTTGCACTAGGAAGAGGATCAGCTATAAGCCTGGAAGGCGGAAGCTGAACACGGAGGGCGGAAGCACGAACACGGAAAGCAGAGCCCTGAACTCGGAAGGCCGAGGTAGCGAAGACAAGCTGCGGACCCGAACAATGAGCTGCAGAGCCCGGTAGGCGAAACTCGAGGCAACAAAGGTGAAACCCGAGGCATCAAAGGCGAAACCTGGACAGCTTGTGCGCGGCCGTTAAAGAAGGCGGAGTCAATAACCAACTAGGGTGGAGATCACCCGGAATAAGTCGGAGGCGAGCCCGGAAGGTGACAGGAAGCTAACCCGGAAGGAGCCGGGAAGCGAGCCCGGACGCGTACTCACGAACCACCCAGCCGGTGCCTGAAGAGCTTAAAAGCAACCAAACGAGGAGCATCAACAACAACCATGCAAGGAGCACTCGGAGGAGGAGGCACCGGGCCATCCCGGACACGTACTCACGAGTCAGCCCGGTCGAGCAGTGTGAGCCACAAAAACGGCTCACGGTGACGAAAAGGTCACACAACTCAGATATTGAGGTTTGGAATTAGTAAAATGGGTTCACCAATCGAATTAACCCATGATTCTTTGCTAAATTGGCCAATTGGCCTTTTAGTCTACTAATTCTTAATTTGGAAGCCATATTATGGCAACCAAGATTTTTATATGGTTAACTAAAAAAAATAGAGTGGAAAAGAAAAAAATGAAGGTTAAAAAATAAAAACAATGGAAATGATGAAAAAGGGAAAAAGAAAAGAATGGAAGAAGGAATTACCTCTTCGGAGACCATAAGTAGCCCCGGTGATTTTAGCCACAATTATAAAGGGGTAGAAACGGAGGAAAATGAAGAATTATGGTGAGGAGGAAGAAAAAAGAATGAGGCTTAAAAAGCGATAAAAAATTAGTCAAGGAAAGCCAAAATAGCTTGAGGCAAAACCCTCCACCAATCACTAATTAATTAAACGTAGTCCCATGCAAGGGCGGTTCAAGGTTAGGTAGATGTAGGTGGAATTAGAATTCTGGAATTAGTTAAAAGGCCTCAATTATTGTTGATCATGTACACATCATGTGACATGAGGTTAAAATTATTAGTAGAGGTATTCTTAGGTTAGTGGAGGCACCTCCTTAATTATTGCAAGAGTGGCTTGGAAGTATTTAGTATGTAGATTAAGGTTTTTTTATTGGTTGAGGTCATTAATGGTGGAGCCAAGATGGCGGCAGGGAACGACGAGGGAACACGATAATCCCATGAGGAGCAGGGTCTCTGGAGGGTTACCCCCAGGGAGAGCTCATTCGAAGACACGTGAAGGAATTTTTTTGAGGAGATAGACTGACCAACGAGAAGAGACAAGTAGCGAGCCGGAAGCCCCGGCTAGAGGCAAGAGTTTTTGAGTGACCAGCGAGAAGAGACAAATAGCGAGTCGGAAGCCCTGGCTAGAGGCAAGGGAGATTAATTAGGTTATCACGAAGATTGCGAAGAGGAAGAGGGCCAGCTCACGAAGATCACGAAGAGGAAGAGAACCAACTCACGAAGATCACGAAGAGGAAGAGGACCAACTCACGAAGATCACGAAGAGAAAGAGGACCAACTCACGAAGATCACGAAGAGGAAGAGGACCAGCTCACGAAGATCATGAAGGCAGAGGATGAATTGCAATTGGACCAGGGAGTCCCTTTCTCAACTTGTGATTTCTCTTAATGGTTGTGTGATTGTATTGCACTTGTGCATGCCGAAGCAAGGAACAATTAAATTTGCTGTATTCAACAATCGTGCAGAAGCGCTGCTGAATTTAGGGCAGAAATAGGATTTCCTAACCTAAAAACATTTTTAGTAAAGACCAAGGGTTAAATCACACTGGGAGTATGGTTGCATGACAATGTGCATGTGATTGTATGGTTCATGATTTATGTGAAGTGGATGTGTTGAGTCATGGTAGTGCTAGTCGCATGCTTGTGAGTCCGGCTTAAAGTCGGTTGGTTGATAAAGTGATTCCATTGTATTAAGCACAAAAAACTATTAAGGCCAGAAGGAAAAAATGTCAAAATCGGAGTTATGAACAAGAAGATAAGTGGAACAAAGTTATGGAGTCTTGAAAAAGGTTTGTCTGCTGTCTACTGCTGTGGGGGTCGTATCTTCGTCTAAACTTGGTCCTGATTGGTCTAATCAAGTTAACAAGGACGTGCTGAACTCTTTAAAGCCAAAAAACATTGAAAATGAAGCCATAAGGCAAAAGTTATGCATGTTCAAAGTCCGGTCATAAGGTAAGGCATAATTCATTCCCAAAATCCAATTGTGATAACCAAACTCCACTTAGCCACATCACAATCCACTATACCTTAGCACGTGGTGTGCATGAATGGTCTTGATTGTGGTTGTACACGGGGCTAAATCTCTGAAGTAGGGTTTTGTATTCAAGATAGGCCTCCCACTAGGGGGGAGGTTTATTTGGCTCACAAGTAGCAATTAGACGAGGATCACAAGCAACAACCAGACTAGAATCACGAGCAGCAACCAGACGAGGATCACGAGTAGTGGCCAGGCGAGGAGCATTGGAGGGAGGAGGCACCGGGCCAGCCCGGACGCATACTCACGAGTCAGTCCGGACCCGTACGCACGAGCCTGCCCGGACAAGCAGCGACTAGACGAGGAGCATCAACAACAACCAGACGAGGAGCACTCGGGGGAGGTGGCACCAGGCCAGCCCGGACGAGCAGCAACCAGACGAGGATTATGAGCAGCGGCCAAGCGAGGAGCATTTGGGAGGAGGAGGCACCGGGCCAGCCCGGACGCATACTCACGAGCAAGCCCGGACGAGCAGCAACCTGACGAGGATCACGAGCGGCGGCCAGACGAGGAGCATTCGGGAAGAGGAGGCAACGGGCGAGCCCGGACGCATACTCACCAGCCAGCCCGAACGAGCGGTGATCAGACGAGGAGCATCAGCAGCGACCAGACAAAGAGCATCAGTAGCAACTAGACGAGGAACATCAGTAGCAACTAGACGAGGAGCATTCGGGAGGAGGAGGCACGAGCTAGCCCGGACGCGTACTCACGAGCGGCGACCAAACGAGGGGCATCAGCAGCAACCAGACGAGGAACGCTAGCAGTCGGCCTGATGGAAGGTGAGCAAGCCCGGAGAAGAGCCTGCCGCCGCAGAGGAGAATCATGGAGGTCGGCATTTCAATCTAGCGGCCGGGAGAAGGACGCCCAGGCGGACCCAAACAAGTGCAGAGCAGTTGCCAAGAATAGACCGGGTTAGAAGGAGAAGAGCAAGCTCCGACTTGGTTTTTACATCTCAAGAACCCCAATCATCACCCGCACCAAATGGCCTCAAACTTGGCAGCATCGGGGAAGAAAGATATTACCCCGGTCATTCCCAAAGATCATCTAGAACTCACTGAGCTTAAAGAAGATCTTCTTCGCATGGGCTCTCTCTCTCTCATTGATTTCTGTTGGAGTTTTTGTGAGGAGTCCATCGTGCGAGAGATACGGCAAGACCCCTTACCGGAACCAGAGGAAGATAACATCCGGGCTTGCTCGGATAGATGAACCATGGGAAGGTGGCAAGAGGTGTATGGCTTTCCACGACAAAAGGCGGGATGGGCAAGTCTGAAGAAGGAATATGCCAAGGGACGGTTCGGCACCAACGACGCCAAGAATGGTTATACGGTACAAGATTGCTTGGACCCCCGCGCCAGACGGGTCTTCTCATTCCTCATGCCGATCTTATACCCTGAGAAACCTACGAGAGTGACGATTAGTCTTGCTAACACCGTGTATGGTTCCTATCTTGGGGAAAGGGTGGTGAATTGGGCCATCATTGTGAAGGATGTGGGGATCAGATTGACGAGGAGTGTCCACAATGTCTAGCGCGCACGCCTCTGCCCATTTTTTATCCACCTATATCACCACTTCAAGGAGACTATTCTCAAGGAGGACATGGCGACGTATGGAACGCAACTTATGATGAAGAAGTTCGAGGGGACGGAATCCGAGCCCGAGCCAGGGTCTGAAGGAGGAAGGAGCTCATCACATTCAGAGGAGGAGGTTCTACCACCTCCCAAGCGCCAGAGACAAAGACAAGGAAGAGCCCCCTCCGCCCGAACCCGCGCAACAGTCTGCGCTGTAGCCACCGGACCAGCGCAACTCGGAGGCAAGATTTACCCGACCTCCGAGCTAATAGAAGCCCTTCATGTGTATGTGGAAGACGTGGATAGGATTTTGGGACAAGTGAGCAGGTTGATGGGCAATCCTCTACGCGAAGAATTGATTGTTGCGGTCAAGGAGAAGGTTGGAGGAGCTGGTGATCTCCGCATCATGGAGCAGAAGGTCAACCGATCCACACTTGATATGTTGAAGATGAAGAGCCGGGCGTTGGAACTTGGAAGCGGGGAGGAGTTGCAAGGAGGCTCTTCTCCAAACCAACGCCTCGGCGGCAACATTACAGCAGGTGGAGAAGGCATTACACCTACTTGCAGATGTGGTACTGAAGGCGAAGGTGTTTGATGCCAGATTGGAGAGGAACGACCACATTTTCAACAAGAGGGTGATTGCCTTCATGATGGAGCAAACAGTGAAGGTTGAGACGGCTCATGCCAACATGAGATTGTTGTTAAACAATCTCACTCACATCCTACCCAAGTTTGTGGAAGACTCCAACAGCTCCGATAAGGATGGAGATTCGGGCTCGGAGATCGATTCGGAGGAGCCTGGCTTAGGTGATCACGGCCCAGGGAAGGTGAAAGAAGTAGTGAATCTTGACAGCCCAGATTTGCCCTCTCAGATTTTCAGCTTGAGGGTTTCTGGAGGACCATCTTCTTCGGAGGTCACCACACAAACATAGAGCAGTTGGAAGGAAAGCCCGGGTGTTGCGATGGAGCCTCCATTCTCAGTCCATCCTCACCAATTGCCACTCAGTGACCCCGCTCGCACTACACCGGTTGCAGCCCCTTTGCAGAGCGTGCTTCATCTCGGAAAGACCGCAAGTGAGAGTTTTGCTGACTTACACATTCCAGGACAGACATCCAGACAAAATGTCATCATGGGAACTCTGAGCCAGGTATCAGTCATTCCGACACGGTCCGTGCTTCATTCGGGCATGACTTCAGTGCCACTCACTCCGGATCGCCCGGATACCTCCTTGCCTTCAAGGGAAACCTTCCTTAGGACAATTGCTGCTCAACTAGAGCCTTCTGCGGATATGTTAGTGCCTTTGGTAGCGCTTGCGACGGCTGCGCCCACCCTGACTTCGAGCCGGAGCTCCAAGAAGTGCAGGTGGAGGGAAGAGAGGAAGAGACTCAAGGAGTTGGCCCGGAAGTAGGGTCAGGATCTTGGTTCATGGGTCACTATTCATTCCGGAGTTTGGCCCCCGGTTTGACTTTGGTTTTTAACTTGGTTTTTCCTTGAGATTTGTGTAATAAGATACCTTCTGACTAGGTACGTGAAGTTAGTGGGGAGTGGCGGCCACCACTGCCAAGGGTAGTTAATGCCGCCATTTTTAGTTTGAAGATATCGTTTGCTTTTGATGTTTCTGTGAGTTCTTGGCAGTATAAGTGAGGAGCCTCTTGGCACCTTTCTTCACTGCTTGATGTGTGTATTTGCTTTGAATTTAATTCTAATCCTACACTCTCAAAGCCTTCTATGGTTGGAGAGCTCAGATTCTATACATGACTGTGAGTGCCATTTCAAGTAGTCCGCTTCTCAATTTGTTCTAACCTTCTCGTTGTTGTTTCCTTGATCCATCATTTAAGAGTAGTTAGTTAGGGTGGGAATAGTAGGTGAGACAACAAAAGGGTTAGAAGGGCGTGAATCTGAAATTGAATATTTGTTGTTTCTTTGTGCCATCACATAGAACTAGTTAAGGTAGGATGGGAATAACAGGTGAGACAACGAATGTTTAAAGGAGGAAGAGAATGGAGTGGCGGGTGAGGAAGGAGTCTTGGTGTGCCTTGTGTGACCTATTAGTGGCAGATGTAGCCGGTTGTGAAGGCGTGGTTTAGATTCTGGATATACTAACCTTTAATTGGACGGTTGATTCGTAGGAGCATTACATTACCTTAAACATCAAGTCTAGTTTCAGTCTTTCTCTTTGTGCCAATGGCTATTGGTGAGGACTGAATCCAAGACTATGTGTAAGGACTGAGTAGGACCTGGTGTGATCCCTTGTGCGGATGTCTATGCGGTTATAACTAAGAACTACTCTAACAACTCGGGTTACCTTGAGAGAAGGAAGGAGATCTAATTAACCCCTTTGTACGGATGTCTATTGGAGATACAAAAAGGACTTTGTTCTCTGAAGGAAAGGAGTAGCGTCGGTGGTTCCTTCTGCAGGTGTCTTTGCGGACCAGCTTGATAAAACTCTTTTAGCCGTCTCGAGGTAAAGGGAGGACTAACATCTCGGATGGTAGGTAGGTAAACCACGTGCCTACCACAAGGGTTACACTTGTCCTAAGGGCCAAGGGCCTTATCCCTCTTATGGGAGAAACACAGTGAAACCACAACCATCCTCAGTGAGTGAGTAGTAGTAGTCGGGAAGAATGTGAGGAAAGATAGTCGTTACTTGTGTCAACACTAAAATCTCTATGAGTCCACGGACCATTGGTCGTGGTGATATATCCTATCCGGGTGCTAACGTATGCCGGACGTCTATAATGTACATATGTATAAAGCTATAAGATTAGACTAATTTAAATCGGGCCAAGTAGGATCCTACCTAGGGATCCTTCCCGTCCGGCGAAGTAGGCTCCTACCTGGGGAAGGCACTTGTATGGAGAGCGGGGTGGTTGGTGTAATTATCGCTCAGACCTAGTGGTCTAAACCTTTAATTTCTTTCTTTATATGTATCTATTGTGGTATATTTAGCATTGTACAGATCTAGGCTTGTTGTTAGTTGTTGTAGTTCTCGAGGATTGTTTGTGGGAACGAATACCTTAGGGTATCTTTTGTGTTAAGATGTGAATACTTGCCAACACGTACTACGACACCCTTACTCAGCTTGACTTTGCTCATGCTACAAGCTTTCTACATGACTCTGATCTCCATCTCAAAAAAATATGTGATGCAATCTAGAGGTGACAAAACACCATCAAAACATTGTCCTGAAGTCATCAATTTATACTTAAAACATTCACCAAGTACAAATTGGCACACACCAAATGGAATATACTACATTGTGACTAGAATCCAATCGTATCGCGGATAGCTTCTCGTGATCAAGTGCACCTTTTCAAATGCTAGAAAATTTAAACCTACATGTGAAGAAATAAAGGCCACCTAGTTAGCCAACGACTCTAGAATGTGAGCAGTGAGCGGTGAGCGGAGAGCAGTGAGCAGTGAGCAATGAGCCTTTTTTGATAGGGAATATACTAAAATTAGGAATAATCTTAAAATGATATTCCATTTAACTAATAATAGTATCTTTTAAACCTATAACCGTGGACTGTGAAATGTCTTTAGTAATAGAAATGTTCTAGATGGCCTCTTACATGACCGTATTTTTAGTCATTTGAATAATATAAGATTAGATTTAGCACCAACGTCGGTACCAAAATTCCTCTCTCCTCTTTTAAAGTGGATGGTTTTTATTGGATGAAAAACATTTTGGATGTATAGAATTATAGATGAACAGATTCTGAGGATGAACAAAGTTTAGGCATGAACGAAGTTTATGGATGTGCATCGTTCAATTGACCCCTTACAAATTACCTTGATCTTTCTAAAAATTGAACTACCATCCGTACAATATCTCCATGATTAGGAAAATCGCATTATCATACGAAGTGATTTTGGTTGTTCGACCCAATAGTTAATTTTGCATGCTCTTTATTGTTGTTTCCTACACCCACTCTTTCAAAAAGATACTATCTCATATGCTTAAAAAAAACACACATGAACCTCCTCTCCCAAGTTGTTGTACTCATCGGCAATATGATAATGAAGTCCTCTAATGTTTATTGTAGCAACAACATTTAAGTTAGATAGTACTCTAGAAAGCACCACCTACATATTTGTGATGCCAGCCTCTCCGCAAACAAAATTCGTCAATTCTACATCCAACATCTTGCAACTTTCATAATATTATTAATAATATAATTGTGTTCAAAATTACATAAAATTTTGGAGTGCCAAATGGGCACTTTGGTACCAAGGTGTCATTTTTTTGCTCATTCAAATTATGTTAAGTTGTAGTGGAAGCAAGAATTTTAGTGTTCAAAATTTTCTGTAATTTTGGAGTGCCAAATGGGCACTTCGGTACCGAGGTGCCATTTTCCCCTTCATTCAAATTATGTAAAGTTGTAGTGGAAGCAAGAATTGTAAAATTATGTAAAATTGTAGAGGAAGCAATTGTAAGAACTTGTAAGAATTGTAAGAAAAATTGTAGAACTTTTGTATTCAAATTTACAGAGAAGTTAGGAGTGCCAAATGGGCAATTTATATAACCCCTTAAGGAGAATTTTTCTTAATGGGGGAAAATTTTATTTTATATATATATATATATATATATTTGTACTTTTTTATTTTATTTTGTTTTTGCTTTCCCTTGGTTTCGCCCTCGGGGCGCTCCTCGGTACTGAGATGCCCCTCGACAGGTGGTTTTTTTTTTGCTTTTCTTTTCTTTTCCTTTTTGGTTTCGCACCGAGGTGCTCCTCAGTAGGGTTTTTTTTTTTTTTTTTTCTGGTTTCGCCTTCAGGGCCCTCCTAGGTATTGAGGAGCCCCTCGGCTGGTTTTTAAAAAAATATATATTTCCAACGTAGTCAAGTTTTGGGCCCATGACCACCACTTTAAAGAAAATGGCAAATTAAAAACTGAAGTATTTCTAAGATATTTTTTAGTGAAAGAACTTTGAGTTTTTTCTCAACCCAAGTGATTTTGACATGTTTTTCCAATGAAAATCGAATCACTTATGAATTTTCAAAGTGTATTGCTACTTTAGCATATTTCTACCACTAGGTACCCCATTAGCTCCGACCATTTGCTCGGACCAAAAGTCAAAGGTCTTGACCAGAAAGGTGCTATAGACCACCAATATCAGTGTCGAAATCACATGAAGAAATTATTGCATTCTATGTAGTTGCTTAGCTCTAAATCAGACTAAAAAGCTTTTACTTATATTTTATAAGTTGTTATATTTTTTAAACTATAAACTAAGCAATCATTCATCTACATTCATCTATCTACATTCATCCAAATATCCTCCAAACAATTTATTTCCGGGTTTTTTAATCCAATTTTCTTCCATTTTGAACTTTTTTCATACCACGGAAATAGGTCACAATGTAAAATTGTTTCTTGTAAATCACCCCAAATTTGCGGTTATACGATGCCCAAGTGAAAAAAATAAATTGTTTACTGCTCACCGCTCACCGCTCACCGCTCACTGCTCACTGCTCACATTCTAGCATTCCTACCTAGTGAGTATATATGAGCTTAAGTGATGACATATTACCTTTGGTGTGTTTTGTGAGGACATGTGGCACAATGATAGCTACGTGGGCATGAGCATGCAAGATGCACAAGTGATTCAACGCCCATGTCATGCACACATGCCCCAAAATGCTCCATTCTTCTCCAATTTAAGCAAGTCATTTTTTGTAGACATGTATGATACAATAAAAAATATATATAATTGGAGGATGGTGGTCAAATTTTGACTCATTTGCTTATACACAATTTCTTTTTGAGAATGACCACATTGAAACACTTTTGCTAGTCACTGTATATTCTAGCGATGACAACTATTGTATCTAGTCAAATTGATAGAACCTTGATTTAGGTGTCAAGAACGCATCCTTTATTGGAGGTATTCAAAGCTTGTTTTGTGATTGAGCTCTTGGTTTCAACCAAAAACCTCTAGCCCATTGTAGTGGCATCCAACAATTAAGCCCTCCGAAATCAACATCCACATTTCTGCCATCAATGAATTGTAACAAGCACATTTTGCTTGTTACAATGTTTTGTATTTCTTCAAATCCCAAGTCTTCTTAAATTCAAATATTGTATGTAAAAAATTATACCTTGATTCTGATTTTTCGGGCAGAGTATAATATTCATGTGCTATATATTGTACAATAGGGTGACATTCAAATTGGCCGTTTAGTAGTTCCAGGGATAGTGTCCTACACTACTGCCAACTTTGACACCCTCCCCAAAGCTGAGAAATTGTTATTTTACCATGAAAATTTGGGGATTAGCATCATTTTTATGTTGAAAACATGCATACCAAATTTCAAGTCCAGGAGACTTATACAAAAAAACTTATGCAAGATCTACCAACATGGAATAGCTGTGAGAAAAGTGTCACAGCTGCCAACTTTGACACCCTCCCAAGAATTGAGGAAATTTTTTTTGCCCATAAAATTTTTGGAGCAAAAACGTTTTTATGTTGTTTGCATGTGTGGAAAATTTCAAGTCCAAAAGACCCATACAAAAAATAATATTCCAAATCTACCAACATGTGTAGTTTTGAGAAACAAAGGGGAAAACCATTTTACTACTTCCAACTTTGACGCCCTCCTTAGGATTGAATTTTTGTTGATACATAGTGAAATTTTTGGCACAAGATCATCTCTACGCTGGTAACATGTGGGATAAATTTCAAAGCCAAAAGATGTACACAAAAAAGTTATTCCATATCTACCAACGTGTATGTCCTCCATTAGCGTCAATCACTGCTAGTAACCTACTGAGGGCATAGAATGACATAGTTGAAGGAGCTTTGTACCATTGACTAACTTCCACTCTCTTTCAAGAACTACCTTCAACACATCTAAGCTTCTAGGGCATTGTTTGCCATGTTGCACAACATCTTTTAACATCCTCCAAACGTTCTCGATTGGATTGAGATCAGGAGAGTTTGCAGGCCAGTTGAGCTTTTCGAGAAGGTGGCTTTGTCTCCATTCTTCACATATTTTGTTCCTATGGACGGGTGCCCCATCTTACATAAGCACTCCTTGTGGAATTTGACCCATGAAATGAACCAATTTGGCATCGTAAACCACTTCTATAAAATCCTTAGCAGAACGTTGACCTTTAGGCATAAAGACAAGTTATGACTTTTGTCCTCCGGCAAATGCGCCCCAAATCATTAAAGAAGTCCTTCCACTTTTAAATGTAGGAGCTAGACAACTTGATGAATAACGCTCGTATGCACTTCTCCAAACATGAATTTGCCGAGAATTTTTTCCAATTTCAAAAGTAGATTCATCTGTCCAAACAACACGCTCCCACTCTTTTGCACTCCATCCACGGTACTTCTGAGCAAAAGCTAATCGTTGACATGTGACGAGGTGTCAAAAAAGGTTTTTTGACTGCAATTCGACTAAAAATGCCATTTTTATGTAAGATCCTTTGAATAGTACGTCTACACACTTGAGTAGGACATGCATTGGTAATCTCTGAGAGTGAAGAGCAACGATGAATTTTTGAGTAATGCACAATACTACGAACATCTCTATCACTAAGCTTTTTAGCGTGACTTCCACCGCAAGGTTTGCGCTTGTAGGTTCCATCTTCTCTAAATGTTTTTACTAACCTTGTAACTGTTGTAATAGGAACTCCAATAGTAGCTGCAATTTGAACTCCTGTAAATCCTCCCTCACTCAAACCTATGATGCAAGCACGAATTTCATCTGAAATTGCCATCATAAACTTATAGAGTGCGTGATGCTAGCTACAACAGTAGAGTAGGGGTTAGAGCAGAGCAAGGGGGAGAGAAGGGGGCCAAGGGGCTAGAGCAGAGCAAAGGGGGTTGCAGGATTGACACGTGACAATTGGCAAAAGAAGGAGAACAGGGCTGGAGCAGAGCAAGGGGGAGGAAGGGAGCCAAGGCGCTGGAGCAGAGAGGAGAGAGAAGGGTTGCCAAAACACAAGCCCATATGCATACATGAAAAATCGTTTTGCTCTTAATCACTCATCATTATGCCCAATGTGAATCAACACTCATGCATCCCACAATACAACACTCTCTGTTTTGAGGATTGTCTCAACATTCAGTCTATCACAAATCACACACACCATTCCCTTTACATAGTGTTCAATAGATATTTAGAAGAAATTTTTTCTCATGTGTCTAATGCACACTTTATGGCCAAGTGGATTCTTCTGCATGGAACACCTCTTCACTTCTTCATTTAGATGTTATTGATCTTTTTGAGAAGCATTTATGTTTGGTGGCTTACTCACATGATTGAGTTCAATGAAAAAGCATGAGGTGTCAAAGATATTTTGACATTTTCAATATGACCTTGAAATTGTTTATCATAGTTACATATGTTGATAGATATGGAATAACTTTTTTTCTGTATGTCTTTTGGCTTTGAAATTTATCCCACATGTTACCGGCGTAGAGATGATCTTGTGCCAAAAATTTCATTATGTATCAACAAAAATTCAATCCTAAGGAGGGCGTCAAAGTTGGAAGTAGTAAAATGGTTTTCCCCTTTGTTTCTCAAAACTACACATGTTGGTAGATTTGGAATATTATTTTTTGTATGGGTCTTTTGGACTTGAAATTTTCCACACATGCAAACAACATAAAAACGTTTTTGCTCCAAAAATTTTATGGGCAAAAAAAATTTCCTCAATTCTTGGGAGGGTGTCAAAGTTGGCAGCTGTGACACTTTTCTCACAGCTATCCCATGTTGGTAGATCTTGCATAAGTTTTTTTGTATAAGTCTCCTGGACTTGAAATTTGGTATGCATGTTTTCAACATAAAAATGATGCTAATCCCCAAATTTTCATGGTAAAATAACAATTTCTCAGCTTTGGAGAGGGTGTCAAAGTTGGCAGTAGTGTAGGACACTATCCCTGGAACTACTAAACGGCCAATTTGAATGTCACCCTATTGTACATCAGGATTACTTTAATCGAGTCTAGTGTTCATCCACCAGATAAAATATGTTAGGGTTTAGTGCACATGGAGGGAGAGCTTGGAAGCTCTCGAGTCTCTCTCTCTCTTGCAACTTGGAGCTAGAGCTTAGACACGTTAGGGTTTGAGGAGTTTTGGAGGGATTTTGAAGGTTACATTGTGTTGAAGAGACTTTGCCATGTACAGTGGAGTACCAATCAAAATGTCGTTTTTGAATTCGCAGTGAGAAAAATTTCAGTATTGCCAACTTTGAAAGCCTCCTGAGAGCTCAAAAATTGGTATTTTACCACAAAATTTTTACCAAAGAGTTATCTTTAAGTTAATCGCATGTATGCCAAATTTCAAGGCCAAAAGATTCACCAAAAAAAAGTTATTCAAAATCTACCAACATTGGTAGCTGTGGAAATTGTTTCACTGCTGCCAACTTTGACAGCCTCCCAAAGATTGAATTATTTTTTTTGCCATGAAATTCTTGGAACAAAAACCTCTTTATGTTAATAACATTTGATAAAAATTTCAAGGCCAAAAGATTAATACAAAAAAATAAATCCACAATCTACCAACATGTGTAGTTGTGGGAAACAATGGGGGAAACCATTTCATTGCTACCAACTTTGACACCCTCCCAACGGTTGAGAAATTGTCTACTTACCATGAAATTTTTGGCACAACATGCTCTTTATGATAACAACATTCATGCCAAATTTCAAGGTCAAAAAACTTATACAAAAAAAATATTTACAATCTACCAACGTGTATGTCCTCCATTTGCCTCAATCACTGCTTGTAACCTAGAGGGCATAGATTGACATAGTTGAAGGAGCTTTGTATCATCGATTAACCTCCACTCTCTTTCAATAACTACCTTCAAGTCATCAAAAAATTTTGGACATATTGGGCCATGTTGCACAACATCTTTCAAAATCTTCCAAAGGTTCTCAATTGGATTGAGATTGGGAGAATTTGCAGGCCAATCGAGCTTCTCCAAAAGGTGTGTTTGTCTCCATTCTTCACATACTTTGCTACGATGGACACGTGCGCCATCTTCCATGAGCAATCCCTATGGCACTCTACTCATAAAATGAAGCAAGTCTTTGAGATGTGACAAGTGCACACATTTAAATTTGGCTATCCTTGATTTTTTTGAGAAGCATTTACGATTAGAGATTGCATCATCTAGAGAATTTCAGTCTTAGAGCGTGATTGTCTAACATACTTCAACAATTTCAATGTCTTTAATAAAAGGTATCTCACAACTACACACATTGGTAGATTGTAAATGTTTTTTTTTGTATAAGTTTTTTGACCTTGAAATTTGGCATGAATGTTGTTATCATAAAGAGCATGTTGTGCCAAAAATTTCATGGTAAGTAGACAATTACTCAACCGTTGGGAGGGTGTCAAAGTTGGTAGCAATGAAATGGTTTCCCCCATTGTTTCCCACAACTACACATATTGGTAGATTGTGGATTTATTTTTTTGTATTAATCTTTTGGCCTTGAAATTTTTATCAAATGTTATTAACATAAAGAGGTTTTTGTTCCAAGAATTTCATGGCAAAAAAAATAATTCAATCTTTGGGAGGCTGTCAAAGTTGGCAGCAGTGAAACAATTTCCACAGCTACCAATGTTGGTAGATTTTGAATAACTTTTTTCTGGTGAATCTTTTGGCCTTGAAATTTGGCATACATGCGATTAACTTAAAGATAATTCTTTGGTAAAAATTTTGTGGTAAAATACCAATTTTTGAGCTCTCAGGAGGCTTTCAAAGTTGGCAATACTGAAATTTTTCTCACTGCGAATTCAAAAACGACATTTTGATTGGTACCCCATTGTACAAACTATGACCTAGCCAATAAAATCCGGCGTGGTTTGAGGTTTCATGAGGAGTTTTGAGCAAATCAGGGTTTCATAGGGTTTCTAGGGTTGATGTGAAAGTGAGTTTGTAGATCAACCTCCCTTTAACAATATTGCATGGAGGTGTAGCACCAATAGGATCCAGTAGATCATGTGACGCCAACCTCTCCCTACGTAGAATATGACAAGTGCCCCTCCATGCAAGTAGCCTCTCTCTCTTGTTTGAAGCTCTTTGACTTCTCTTTTAAATTTTATTTTTTTAATAATAATTTATTTATTTATTTTTAGCAAGACAAACATGTTTAACCCTTATACGTCAGACGGTGCCACACAATATTCTGGATATGGTGTTGTATTTGAACATGATAAGAGTCACATATTGAAATGACCTTCACATAGAAGATGTTCCTTGAAAAATCATTGATTCAGAGGTGAAAGCCTATGGTATACTTTAATACAGTTGTTGTATTCTACTGAGGAAAATATATTCCTACGTATACCGTTCCCAAAATTCAGTCCTTGTTTGGATGCTGCCATAGGGACGCTCTTATATGCAAAATGTGTTATTCAATATCACAACACCGTGAGAGGTTTGAGAAGATTTTTTTTAGTTTTTTTTTAATAAAAATCATGGTGATTTTTTATTTATTATTAGTATGCAACATATGAGAAATTAAAATTTATTCTTTGAGGGACAAATCTAATCATGTTACTTAATATTTTTCATTTGCACAAATTGAAATGGATTCAACTGCTTGGAACTACTTACACTGAGGTTCTTGCAAGAAAGCTACAATTGTAGTAATTTGTAGACTAAATAGTCATACCTAAAAAGTACTTTGCATTAATAAAAAAAAATTGTATGAGATGACCATTGAATTCACCAAATACAGTCTAAACCCAATAAATGTTACCTCTATAAGTGTTATAATCTCATATATGTTATGAAATATATGTTATGAAATTTTGGATTTTAGCAATACGTGTATCTCTCCAAGGGAGACCGTCATGTCTAAAGTCCTGAATAATCCCTAAACTCCATGTAGAATTAAAGTGGAATACCTCAGGACTTTTCATTGAAGTACATTGAATAATGAAAATAACATAAACATCTATTTGTAGTTTCAACCTTTTAATCTGAACGAAGAGTAATTGAGTATCATACTCATAGTATTTTTTCAAAAATTGGAAAGCACTGATTGAAAAATAAAAATGAGTGAGTTTGGAGAAATTTACATTTCTTCAAATATAAGAGTGTGGAATTTTAAAGTTGGACATGTTTTGGTGTCAAAATGTCCACCATAAGAGGTACGAATTTAATACTACCTTGTGGTGTTTTGATTTTAGGTTATTGTGCATCTAGCTCTAGAAGCAAGGTTACCAAAATGACGTCCTCAAGGGTCCTGAGATGTCGTCCGGACGAGGACGTCCCGACGTCTCGTCGGACGCATCGTCCGCGGGATAAAAAATCATTTACCCAAGGCCACAATGAATATTTTTAGTGAAAATATTGTTACTGAAATCAGACGGCCCAGGCGGATGGCAAAATCGGTCGGCACGGGCCATTATGGCCCGTTCAATTCCGCGTGGAACAACGTGGACATCTCGCGGCCGTGAGATTGAGTGGATGGCAAGTCGGCCGTGTGATCGTGCCGACGGCTCGCCAACCGTTTGATCGTACGGACAAAGAGTCGGCCGTCCGATCGCGTGGATGGCCCAACGGCCGTCCGATTGCAATCGGTCGGCCCGCCGTCTAATTGCACGTCACACTCTTCTCTATAACCTGCTAATTTTAAGTTGGTGTGGCAAACGCCCATCGGGTCAAAATTGCATGAGGTATGAGCGGATGAACATTTCCAGCGGAATACTTCATCCGTTCATACGTCCTTTGTCGGATTGATAGTTGCCACACCATTCTGAAATTGGCAACATCATTTCCGGAGCGTAATGTATTAGAAATATGGAATCCCATGTGAATGTCAAAGACAAATTTGCAATGGTTCAAAAAAAATTCCTTCGGCTCATGGATCTTTCTTTTATTGAGATGTATTAATCATGCACAACCTTCGTCTAATCCTTGAAGGAACAAATCACCCCTAGTGAGAAACTTTTTACTTGGTGCACGTTCCTATGATTGTGATTTTAATTGGAATTTTGTGAAATGTTAGACATAGATTTCCATAATGCAAGTCTAGTGGGAACATTAATTTGGTCCCACTTAGATCTCTAGAAAAAAAGCAATGCTTTTCTAATCACACATAGTTTGACTCCGCGCAACTCCAAACGTTTTGCTAGAAGCTTCCATTGATTTTAAGAGTCTTTGTAATACTAGATTGTACGTAGGTTTCTTAAAAACGTCAATAAATATTTAATGTCTTCAATGAAAGATCTAATTTCCAAGCAAAGTAAAAAATGTTCACACATTTCTAGGTAGTGTAAAGAGAACAACTAATAATTTTGGACATTTCCACATCTTTGGGTTTAGGTTTTTGTAAGGTTTAAAACGGGTCAACTTACAAAACATCCAAGACTCACACATATTCTCATTTTTATTCAAAACCCATTCCTCGGATGGTCTAGCGTCTATTGTATTGTAATTTGACTCTAATTTCTATATAAAAACTCTCTTCTATTAACAAAATTTAAGTTTTAACCCACACTCTTAAGAATTTAAGGTTGTTATGCATCACTCTTAAGGATCAAGGTATTAATTAAATCCAAGGACTAAGTGCCTAGTAGAAACATTATTCCTTTATCAATTGTGCATGTGGTCAACCGTGAAGACTCTCAATCCATGCCTAGATAGGCCGATGGAAGATTCCATCAAATTTCAATACAAATCATTAATTATATTCTCCTTAGAATTCAAACCATACCTCACGCAATAAAGCTTTCTCCAATTTCACTTAATCATTACGATCCTCTTATATTCAAATTAGTCTCAAAGAATAACACAAAATTGGTTTAAGTCTAGGAAATTATCTCAATTTCCATTACACTTAATTCCCAATTGTCTTCGTCACATAATACACAAAAGCAATTAATCCACCTTGAGGAGTATCTCACTTCTAGGTTAGACTTAATTCAACTTATTAACGCGCACATAACACTCTCAACATGCTATGCATCAAGGAATGCATCTCTCTTCATGATTTTTTATATCATTAGCATTAAAAATGACTCTTACTCTTATGCCTCTATAATTTTCAACACTTAAACTTAAATCCTTATCAAGTGGCAAGTGCCCATGCATTCCTGGGAATATTGCATCAGGTCACTGATTACACATTAACACACACATGAATCTCTCATTCATGAAATCACTCTTTGAACATCTACAAAGCCACTCAAAGCTTCAATCAAATCATACTCTTACTTGCACTCAAGTTTTACATTAATTTAATTCAATCACACTCACATCTCATCACAATGTTTATAATTAATCTTCATACACACAAAATTGTATTAGTTGGACAAATTAGAGTATTTCTCTAATTTATAATAAAGTACCAATATTCAATGTATTACAAATGACTCAATTCACAAAATTAAGACAATAATTACACAATGAATAATCACATATATTAATCACAAATCAAATACATATAGCAACCAAAAAACTAGCTTCCAAAGTTAGGACACACTCCAATCTTCAACGTGATAGTGGTGGAATTATTATTACTTCAATGCTACTTATAATCTAAATTTTGGGGAAGACACCTCTTGGGAAGAGGTGTGTATTATAACTTCTTTAACTTTCACAACCATTCATTCAATGGATGCGCCTCTTCAATCTTAACTAACTTTTAATGAACTCTTTGCTTAATATGTCTTATAGCTATTTAAACTAATTGATATGAACTTTTAACACTATTTACTAATTTTTGAATATTTACACAACCCTTTTTACACTTAAATTTTTGAAAAAATCTATATTTAATGTTTCAGCTCTATAGTTTTATTTTACTATATGATGCGATATATGTCATCCTTTTTACTGTTGGGATTCTCATTTTATGAAAAATTAGGTTCACCACAAAAAATAAAAATAGAAAATAAAAAAATACATATATATATATATATCATGATAGTATTTGAACCCCAATCCCTTCCACAATGTTTTTGAATATTTTGCACCCTTCATATTTCTCTTTGATTTTTCTTGCAAGGCACTAACATTGTATATCAAATTTTGCAGAAAATTTGACCCTATACTAATGCTCGAAATTGACATCATAAGAATTCAAAGAGATATGATCCACAGAACACATGGAAGAGAAATAAAACCTTGTTTTATTGCGTCAAACTATATAATCTCTCAATCCGTACCGTCAACTTTCATGAAAATTTGAAAGCATGTTATTCTAAATGTATTGTTGAGTATGTCACGGTTAAAGTAGAGCTTCAAGCTTTTTTTCCCCTCATTTCTTTTTGCACAAAGTAAACGTACATTTTTGATGAGAAATACTCAAAGAATTTTAGGGGTTCAGCTTGCAAAAAGAAACTTATTGAAAATGTAACGATACAAAATAAAATTCCAACTTATATGAGATGATGTGGTCAAAATTTCGTGAAATTTAACCACTTGAATTGAAAGATGATCGCAGTCAAGGTAAACATAAAAAACTCCGTAAAGTGCACTTAGGCCCGCACGGGTTAAACTTATATGGCTCAAGAGTAAGATGAGTTCAGATTCTTGTTACAATTTTTTTGCCAATAGTGTACTGTGTTTCCAACGATAACTAGTAGTGTGGTCTCTCTAACGAAAACAATAAAAACAATTATTCTAAATAATCATTGTTTTTTCCTTGAACGCATAATCAATTTCAATTAATAGTAGTAGCATGATAGGTGCAAGAGTGATATTCCATATAACATGCTTATCGATATGAAATTCATGCATGGATATATACAAATTTTGATGGTGGATGATTTTCCAAATATATCTCGCTTAATATGTAAATTTCGGAATACATGCCATTGCCATACCTAACTATGGAAGATCTAGCCATTACCTTTTGCCACTAGGACTATACCCATACCTTTTATTAAAATGCGGCACTATTGGGCTATTCCATAATTCTATCGTGGCATTCTAAAAATAAAAAATTGGTCCACATCCAATGATTTAAGCTTATGAGCTCGACTTTGTAGTGTATTTCTAAATTTTGAGATCTCAATAATAAGTGCTTTTGAGGGCTTTCACGCTCTCCTATTTGACAGGCTCATTCCAAGATGATATGGCAACAGTCCATTGGATAACTAATGGATGCATTAAATGCGGATGAACTCTTCCAATTGAGTACTTCATCCATTTAGAAGTCGTTGGTTCTTTGTCAGATTCTCAGATGCCATACCATTCCGAAATTGGCAATATAATCTCAAGAGCATTGTGTATTAGAAATATGGATTTTCATATGAATGAGGAAGTCCAATTTTACCAGTTTAACACTTTATCTTTTAACTTCTGCGCTTTTTTTTTTTATTCCAAGTGTGTTTAGAAAGTTCAACCTTGGTTCAAACCCCCAACTTCCAATTCTATCTGAAACACAAACATTGCCACCCCAAAATGGTGTAGAGTTTGGAAATATTTTAAGACATTGCTAAGGTAATCACATTGTCAATTTGTTTGTAGAACATTATCTACATTATGATTTGGAAAGTATCGTTAAACACTTGCACCTTTCTCCAAGTTCCAAATTCACTATATACATCCTTGCAAAAATAATTACTCCTTTCAAATTCTATGGTGGAGACGTTGGAATATATAAAATTTTCTCATTCCACACATCCACTTATACAAAAAATAATCAATCAAGTTTATTTAAAAACGGGTAACATACAATGTATATTCTTTGTTTACATTGACATGGCCGCAATGTAGAAATAAACATCCACTAAAAGATCTTAAAAAACGACCTTCGGAATTTATGGAATAGTGTTCATGCACCAAGACATTATCCACATAGACTACATAACAATGTGCCTATGTACAATTAATCTTCATCTAAGTCAGTATCATGTCTTCGACTTCGCCCAGCCTCACTTGAGATCGCTCAGGTTGTCCGATGACGGACGGACTTGGCCGTAATGCTCGATCGGATGGCCGCGCAGTCGGCACCATCAATCGTAGCCGTCCGATCGCTCTCATCCATCCGTGGTCGTTCGATTGCGGACGCACTCGACTGTGCCCGCCTCATCAGACGGTCAAGCTCCACCCGATGCCGATCGAACATCCTTGATCAATCGACTCGAGATCAGTCGGTCGGCACTTGGTGGTTGACCGCCACGTCGTCCGCCCCTAGAGCTTTGCAGACGGCCACCACGCCATCAAGCCTCAAATTTCAGCAACTACTTCCCCTCTCTTCCACTTCTCTCTGCTCTTTGGCAACACAAAAGTGGTTCAAAACTTTTTTTTTTGGGTAGTTTAACATTGCACGTGCAGTCTAAATAAGGAGAAAAAGTCACATGCATGACTAGTCAGAGGAATGTCCGGAAGATTTTATGCAAATACAGCTGGATATTCCATTCCAAATATCCTATGCGCTTGGAAACATATGAAGAATAGAACTTGTGAACAATGGTTCTACTTAAAATAGACTACATAAGAAATGTTGATTCATTTTCTTCCTTTACTAACCACAAGCATATTGGAATGGCCGACCGCCAGGCCGTGCGCTCGGCGGTCTTTTTTTGCCATTCGAGCGTCCTCCCTGCGGTCCGCCTCGCCAACCGCACATCGTTCGGTCCTTGGGTGTTTGCTCTGCGGACTGCAAAGCCGACCGCCGTTTGGTCGGTCCTTGGGCGTCTGCCCCGCTGACGGCCTGGGCGATCGCCGTGCAGTTCGCCCTTAGGCGTTCGCTAAGCGGTTTCTACCGTTGAAAGCGTGTTTTCAAGAAGCTTTCAACGGTATATTACAGGTTCAAAAAATTCAAAAAATGAGGGAGTAATGGCCAAAAAACCTGAAACAGCCCAATTTAGGAAAAATGCTGACTGTTCCGACAGTGTGATCAAATGAACTGCAACTCCAAATCGAGTGCGGTTTTTTTTCCCCCAATATTGTACTAGTGCAGGGGGGCGCTCAAATGGCAAAGACCGACCGTCGTGCGGACGGCCATGCAGCCATCCGCGCGGACGAGTGAGGGCCAACCGTCGTGCGGACGACCAGGCGGTTGGTCGCGCGGACAGCCAAGGGCTTACCGCCGTGCAGACGTACAATAAGGATCCATGTGTTGTTTTCTTTATACTCACGGTGGTTATGACCGCTGGGAGACGGGACGATGTCAATCTACCAACAAACGAGGTCAGGGGAGTGGTCGGCGGGGCGGACGTCAAAGCGGCAACCGCAAGACGGTCAGCCCCGGCAGACGGCGGACGGTGGTCGCCCTTGTGGACGGAATGGCCGTTCGCAGCGCGGTCGCCTCCGGTGGTGGACGCCCGGCGCCGTATGCCGGGCACTCGGCCGGGGTAGCGGACGGCTATTTACCCCTCGGTAAACTGACCAAAGTTAGTGATGTCACCGGACGTCCTTCGTCCGGACCACCGGACGTCATGGGTGTCAAGCGTTCTGACAACTCTGTCCAGAAGTAGCAAAGAGATATATTTGATTCAAAAGTTAAGTGTGGTGGAGTAGACGTTATCGATTTGCCAATTTACATGTTATTTATCTTGCAATTTCATATGTTTCAATATTAAATCAGAGATGGTAATTAAGATAGTTAAGAACACATCTTCTAGTAAGAAAAATATAGAAAATATGTAATTTGAATGTGGAAAGCAACAAGTGACATTAGTAGTTCGCCAAGCAATGTGCAAGAACATATGGAAAAAATTGACTTATCTCATAACCATATTTTTAACTTAAAAAAAGGAAGTGTTATGATGATGTGATTGGAATTAATATTCTCTATATGTACCAAAAATATTAATTTGAATAGAAAGTTGTATTACAACTTGTTGAGTTGCCAGAAGTCCATAACTTTGACTGTGAATGGAACAAACTTTAAAACAATGAGCCCAAAGAAGGATAGAAATACGTCCACAAAGTTTAAATCAAAGAGAATTTAATATAATTTTTTTTAAGGAAATAGATTTTGTCTTAGTTTTTGGTTAAAACCCCATTTTCTCCTGAAATTTTAATGACAAACCACTAATATTATTTCTTTTCATACAATTGGAGATAAATTTTTTGTATTTAAAAAAATATATATGTTTGACCAAGTCAAATAGTTTCACACATTGTGACTGATTTTTAGGCAAAGTACCATATAGCCATTTTCTCTTCCGCAAATAGCTCGGAGATTTTAGTCAATTTTACTTTTTTTTTCTCATGTATGATGTGATGCTAATCTGTATATCAATTTTTTGGATTATTATTCTAAAACATATGAATTATACCAAAAAATATAACATAAGTCGATTAATGTTTGAACTTGCAGTCCTTGCACAATTTTTGAATATATGGTACTCCACTTTTGTACTCTAGGAAATGGTGTACAAGGAGCTAACATCATGCATGTCATGATGGTGATGAAAATACTCAACAAAGTGTATTGCTTTTGTACATAATTAATTCAAAATGGTGAGTTGTCCAAAATTTGGGCAAATGTCATACTTTTGTTGAAGCCTTTACTTATGTAATGTCAAGTTGCTACCCGTATAATGCTTAGGTGATACATGATTATTTTGTAATACCTAAAGGGTACCGGACAATGTGTCCAATAGAAAATGATTATTTAGATGAAGAGGAGTAAGAAGCAACCACGAGATACAATTGACCTTGTTCAGTTCATAAAATATTGACAACAAAGGAAGTCAATGATTCATAAACTGCGAGCAAGAAAATAAAAGTTCCTTTCCTCTATTGCAAACTCTAAAATCTTTCTTTTGGTACAAATCCTATAATCTTTCTTTTGGTGTGAACAAAGTTGATGAATCGTAATTAATAAGTTTTAATTAAGATTGGAATTTCCACTTGCACAAATAGAGAGGTTATGGTTTTCTTCTCAGCCCATTGCAATAGAAACAATAATGTGAAGTGTATTGAGTATGATATGATACATAATTGCAATGCTAGCACGGTATAAGAATAGTATGCTACATTAAAATTGAGAAATTTTACAATAGTTTTTTACTACGAGCACAACTATCTATATCATTTAGAGTGGAAGATCATTGTAAAAATATTGGTAAAAATATTCATCAAGAGCAAATATTCATAACATTTATAAGCCATTTCAACTTACCTTCTATAACATTCATTCTCAATTTCAATATAGTGGTATTCATTTGAATATTGTGGCAAAACTCTTGCGGTACTGATTACAAGATGCGGCAATTGGGTAGAACTGCCGCAATAGCTACCACCGGAGCAGTGAATGAAGGCCATAAAGTACTACATGCGATAATGCACCTTTATGGTACTGCGGCAGTACTGCGAGGATATTGTTGTAGTATTGCAAAGCAATTGAAATTATGCGGTACTATGGTAGTACTCGCGCTGAGGAGGCCGTTTTCCCGATATAGGGTACAAGTTCATAGGAATTACATTGTACCTAGGTGGTTTTGGCGATAGATTGATGGTCTTCATATCGACACCTGCCATCAAGACCAATTCCAAGGCTCTTAATGTTGGCAAGCACATCCTCCAGCAATTGGTTGTGATCCACCAATAGACTAACATCTATGACTCCCCACAAAGTCTTCCATACATAGTCAATCCTCTTCTCGGTGCTCTTCAAGTTGGCCCCGGTGGCCAGCTTTTTGCTTTAGCAAGTATGTTTTTAGAGCCACAATTGGGTCTCTAGTCGCCTAGTGCATCTAAATTTGCAGCAAGGGATCAGAGTTTGAAGTTGGAGGTGTTTCTTTGAGGAATCAATTGGAGCCGGGTTCTTGTCTTGAATTGGTTAATAGCTTCCATATCCACACTACACGTTGTAAGTAGTTCAGTTTTGAACCGCTTTGTACTAGTGATGTTCACACCTTGGATGTCAAGTCAGTTGCAAATTAAATCAATAATCATGGTTGCATTCACTCTCTAGTCAATTTAGTACCAACATAGTTACACAATCACCTTGTTGTGCTAGGGTTGATCTGCATCCTAAAGTAAAAAATTATAAGTCTTGTTCACACTTTATTGCAAGTGTTGGACAAGTAAAATTTTTAATTATAGAAATAAAATCAAATAGTTTTTTAAAAATCTAAATCACTAGGGTGTTTAAGATAGCAGTAGCCATTGTACGCAACATTCTAAAGCCTAGTATAAACTAAGGATTTGATAGGTTGTTGAATGCTTATGGATGAGTTTCACAATGGGATGAGTTTCATCCAAATGTGATGTTAAGTGACAATTCATTCAAATTGGGCTACATCTAAGGTCCATTCAATAATTCATCCAATCTATTTTCATCTAAAAATTTCATCCACTAGTGCTAGATTCATGCGTTACTAGACTATTGGATTACAAATACAATGAAGGTGGTGGAATTTTGCTTACAGATATTGGTTGTTGAATGGTTATTCACCTAGTTGTGGTCTTAAAAGAAAGTAACAAGGTAGACATGAAGAGTTCCTAGACAAGGGTAGAAATACAAAACATGTAATATCTAAGATTCTCTATTTAATGCCACATCATCATGTGTAGGATTTGACCAACATCCAAGCATTGCAAGACAAATTGCACCTCTTCTCATAAAGATAATTATTTTGGTAGGAGATAATTCAACTAGCAACTTGTACCATAGTTTAGACATCGTTGAGTTGAGCATACAATGGTCAATGTGATACAGAAATTGAAGAGGGAAAGAAATGTGGTATGAGAAAAATAGTCATTTGGGGATATATTGTATCCTAAAAAATTTATGTATTACAAAGGCAATACAAAGGAAACAACTACCATTAGAGGAAAAAATATTATCTCTCGGTAAGCTACCCACTTCAAACTTTTGGTCTTAGAGGGTTGATTTTCAAAACAACAATATTTTATCAACTTGATCATGCATTTTCCATGATTTTATCAACTTGGGCTTGCCTTTTCCATTACATTTTCCTTCTCGGTATGGATACTTTATTAAAATACAAGTACACAATCCAACCTCAATTTTTGGCCTATACTTTGTTCTCCATACACCACAACTCTACATCATAAGAACTCCTATGTATATTCAAGCTATCCCTTCACAACACAAGACTATTGACAATTTGAAATTTACTCATTGCATATACAATTTTTAGGATAAAAGGTGGCCATGATCTCATTTGATTTGTCTCTTGACATGTAAAGTCCGCACTCTCAAAAAGAAACAATATGGTAAGTGAGTCATTACATATTTTTTATGTTTATAATATACAAACTGATGAGCTCAGCACCATATCAAAGAAGTTGCATTACAAGTTAGGGTCAATATAAGTTTCATTTTCAAGAGTTTCAATTGATGGAGAAATGCAAAAAAATGGATGGTTGAAGTTTTGACTTCAATACAGAGAGGGTGAAGTCAACATACTCTACAAAGCGGAAGCTCCAGATTCCAGCAAACCAACGATGACATCGTTCAATATAGCCTCTTGTTTACCTGAATGATTTCCGGACAAGGATATATTGTAAAAGCATACTATCAGATTCAAACCTTTCTTTGAGGAGATATATCTAGGTGCAAGTTTGGCTGAGATTCAAATGCTCAAGCACGTACACTTACTCCTCCGTCAATTATCTGATCGACCTCAACAGAAACAGGTCCAATTTGTCTACTTGATAACTTAACCACAATGAATTTACACAAATAAACAATGACTTCTATTGACATTGGGGAAGAAGGGCCTACTGAATAGTGTCGAGGAGTCCAGTGCAGCAGCCTGTTTGGTGACTCTCAGACTGCGCCCATTGCCCTGCACTTAATCTGCAATTCAGACAGCTCCTTTCGATGCTTGCGAAGGACTGAAAGCTCCTGCAGCGAGCAATAGATTCGTCCTGGAAAACTTGAGTGCGTAGACTGGCGTCGACTTGGTTGGGAGGGTTTTCAGGAGCCGAAGGTGCCTGGTGGTGCTCGACTTATCTTCAGAGCGAGAGCCCTTGCTGCTGGCGTTCACATCCCATAAACGGACTGTGTTGTCTGCAGAGCCGGAAGCCAGTAATGAACCCTCGCCACTGAAGGCCAAGGTCCAGACACAGCTCGTGTGGCCCATCAAGGGTGCCACGCACTGGCCAGATCCAAGATCCCACATGAATATTGCACCCCGGTCATCTCCCGAGGCCATGTAGCGACCGTCACTGGACATCGCCAAAGACAGAACCGTGCCACAATGGCCATTAAACACACGCAAACACTCTCCAGTCTGGACATCCCACAGCCGCACTGTGTTGTCCGTACCCCCAGTGGCGATGTAGTTGCAGTTGACATGCCATTGCAAGCAATCCACATCGGACATGTGACCAACCAATATCCGCAGTGGCTGCATCCGCTCCATACACCAGACCCGCGCTGTCCGATCATGGGATGCGGTTGCGAAATAGTGACCCACAGGACTATACTGCACGTCCCAAACCGGGAAGTTGTGGCCCTTGTATCCCATCAAGTTCGTCTTCAGCTTCATGCTCCAGAGCCTCACGGTACAATCGGCAGAGGAAGTGAGCAGGAAATCGCTGTCTGGACTGAAGCTTGCAGCGTATACAGGCCCTGCATGGCCTTGCAGGAGAGCATACGAGGATTTGGGACCCTCCTCTTCTCTGGTCTCTGTGAAGCCATTACTGGAAGGGTTGTCCTGCGCACCAGTCTGCTCCCCAAGCTTCGCCATGTCCCACACCTTGACCGAGGAATCAGAGAACCCTCCAGCAACTAACGCACCGTTGCCAGATATCGCCGCGCAGTTCAGACTGTTGTGCGTGTTGATGAAGCTGTAGAAGCTGACAGACGGCAGAGAATTACTCCCCAGACGAGCACGTTTGCGAAAATCCTCCAGAACCTGCTTCTCCACCTCCTCTGAGATGGTAGGCAAGGGAAGCTCAGCTTTCACACGAGGCGCAGTGCCAGGGCCGGTCGACTTCACAGTCGCCCCCGGGCCTGCTGCGCTCGCTTTGTCCTTCTTCGTCTTCTTATTGCTAGCTCCTCCAGCCTTCCCGTCTGCTTTCGCCTTCCCGTCCTCCCCTTCGCCATCCTTCTTCCCGGCCAAATCCCTGTCCAGAAGCGCGGCAGCCGTCTCCTTTTCAAACTTATCCTCCAACGAATCCTCAAGTGCGCCCCACCGAATTTCCTTCTGGTTCACGTAATCCAAAGTGCCCTGCGCAATGACCTCATCTTCCTTGGGCAGAGCCGAAGGCGGACCAGGCAACACATGGATGTTCAAATGCTCGTTCACAATGCCCAGCATGAGCATGCTGTCCGTGCCATGCAGGTACTGCAGCAGCAACTCAAACGAATACTGACACATCTTCACGCTGATCTTGTTCTTCCGCAGAGTCTGCACAAGCTCCGACTCCTGCAGATGCTGAGGGGTCAGCACGCCCTCCAGTTTCTGAATATCACGAACACGAGCAGCTTCATGATCCTCCCTAAACTGCTGCATAAAGTCTCGCGCCTCCTGCGAGAACCCCTTCCCCACCAAGTCTAGGTAGCAATGCGCAAACACGGGGTACAATATCCGCAGCAGCTCGTTCTTGTAGCTATCCAAGGATTGATACACCCACGACCTAAGCTTGCTGTAGCCCTCCTTGTATCTGTTAGGATCATTCTCGGACTTAGCGTAAAATAGGATAGGGTTGGCAATGCTGGAGTCCACAAGGGAGCCCGCAGCCTGCGGATTGCTGTTCCGCAGCCGCTGCTGCTCATCGTTAAACGCAAGCTCTGCCTGACGATAACCTTTGCTCTTCAAGTACGCCAACACAGCCTGCTCCACTTTCTCGTCCTCCATCCTAACCAAGCCCTAATACTCCTGCCCTCCGGATTTGCGAAACCTCAGCTTCTGCAGAAAGAGCGCATCACGTGCCTGCGTGCGGGCAGTTTGCGGCGCAATGTTGGCCCACGACAGGCGCCGCCCGGCCTCAAAACATGCCACCGCCCCGAGAGCCCAGAGCGCCGCGCCCGCCAGTGCAAGAGGGGTCCGCGGATAGCAGTTCACCATGATTCGATGGGGCGCCCTACCTGAAAACACATAAGAACAGGCATGAGCGAAGCACGAGGAAGCATGGCACTGACAATATAAAAAAAATCGGTAAAAAACGGGGCAAAAGAAAGAGACGCACCGGAAGCGCATGGCGACACAATCTGTGGGCGCATGCAAGTCACTTCGTGTTGGACTGCGCGGTGGCGATGGTGATCGTGGCGAGGCGCGTGACGGCTAAACCCTAAACCCTAAACCCTGTCCTCCCAAGTCTTACTCCGCTCGTGGTCCTTTCCTCTCGCTCGCTCCCCTCGCGCTCTTCTTCTGCCCACGAGCTCTTCTCCGCTGTCGGTCTCCTAGCGCTCTACTTCTCTCGACACGCTGATTTTCTCAAAGCTCTTACAAGTTCACATCCAACAAACTCAATTTGGGAGAGAGTGTTAAATAAATCTTGAAAGGAACTAAAGTAAAAGGAAGAAGAAGAGAAGATATACGTTACAATGATTGATGTACATATATGAGGTCAAATCTAAAAGTAAATCTTCTAAATAAGACATGTGCCATCAATGTAGGTTGTTTTTATCATTTCCTCCCATGTTGTCGTGTCTTTTCCTCTCAATTTCTTTAGAGAGCCAACCTCTACTCTTTGTAGATGGAGAATCATTTGTCAAACTGGCTTTTGATTCCTTTAGACATCTACTTGGCATTATGTACTGGAAGCTCTTTTGAATCAAAAATTTTCAATAGAATATAGAATAATAAAATGTGGAGTATGTTTGAGGTTTTTATACAACTTGATGCAAGAAAACATGGCTTGCATATGGTCAAGGGATTTAGAGCCATGCATTTGCAGTACAATCAACATTGAATTGCGGTTGTAAAGAAGTATTGGTACATGGGGTTCAATAGTCAAGCCTAGAGTGTTTGGATAAACGAGATGGATTGCAATCCGATTTGTAGAAAGTGTGCAATTTTATTAGTGATAATCAACAAGACCTTATGGTTAAAAGTGAAATAGAATCTTCATTTGTAACTAACGTATATCAATAATGTTATCACTAATTTTGAAGGTTCATTTTCCATTGAACATAGTTGTACATCTTTACGAGTAAAAATGCTACACATTGAAATTTCATAATTAACTTAACCACAAATGAGGTGCAAAATCACATATACATTATGAGGTGCATAATCAAATCACATAAGTATTGTAAACGGCACTACCAAAATAACAACAAGCCAATGAAATTCTATTTACAAACAAAAATAACGGGATACTTTCTGGACGATTTCAAATAAGATCATAAAAGAAGAGTCTAAAGCTCAGCTTTCTCAATGTGTCGAGACGAATTCCTCACTGAAGTCCCACAACTTTGCTGCCAGCTCTGGATCTTTGGCGTACGACGAGAGATATGGGTCCACATTGCAGTCCTTGAAATATTTCCCAGAGACTCCATTCACCTGAGGACTTGTGGCAAGGTAGCACGTCGTTGCAGCTCCCTGGATACATCTCAATCAATTCTAGTAAACAAATGCACGACTGCAACATAACACAAGAAAACTTCACTCACCGAGCGCTACCAAAGTCTCAAATCCTGCACGGCAGGAATGTGTTCAATCTGTAGTAGACACGACTCACGGCTGCAAGAGTGGTATAAATTACTACCTGCGGTACCGTTTTCAGAGCGAACTTGACAAGGGACATGGCCGCCTCTGCAAAGACAAACGTTCACGTCGAGTTGATTAAATAAACAACATGTTCGTTACAGTGGCTTCCAAATGAAGACTTACATATATTCACTTCCGAAGAGATAACAAACCACGTGAGGGGGTGATCACAATTATAGACATGGACATAAGATGTAAATGCCACAATAATTGAAGGCTTTACCGCTGAATAGAATGTTCTGCCCCTTTCCAAAATTTGTGGAAATCACACCAGGATGGAGTGCATTTACTGTCACGTTCGACCCCTCTTCCTGCGTCATCACATCAAACTACTCTTAGTCATGCTAGCGGATCACGGATCCTCAAGGCAATCTTCAAAATTTGTCTTGAGCTGCAGGCTAGACCTCTGGGAATCAACCGACATGTCAAGGGACCTTCCAAAAATGAATGTCAACATCTCAAAAGCAGAAGTTACCTTCAGACGCTCTGCAAGCTCCTTCGCGTGCAGGATATTAGCCAGCTTAGATTGCCCGTAAGCCATGTTGGATCGATAGCTGCTCATGTCAAAACACTTCAAAAATCAAGCAGCAAAATGGACTGGAACACGCTGAGACCTTAAGGCATTAGAGTAATCATATATCCGGTACAGACTCCTCGTGACTGTATATGAATAAAAGAACAAACCCACAAGAACAAGTTCATAACCTTGAACCTCAAAATCGTACTCCTAAATATACTCAGTTTGATACCTAGATGCGTCATTCAGCTTGTCGAATATAATTCCTCCTTTGTAAGTATGCTTGTGAGCCTCCGATGCAACGTTTACAATACGTCCTTCCTCTCCAGTCTCCTTGGCAGTGGTTTTCAACGGGTCGAGTAAAAGCTTCGTGAGAAGGAACGTGCCTAAAACACAACGACAGTGAAATTTCTTTAGAACAGCAGGAACACGCCATACTCCCTTCATCTCTGGAACTAGAGCCAAATATTAGAATGAGTAACGCCATATAACGGTGCATCACAACAACATACAATCACAAATGCGTCTTCAGTGCACTGACCGATTTGATTCGTAGCAAAAACCTTCTCGAGTCCGTCTGCCGACTGCTCAAACGTCCCTGACATGTAACCTGCATTATTTCTACAGGCACCCCCTCCCATAAAACAGATCAGATTCCCTTTTCTCACGCCAATCAGAACAGGAGGAACATAGGTCTAATCCAAATCACCATTCAAAACACAGTCTGGTCAGTATATATTAAAGAACGTAATGCATGCATTGCTACTTGATGATTCTACCTGACCGTTTCAAACCTACTCGCCATCAAATCAGAAGCGGTCATTTTTCGTACATGAGAACGTTGAGAGGAAGCTTTCGAGCTTTGAACTCGTCAGCAAACTGCCGCACCGACGCCAAAGAATCAAGGTTCAGCTTCATGACGTCCACCCGCGCCTTGGGAGATTCTGCCGTAATTGCAGACATCAATTCTTCGCCAACTTGAAGGTTGCGTATGGCCATAATCACATGAGCACCTCTCTTCGCTAACACTCGCGCCGTCTCCTTCCCGATTCCTGAAGTGGCCCCTGTAGAAACGAGATTTCCGTAAACAAATCCCTCTCAGCTGCTGTATAATTGTGTGTAAGTTCCCTGCCTTTCCTCTAAACCTGCTCTTCACTCATTCTAACAAGAGCTCCGGCCCATGCAAAAATTATGCGGAATTTTCAACCTTAAACTAGAGCCAATCTGAAACCTTAAACGTGCATAGTTGTTCATGTCTTGCCTCTGAACCTGCTCTTCACTCGGTCTAACGAGCACTCCAGTCTATGAAAAAGAGACGCGGCATTTCAACCTGTAACTGTAGACTCACCGCTTACGATGATGGTCTTAGAACTGAGATCAGTCCCGACAGTGACATCCTCCGCAGTAGACCGCGATCCAAATCCGCTCGAACCCTCACTGCCCGTCAAGTAAGCCCACAGCCCGCCCATAGCTCGTCAAACCGCTGCACTCCTCCAATTCCCCCGCCGAGACGGCGAACCAGCTCCTCAGCTCCTAGACAGAAGAAAACGAAAAAATACAAATTATTCGCCACTGGTCGTCTCATCAAGAACTCCTTTCCAAGCTCTCTGAAAGCAAAGGGCTCTCCGGCAAAGCTCAGCAGAACGAAAGGAAACCCCGACTAAGAACCCTATTAATCCCGCGAGACAGAGAGCGACTCGAGCGCAGCCTGAGAGGAGAACCCTAAGCGTGTGGAGCATGACTGTACGGATGTGGAGGAGAAACCTGGGAGTAAAGTGGAGTGAGGGAATTCATGTTGGTGGCCTAAACCCTCCACACAATGGCTAATACAGCCAACTGCCATGCCCGGGTACAAAATTCACTAGAAAAACGCCGATGTCATCTCTCCCTGATAACGAACAAACTCATTCCACACAACATACATAGCGCACTTCAACAGTAATAAATTAAAAACCATTCCAATTCAATGATCTCAGAGAAGGCAATCACCTGGACACCGATGAGCTAAGTGAAGCAGCAGCAGCAGCAGCAGCAACCAAAGCTGTGGCAGCACTTGAGCCATCTGTAGAGCTCGATTCAAGGATGGCTATGGCGAAAGAGCCCTAATTCGAGGAAATCCGGAGACGACGACAATTCCGGACGGAACAGGCGGGCTGACGGATAAAATTAGCCGTCGACGATCCCCATCGGACGGCCCATATGCGAGCTTCCGTTTCCAGTACATCAGTTTTCCAGTTCTTCAGGTCGATGGAGTAAAAGGGAAGCCAAGTTTTTGAGCATCTCCACCCTGCGCACGCCATGCCGGGCATTTTCATAGTGGGGTCCGCTGCGAGGGCTCCGTTCCGAAGTTGCACTGCTGCCGGGCTATTGGGTCAGGGATCGCCAACCTGCCGCCGCTGGCAGCCATGAGTTTGTGCCGCCTCCCGCCGCATTGCGCCGCCTTGTGCCGCCTGCAGAGCGTGGTAAGTGTTGGGATTTGTTTTTATTTTTTAATCAAAATCATTCACTCATAATAGTTCACTCACTTCAATATGAGCTTGTTTCTATCTTTAATTGCAATTTTGATGTTAAATTGTGTTTAGCATCGTGATTCCTTCAAATGATCTTCTTTCTTTGTTTTCTTTTGAGTCGACTAAAATTATATTTATCCTTTAAGAATGTGATGAAATTGGTCTAGTTTTAGTAATTTTTTCTTCGTCCCTATAGTCCCCGTAGGGAGTAGTTTGGATCAAAAAGTTCTTTATTATGGAATGTGAGGTTTCCCTTTAAATTTACCATGCATACATTAAGTTTTGTTACATTGTTTATTCTTGGATTTTTCTTTTATTGGTCTATGAAGGTTTATGTTTAACCCCTAAAGGCTCAAGTGTACCTTTGGGGTACAAAAATGTACACTTTGACTGCAATTATCTTTCAATATGGATGGTCAAAATTCACGAAGTTTTGACCGCATCATCTCATTTAAGTTTGGAAGAAGATCCTACAATTACATTTTCAATAGGTTCATCTTGGCAATTTTCAATCAACAAAGTAGATATTCCTCTAAAATGGCTTGGATCTTTAGAGGTTAAGCCATTCTTAAGGCCTTAGACTTCATACTATTGGCAATTATAGTTCGATCCAATTTTTCTCGTCTTCCTCAAACCATGTTAAATTTCTACTTTGCTTTAGAAATCCTTTTCGACTTAAACAATGAAATATTAAAAAAAAACTTACCTTGACATCTTTGTAAAGTGCTGAAGAAATGGGTAGTGGATCATATGCAGCGGAACAAAATAATTATTCCTTACAACCTCATGAGATACAATTTTTAAGATTGTCTAAAACTGATTATCAAAAAAATTGTCATACAATGATGAATGATAAGAAATCAGTCAGAAATCTGTTTCAATATTTAAAACACCTTATGGATAAAAATTTAAAATAAGGAAAAGTACAAATCACTTTCAGGTCTCCTTTTCAAGCCCTTCATTTAACACAATAAATAGTTGTGGTTGCCATGGGACTTTACGTACATCTTTCTAACATGCCTGATTTGATTTGAATTACATGAAAAAAAACATGTTTCCAAAAACAAGATATATATGTATACCGTGCCTAGTAGTCACTTTCAACATCTCTTTGTCAAAAGAATTTTCTTTTTTGACGTACTAGTTCGGACACAATGGATATCACAAATTTTTTTCATGAGTATCACCAAGGCATTATAGGGGTAGCACCTTGATATTTCATGGACTAAAAACTTATATTTTCCAATTGTTTGAAAACTCTCCATTTTGAATTAATTATGTATGAAAGCAAACGTTGCATATTATAGAACTCTATCTAAATTGATTTCCCACATAAAGTAACAAAACACATAATTAAAAAACAATAAAAAACCTTCAAGAAAAAACTTTATAAACACCATTTAAAGTACCTGGATGTGGGAGAGGAATGTGAAAACAAGCAAACAAGACCTATGGCAATGTAAAAGTGACATGCTATAGACAACAAGATAAAAAGGAAACAACCACAATGAACTTTTGTTCACTGCAGGCCACAACCACCTGTTGCCCGCCACATGACAAAGTTCGAGTTTCGAGTGGAGTGGGACGAAGCTATTTTGCGTGCCTTGAGCCATGAGCCATGAGCCGTGAGCCTTCGTTCGCGAGCCTAAAGCAATCAATTTGGACCCTTTTTTGGAAAAGAATATCATTAAAGTGAAAGTAAAAGTAAACAAAAAGTTGTTAAAAAGTAAAAGTTTTAAAAAAAAGTTTAAAAAAGTAAAAGTTTTCCATAAATTAACATTTCAATTGAAAGTCTGAACTATCGTCTGAAGATAAGGGCCTACTATCGTGGAATTCCTTAGAAAGTATGGATTGTTGTCGAAATAATGAATTGTCATGAAGATGATAGGTACCCTATGACCGTGTAAGGGTTACACAACATATTGTAATAGAAGGCATATCTATATCATATGTAGTATTAAAAACTAGAAAATTGATTCCACACTTCACTAGAGCAGACGAAGAAGCCTTGAATTTAACCTCTAAAGGACCAAGATATTTTCCCCTCAAAGTCACTCCAAAATTGCCATTTTCAACGCATTCAACACGAAATGATACAAAATGTTTTTTCTGAAAATTTAACCGTAGGATCTTGTACTAGAGTTGCATGAGAGTGTGTGGTGAAAATTTTCGTAAGTTTGACCGCACGGATTGAAAGATATCAGCCTTTAAAGTGAGACATAATCTCTTTTTGAGGTCATACTATACACCTTCTACAAACTTCAACCACCTTCTATGGCAACTTTTTGCACTACGGGCCGTGAATTTATTATGTTGGCTTGAAAAGGATCATGTTAGGCACATGTGCACCAAATTTTAGAAGTAGAAGAGGTGTAGAAGATGTCCTAAAAAATAATATAGTGCAGTGCAGCTATGTGCTGAGAATCAACAATACATTTCATATTTTGCATATATCATATCCTTCTCAAATTTTTGAAATTCACAAATCGGTACGGTAGATGCAAAGATCTCAATTTCTTTTCAAAGAGGAAATTTTCTTTCTTTTATATGGACAAAAACTCGAATTTCTATTGAATTTAGAAGTTAATAAAGTTCAGTGACAATATTTGTGATATGTCACACTAAACTGCTGCACTATTTGTATATTGAAGTGAAAATAAATTGTAACTTTTGAACCGTAAGTCAGAATTCTAAGATATTTGTGTCTACGCAAAGTTCATCAAAAGTTGTCATTCAATAAAAATTCTCAGAAAATAATGCCTAGAATTGAGAACGTGGTACCTTACCCAAACTCAAAATGTCCCCCGAGGGGACTTTGGTCTTTTATGGGTTAAACATGCTTTTACTCAAATATGATCTAGGTTTCTTAGAAGATGTGAAGCTTCCTTGACCTTGCGCCTCTTCAGTAAGGGAGTTACCTTATATCTACACGTCATGTGCACTGATTCCGAATGATTAGGGCGGTGTATAGGCATGTCGGATCTTTCTTCCTCTCCTATGAAATAGTCTTGGTGTTTGGAAGGAATGCTATATGCAATACTCTTCTTGAGAAGAATTGTTCCCCCACAATCACACTTGGGCTCTACAACGACCACTACATTGTCTTGCCTCTCCACATTGCTTGCATCGGCCATACCTGTCAGAAGTGCTTCATCCGTACAACCTTGCTCATCCTGATCTTCCCTATCAAACTCGTCTAACAATTGCTCTAGCAACCCTGATGGGATGTAGACATCTTCGAGGGTGACAATCTCATCTTCACAAAAGTTAGCCATTTATACAAAACTAGTACGTAATGTTCCTCTAATACATTGTTGTAAACCGTCACACTAGCAATAAAGGGAAGGGTATGCAATCCTTATAGGTAGGGAGTCTTTTAATTTGAGGTAGACATTTATTTTAGGTCATACCAATGTAGTACAAATGGAAGGATCCTTACACCACAACTAAGGTGGGCCATTAAAACCTTATCGATTATGCCACATGGATATAAGAAAGCCTTGCAAATTAGTTAAATGTTAAAAAGGAACACAAACAAGACCGACAACAATCCTAGGAAGTTGAAAATCAAGTGTCGGGGGGAGGGGCGGCAGACACTCCAACATAGAGTGTTTTCTTGATCGACATCACGTCCACCGGATGCACCTACCTTGTAGGAATTTTGTTGACGTGAACAACACCGCGAGCGGCGGTGCTATTTTCATTGAAAGCAACCGAAGAAGGAAACAACTCAACACTATCTTTGTTAACCCTGAAATCCTAAACCATGTCCACAATTCCAGAGATTGAACTATCTCGAACACCGCCACTAGCTACCTGCTATAATACATAACATGGAAATACAAGAAGGCAAAGAGAAAAAATTAACATAGAAGGTGACTAAATATAGGTGAACAAAATAAGCATGTAAAGTGGCCCGACGGGGGCGCTGAAAAGCAAGGCTGTTGAGGCCTGTGAGGAAAGAAAATGAAGACGTACAATTTAATCCCTAACGTACCGTGACACTTTCACATCAAAAACACTTCGAAACTGTTTAATTCAAATGCAATGAATCAAGAAGGAAAAAAAAACTTTCATTTCTAGTTTTGACCAAAGGCTCTCAATTATGACTTAATAAGTAACATACTCACAGAATTTCATAAAATTTGACCGCACGGATTGAAAGATTATAATGTTTAAAGTAAAACAAATGGTTCATTTCCTTTCCTACGCTAAGTGAATCAACAATGTTTGACTTCACGGTGTCAAATATTTGCACTACTCAAGGTATAAATCCATTACCATTGTGTTGAGCATGATGTTAGGGAAAAGAAGAGTTTTTTATGTGGAAAAGAAGAAGTTTTTTTGGTACCGACAATGTGTGACAATAGAGTTATCCTGAAAGTACTTAGGGTTTAAACCCTGACTGTCACCCCAAAACACAAATAGGGATTGTACACGTGAAAGACCACTTGTTTTTGAGAAACATGGTGGTTTGGTTAACTTTGGGGTTTATTCCATAAATCATGGTCCTTTGTCAACCAACCAACATGCTACAGGGTTAATCATCTAGGCCCAGTCACCGTCCAAACATAGATGCAAGGTGGCATTGGTGACTCCAAATTACTAATTTGGTTACATTAGCTTGTTCCATGCGCGTGGCCCATAAAATATGGAAGGTGAAAATTTTCACCCTGCAAATATTGCCGTATTTAAATCTCACCGTGCTTTGGTGAATAGAGAAAGATACAAGGTCCTTAAAGGAGGCTGGACCGGGTCTTTTTGGTTGACACAAGGTAGCCACCCTTTAAAACTCAGACTTTCAGGAAAACTCTAATGTGTTAAAATGTTTGACTTGGGTTAATATGCTATTTTTCAAAGGCACCACGACCTTGGTGTAGTGGTAGTGGTAATGGCACACCAGTGAGGTGGTTGAAGTTCAAGTCCTATTGCCGGCGTGGTGCCTACCACTATAGTCCACCCAATTATAGTGGGGGGTTCCAAGGCCTCGTTGTATGGGGACCCAGAAAGCCCTTGGGGGAGATGACATGTCGGTTGTCTCTAAGGCAATTAGTGTAGGGAAGCACTTAGATTAGAAAAGTACCTACCCTCAGGAGGGGGAAGTAGTTCTATTAAACTAGCCTATGTCCCGTGGCCATATGCTTAGTGAAGAGACTGAACAAAGTTCACTAAATTCAAGCCAATCTCCTTTGGAAACCGGAGTTCTTCTCCTTCTTGCTATTTTTCACTAAAGACAAAAAATTATTTTTACATTATGAAGAGAAAAATATTACTTGGTAGAATTGAAAATCTAACATTCAATTGAGTGTCGTAGCAAAAGTTTTATGAGGTGCCCAAAGTGCCTGCTCGCCCCATTTGAATTTCGAAACCCTATAACTTTTTCATTAAATGCCGGATTTACTCAAAAATTGATCTCCCACTGAGGACTTAGTAATGTCCTTTTACAGTAAAACTTTCAGAGTAGATGGTTGGAAATTGACACCAAAGAAACCTGACCAAACTTTCCAAAAGCCTATTTTTGATACTTGGTCTTTTAGGGGTTAAGTTGGTCTTGAAACCGTGACATATTAGAGTACAGTTCTAGATGAACGCACCATGTATTTCACGGCTTATTTTATTTGTGGAGGAACTCATATGTTGAGATTTTAGTATGCTTTACACTTAAAGTTAGAACGGGCGGTAGTGGAGATAAATTGTCAATCCATTTCCTTGCTGAAATTATGCCAAAATTATTTGACTTTCAATAAATTGCTATTCGTCGATTGGCATAATATATATTTCTCGACACCACTATAAAAGGTCATCATCTCCATTAGCACTCAGTTGTTACATGTGTTTTTCATGAATTGTTATGGATTTTATTGTATAAACATATGTAAAGACAGAGATTTGAAATCAAATTGTGTAGGTTGGAGTCCCAACTCTATTTCGACCAAGTTATGTCTTATAGTTACAATATTTATTTGACCAATGATAGGGCTTTAAATGACAACCCTACAACTTATACAAACCAACTACAACGACAACGGCTTTAGGTTGAGTAGAGCAAAGAACAAGGGAAAGAACTTAGAAGGGGTATTGAATAAGAGTATTAGCAAAGCAAATAGAATATCTACATTAGTGGTTGTAAAATTTTGCAAATATCTTGGATTATAGGAATGTTAGTTTAACATGACATGTCCTCAGAGCTTCCGGATGACGAAGAAATTCCATGTAGCTCTACGTCAGCTTCATCGTCTATGAATTGAAGAACACGCGGATCATGTGAACGTTTTCTACTTTTAAAACACGGGGATGATGCAGCAGCCTGCCTAAGGGCCTCTTCTGCATGCCATGGAGCCATAATGAATTCTCTAGACGGGGAACAAACATTGGCCATCATTCTGCAAATGCCACAACCAAAGTAGAGGAAACGTGAGAAGGTGCCATTAGAGTCCACATTACTCTACACATAGAGCTACAAATTTGAGCACAGTAAGGTACAAACCTTGAGAATATTTCCAAATCAAAGATGGTAATTGTTTAAAAGACAGAAGGAGCTTACGTACTGAATCTATTGCGCTTCGCCACCGGTTGGATTTGGATCTCGTCGGCAAGGCGGGGACTAATGGACGAAGATGTAGTAGGCATTGGAGTATCACGCATTATTGCACGAAGAGGCTTCAACATGGCCTCAAAGACGTCATTGTCTTGCTCCAAAGCGACAATGTGGCGCCCAATGTCCTTGCATGCCTGAATGGAATTCCCTGACAAAAGTGAAGTGAAGAGAATTGTTAATATTTAAAATCGTGGATGCAAATTTAATGGATGAAAGCATATCACAAGTATTACCTGTAGACGCGAACGCATCAAGGACAAGTGAGCCCGGCTTAGTAAGAGCTACAATGAGCATTCGGAGAACGACGGTATCTTTTTCGCGGGGACCCCTCCATGGGACGTTTCCATTCATAGACTGCGACTCCAGGGAGGTGTAATTGAAAATAACATCAGAATCGGAGAGGTCGACGTTTAATGCCGAGAGAGTCTCATCTGGCGCAATGATGAAATCATCCGGCTGAACTACCTTGGGCACAAATAATTGAACCCTAAACCGCCGGGACTGCCAAAAATGAATGATAAAAGTTAGAAGAGTGTATAGAAGTTGAGAGGAATGTGTAGCAACTAAAAATTGATGATAATAATGTTAGTCTGTTACCTTTATTTTTGGATCCACACTCGAATGCAACGGGAGCTCGTTTATACCCCACCACTCCCGCAACATGTAGAAACCGTACGCATCGGCATAGCTCAGAATATCAGTTCGGACCTTGGGACATTCAGGTGCAAAGGCCAAAATACTACCATGACGGTGAAGAAATTCATGCCCAAACTCGAAAATAGACTCAACATCCTTCGTGTTGTAGTTGTTCCATGTAGGAACGACAGTAGGCTGTGTGGATATTGAGGGTACGGGCATCCCATCAGGGAAGTCTCCAATGATGAGATTGAAGCCACCGTGCGGGCAAGCCTCCGAACGTTCCAAGGTAGTGGTCAAAGCTTGTTTCTGCAAGTAAGTAGGAATCGAGGATTAAACCATGCATGCAAACAAAAGAACAACTATTGAACATTGGTAGTCTTACCTCCATGCAGAACTTGTTCATGTTAGCTAGAACCGGGTGCACTTGCGGTAGAACATCCATTATCTTTGTGAGGCTCGTGTTCTCAATAAGCGTTGAGGATACCAAGTCCACGCCACGCTGCTCGGTGGATTTTCCAGTGGCCATCTTCCTCTTCAATCTTTTGAAACTCATGGATATGGGACCGGACGAGTCTATAAGCTGAGTATGAGTAGGGGGGGAGATAGAAAAACCTTGATGAGTCTCGGGGAGTGCCGCAAAGAAGGATGTCTCTTGAACATCATGATCATCGTCGCCATCGAAGGGCAAAGCTGCATGCACTTGTTGCCGTCTTGGTGTTGCGTCTCTTGCCGCGAGCTGTGCTTCCAAGGCTGCTGCTTTGCGTGATGCGGTTGCCTCCGCCGCATTTGCGGCCTGTAGCTTCCGCGCCACCTCTTCTTCGGCCTCCTTCAACTTCCTGGCGACCTCTTCCTCAGCGGCTTTCTTCTTCTTTGCATCTTCCTCGGCTGCCTTTTTTCGTGCCCCTCTAGTCATCTTCATGGGTTCTGTCACAACCGAGACCAACTCTGTTCCTGCTAGAGCAGGCTGAATAGAATTCCGCAGTGGAATGTCAAACGAAGGAGGTCTATTCTTCGGACAATCTAAGTACCATCCACATTTCTTCCAGTGCTCCCTATCCCAATCCTTCATATTCTCCTCAGTGAACATGCAGCTGTCACTAGTAGGATCCAGGTAGTTTGCGAAGAAAGGGGGAATTCGTGAAACTGCCTTCCTCGGAAGCAACACATAGTGGAAGTACCTGTATAAAGTCCGATTGACAGCCTCAGGCAAAAACTTTTGCTCATCTGGAGTGTTGTTTTTAGAGACACCCTTGGTTGCCAACTCAGTGTTAAAAGCAATCTCCCAAAGCTGAATGCGCATCTGCTCAACCCAGTCAACAATAGTTGGAATGACATCTTCATCAATCGGGTGATAGTTGACAGTCTCGTTTAATTCAGCCAATGTTCTATGAAGAAGATCGCTTGTTTCAGAAGAGATCTGAAATCCCACATAACGCATGATTTTAATACACATGAAAGTATCAAACATGTGAAAACTGAAAAAGGTATCTAAATCAACACACCTGTGCCCACCAGGTAGCTCGAGTTAGCCAAATGGGGAAGTCGTGGTCGTTGAATTTGGTTTCAGGAAATCTCACAGCTTTTTGAACAGAGGGCTTCATGTTCCACGGCTCAAGCCACTTAACCTTCATCGCTGCAGACATCGCGGATGTGGCCAAGTAGAACAACTTCTCTTGCGACATCTCCCGGTCATCTTCCCGCTTTTCGTAATGGATTTTAACCTGATTGAGAAACTCAGGAGTGTGTTTAGGATCAGATGGAGGCAGCTGCTTCTTCACCTCAGTGACATAGTCCTTCTTCACCTTCTTCACCTTTTCCAAGACTTCGTGGTGCAAATCCTTCCTGTTCCACTGAGCTGTCTTTTCTGGATACTTCTCAATGAACATTCTATTGGCATGCGCTGCTGCTTCACCAATCTCTTGCTGTACATTTCCACAAAAGATGTCAGTAATGAAACACAAATATCATTAGAAGACCTTGTACAAGAGATTTGAGAACTACTAGAAGATTCACCAACTTAAAGTTCCGCCAACTGTACCACCGTTGAAGGGGGTTAGAGGGAGAAATCCCTTGTCACTCCAACAGAGGCGCCGCTAGCGGCACCCCTTTTCAGACTACCCCAGAGTACCTTGCAGCCTCTAAAAAAGTAAGTGCCGCTAGCGGCAGTTACTCTACAGGCTGCCTTGAGCAAACCACTTGCACCTCTAAAAGGGTGAGCTGCTGGCAGCACTGCCTCTAAAGGCTGTCTCAAAGAAGCCATCAACACCTCAAAAAGAAGGTGCCGCTAGCGGCACTCTTTCTACGGGATGCCTTGAGCAAGCTACATGAACCTCGTAAAAGGTGAGCCGTTGGCAACGCTTCCACGAGAGGCTGCCTCAAGAAGCCATCAACATCCCATGAAGGGGGTGCCGCCAGCGGCACTCTCTCTATGGGATGCCTTCAGCAAGACACTTGCACCTCCAAAAGGATGAGTCAATGGCAGTTCTACCACTAGAGGCTGCCTCAAAATAGTTTTAAGCATTCTCTAAAGGAAGTGCCGTTGGCGGCACTCCCTTCAGGAGGTGTTGATGGCATACAACTACCTCTACAAGGCCTTTTCAAGGAGAATGATCAAACATTTGATTGTTAAAGGTTGTCAAATAAATAAAATGTAGTTCTTACAGGTGAATAGTACCTGATATAGTACTCCAACAAGTCCCTTAACAGTAAGCGTGTACCATGTTGGAGTTCTATCCTGTTTTGCAATCGCATCATCAATTTCAGCTTTGGTCACAAGGTTCTCAAAATAAGAGAGGGGTTGCCTAGCAATTCGTTGAATTCTATAAAGCTTGTGGACCAGATTTGATTTTACGTGGCACCTCTGGTTCCGCCTACATAAGGAGTGGGTGGAGTTAGAGGACAAAATAGACAAATTTAAAAAAATTAAAAATTTCAAGAAATCAAAACTTACCAGTTGACTTGGTGGAGTGCAGTCACGAGAGGTCCTGTCGAACCTGTTGGAACATCCAAGATAATCGACTCCACTGCGTAATGCCAATCACTGTCATCATCGTGGTCTCTATTGATGATCTCCAGCCAAGCTTTGAGACGATGGTTCCCATCCCAAACATAGAACATCTTACCCGAGTACTTCATCAAGTCTTCATCTGCGAGCAATTGTGCCTCAAACTCTTCATTCTTCTTCTTCCACAATGGACTCCATCCAAGAATAATCTCCTCGCTAACGTCAAGTGTCTTTCCCTGATCATTTTGCAATGCAACATAGAAAACGCCATGACCCTCCATGTACCCAGTGCTCACAAAGTGAGCCCCTAAAGAGCTGACGTCGTTTGAGAGGGGCGGCCTCACCGCCAATACTTCCTTCATTCGACATAGTGGGATATCAATCTTGGACTTCTTCCGTGGCTTCATCCGTAGCTTCTCCAGAACAAGACTTGTGTTCACTGATTCCTGCAATACTAGTGTGTCCATCTCTCTCCCCAAATCCTCGGCTGACATTTCCTCCCGAAGATCATCATCGGCGTTCTCATCCTCCAAATTGATCTCATTGTCTTCATTGTTATTGTGATTGATCCCTGCATCTAGAGATTGGTTAAACAAAAAGTGGAGATTACGGAACCGCTTCCAACAATTCAGTTGCATTTGATACCTGAATTTTCTCGAATTGGAGGTTGCTCGTTGTCTACTTGGTTGACTTCGCGTTCCACGCCCTCAATCTCCATGTCTGCAACAAAGCATTTGGGTTAACTATTAATTTAAGAGTGGGACAAATACTAACAAATAGTCATTGATGATATGATTATATGAAGGAATAAGTGCATGCATATTCGTTGCCATCAAATCACAAATATACATCACTAGTTGCCTAAATATTCTACATGAATGTTGTTGAATTTAATCATGAAGTGGTTCAGCTCTCTAATTGACAATTCAAAAACCTGAAAGATCTCAAGTGAAGTGACATTGAAATGAAAGATGGTTGAATAATCAGCAAACCCAAGGTACGAGCCTTGCTAAACATGCCTACAAATTATAAGTGAAACAGTGCCAATATGCCAATTTCGTGCATGTAGGGAACACTCACAAGTTTGGGAGGACCCCGTGAAGGAGGTGCCGCTAGCGGCACTTGCTTCACAGGTGTCCTCGTATAATTCACCTGCCCGTCTCAACAGTGATCTGAAACTTATGATCTGTAACTTATGATCTTGAACCTCTACTCATCTCATCTTGAACTTATGACCTTGAATTTATGAACTGAAACTTATGATCTTGAACTTCTGTAATGATCTGAAACTTATGAGTTGAACCTCGACTCATCTCAACTAAGCGTTTCAAAATTCCAGTTCACAAGCTAGATGCTACGGTATCTGACTTCAACTGCAGTATCCGACTTGCTACACGATAATCTACATAAAAGCCTCTACTCATCTCATTGCAATATCATCAGTATTATACATGTAGAAGTATCATAAAGTATCATGAATTTCATAAGTTCTCAATATCAGAAGTATCATGAAGTATCTTCAGTATTGCACATGAAGCAAGAGACAAGAACACAATGTTGGAAATGCACATGACCATCCCAAAAACGGTTACAAAAGTTCAAGATGCACAACATAAACTTATAGTAGTAACTTCAACTTCTAAAGTGGACTTCAAATTATAGTAGTTAACTTGTGACTGATTGATTCATGAACATGACAAAGCAAAATACGTCACTCTACTCAGTACCGATTGCAAACTTGTTAGGTAGGACCCTGTGAAGGAGGTGCCGCCAGCGGCACTTGCTTCACAGGTGTCCTCGTACAATTCACCAAACCGGCCATTAAACCACTACTCCATTAATACACTGCTCCGTTAATGATTTTTCTGAACGAGGGGCATATCATCCCTGTTTTACGTGAAAGTTGTGGCAAACCACAACTTACTTTCAGTCGTGGTTTGATGTATCAGAAGCACACCGTCGGTGACAGGACTCATGAAGTTCGTTGTCTCCTTCGAGACATGTTAGAACTTAGAAAGCAACCTGATAGTTGTAACAAAAACGCATTAGCGAGTAGAAGCATAATCCACAATCGGAGTGTGTCTTCCACAACACCACGACCTCTCACTCTAATCTAGACTCTAAGTTTCATAAGTTTCATAAGCTATGCAGTATCATCAGTTTCAGATCATTGTAGTCTGGACTCAACTCAACAGTGCATTGCACGACAATCTGAACTCAACTCAACAGTAACTGTATTTGAACTCGACGCTGGACGATAATCTAACTCAACGTTGCATGACTCAACTCAACAGTTACGATAATTGACTTCTACTACAGAATCTGACTTGCTGCATGATCGTAGAAGGAAGCCATGCTTGTTCAATTTTTCTCAAAACACATTCAAATTCTTGGCAACCCAGGCTCACAGTTCAAGCAAAAAAAAAAACGATAAAATATTCTACACGATCATCGCCGAGAACCTAGCTTTTTGAATCATGAGTATCTCACCGCAGATTCATGAGTTTGTATCATAAGTTTCTTCCGAAACACATTATTTCGAGAGCTCCAGATTCTTATCAACCCAGGCTGAGAGTTCAAGCAAAAAAAAACACGATAAAATATTCAACACTATCATCGCCGAGAACCTAGCTTTTTGAATCATGAGTATCTCACCGAAGATTCATGAGTTTGTATCATAAGTTTCTTCCATAACACATTATTTCGAGAGCTCCAGATTCTTATCAACCCAGGGTCAGAGTTCAAGCAAAAAAAACACGATAAAACATTCTACACCATCATCGCCGAGAACCTAGCTTTTTGAATCATGAGTATCTCACCGCAGATTCATTATCATGAGTATCATGAGTATCTTACCAAGCTTCTTGCCGACATTTATCATGAGTATCTTACCAAGCTTCTTGCCGACATTTATCATGAGTATCTTACTTCAGTATCATGAGTTTCAGACCATTGTGCTATTGACTCGTTTCAACATTGTGTATCTAACTTCCTGTCCACAACCTAGATGCTGCGATAACAAGCTTATCATCTTACTGCAATATCTGACTTCAACTGCATGATAACCTTTAGTATTGTACTTTGCCAAAAAATGAACATGAATCAACTCCAAACAAAGGAATATATAGTGAACCTACATCTACACATTCAATTCAAGGGTTTCTGCTAGAAGTTCGTCTGCACCACGATTGCTAGAATATCACACTTTTAACTCTAGCTAGAACATAACGTTGTTGCTGTAGTTCAGGTTGATTCCATAAACTTGTAACTAATGAACTTTCTTAAACTACCTCGTTCAGTCCTCTTCAGACCTCGTTTAGACCTTCTTTACATTTAGTTCAGACTTAAGTTACGTTCAGACTTAAGTTACATTCATAAACTACCTCTTCAGACCTCGTTCAGACTTAAGCTACGAGTCTAGACCTCCTAGTTTTGCAAGAGGATATTCTAGACCTCCCAGTTCAGACTTAAGTTATGTTCAGACCTCTTCAAACTTCTTAAGACCTCGTTCAGACCTTTACATAAAGTTCAGACCTTCGAAGTTAAGATGTTTGTGGAAACATTCATAATCCAAATTAGTAAGTCTTGCAAAACAATGAACTGACCTGCCATGGTAACCCTCGCACGTGATGAGTTTCGCTTCCACCGTAGCTGCGTCTGAATCTCTTCTTCTTCGTCTGCGGCAACAACAAGAGTTTAGCTCCCACCTTTAAACCTCCATACCTCTCCCTTGCAAATCAACATCAACAAATTCCAAGTTCAAAACCCTATTACAAGTTCAAATTCCAATTCCTAGATCCAAGTTGAAAACCTAATTTCGGAACCCTTCTAGTAGTAACTTGTTTCAATTATATACTCTGACTGCGAGCATCCTTCCTACTTCACTGTCAACCACGACCTCAAACAAGACTGCGAGCAACCTTCCTACTCCACTGTCCACAACGACCTCAAATACCACCAACAGCTTTGACCAAACCCTATATCAGCCGCCTAGTTCTTTAAACTTCATAATGAAGAATCATACATGCTGACAATGAAAGAGAGTATTCATCCATCACTTCAATTTCTAAAAACACAACTCACAATGTAATAGAGAGCCGCCAACATTACTTGCAAACATCTCCAAGTTTGAAAATGACACAAAACTATGAGCTGAAGTTATATCTTCGAAGCTGCAAATGAAAACTTCTCAATGTGTGGATTTCTTTGACTTCTAAACAATATGAGCTAAACACATTAGGACATGGAACAAAAACTTCTTGTTACCACTTCTGGTTCTCACGGTGTAATTCAGAGTCTCTAGATATCTTTTCGCATTTATTGACTTCACATGTACTAATGTCTAGAAGGTTAACAATCATGTACATTACCTGATTGTAAAGAAGGTTGCCTTGAGTATGGGTCTCCAGATGCCATGTCTGCTTCGAGTGCTGTTCTGTGACTCTCGCTTCTACTAAGGGATCCATGTTCCAGTTGTCCAAGGCCCTGGACAATCGCGGGAATAATTTCGAGGTCTTGACTATCCTCTTCACTCATTTTCCCACTCTGAACAACATGATCGGAGAACTCTAACACTTTCGCCGTCTCACCAATCTCTGCAATTCTAGCACTCTGCTTCTTTTCTCTCATCACTTTGTTCCTCAACATGGTCTTCCTATTACTGAAACAAAACTTCTTCCTTGGCATTCTCTCACAATGACTCATTTAATTTGCATCCTAGCGAGACCTCTTAACCTATCGAGGCAAACGTATCTGCCAGTAAACCACATCACTACCAAAAGATATTTGACTCAGCTGCAATCAAGATTTTCCATACTTAACTAATATTGCCACCGCAGCCACCTCCATAACTAATTAAATGATGAACCCTCGGCGAGATTTCTATTACTATGCATCCATCACCTCTAACTGAATTAGATAACCATAGTTCCTATTCAAACATATAGCCGTCTTTAGATCACTTTATTGGACTTACGTCCAAGATGTATCGTATTTATTGTAATCTCCTAAACCATCCAGCCCGCCAAATTGGATCCCAATTCTTAATTTTAATAAATATCTGACGTTGTTCCCTACTGATCCAAAATAAGAACATAGAGTGCGTGACTCAACTTAACACACGATGGCGCCACTGAGAGCCAATTATCAATTCTTGCTCTATTTAATAGATGCATTTTACCCCTCCGTTTATTACCACGTAATTACCTCGACCTTCAGGCTCTCGTAGTGAAACCCATATAAGCCTCCACATTCTCTTGTTTCTTCCTCTTCAAACTTTGTTGTGTTAGTGGTCCGGTTATTGTCATGGCTACTATTGAGGATCATCTTGGCCAGAGTGTACTCATCCGTGGAAATGTGCAGGAAGTACCTATCTCATTCGATCTATCTGAGGATGGATACGCTATTGTAAAGTCTAGTCGACTAGCTTCACGATTTCAGCTAGCAGAGAGAGGCTTGCACATTGATAAGGATGTTTATCATAAGGAGAGTGGAAAGATTTCCCATACTGTAGCTCAGATCTCTAGTATTTGTGAGGATTGCGAAGTGTGGTTGTTGAAATCAGGAGAGTACCGAGTGTATGGGACAAGGATTAGTGAATCCGGTACTCCATCTGTAATGTTGACTCCTAGACAACCCTCAACTGTTGAAGAGGTGACACAGCTCTTGTCTAAGGTGAAAATTGAACCCAATGAAGATACCATCCTTATTCTCAGTGACGACTCCGACACTGAGTGCTTTCCTAGTACCCCAAGTAGCACATTTCCAAAGTCGAAGCCTAGTCCACACATTCCGATTGCGACTCCTTCTGTTTCTGCAGGCCCTTCTCGAATGAAACCACCCTTTGCACCGTCTAGACTAGCTCCTGCTAGTATAGTGGAATGCCTCCGAAATCTCAGTACTCGTCAAAGAGCTAGGTCGGTATTGAGTAAATTAGATTATACTGCCATGACAATAGAACAGGTGAATGTCCTTCCTGTTACTTTTGACGGTGACCGGATCTTTGAGCTTCCTTCACTGGGTAACTACAAGCGATCGTCTAAGGCTGGACTTCTGGAGGGGATGGACAAAGCTTATGACGGTAATGCCTGGACCCGGACAGTCACGTCCCACATTAAGTCCGAGTACAACCTCACGTTTAGAATGTCCTCTTGCTTGGGGAATCTCCAGTGCACCAATCCCACTTGCGACTACCTGAGTCGAATCCATCGCACTTCTCCAAAGAATGAAACTGAATGGGAGGGCACCGCGGACTCTCCCTTTGATCCTGGTTGTGACCCCCCTCTTAACTCCACTGTGGTCTGTTCGATATGTCGGACCCCTCCTACTTGCTTAAAAACGTGTCCCGCTAAAATTTACTATGTCCTCGGCCAGAGTCATCAGAGTCGAGCGTGTGTCCATCTGGGATTCCACAGTCATTTGGTTAGGACGGGAATTTGCAGGGAATCAGCACACATACTCAAGACTCGCATCGCAGAGCAGGTTGAGAGGACACCTACCGCAACAAGCTCGTCCATTGTCCTTGAGGCAAGCAAGGACTATCTTGGAGAGTTACTTCTCTGCCCTGATGGTGTTACAAAGAAGACGCTAAGTTTTGTTGAACTTGTCCCACTCCTAGACAAATTCAAGCAGATGTCCTCTCCGAGTATCCGGAATGAGGTGACTATTTTTAGGCACCTCCGCCGTTACGGGGAACATGATAGCATCACCAAGCTCAGAGGTTCGAGCAACTGGGCCTTTGTACAGGAAAACCGCTTTCCGGGGCAAGGTAAAGAAGATGACAAGGTATTCATATTCAAGATGTCAGAATTGGGACCAACGAGTGGCATCGACCTGGTGAATCGAATGCAGCCTGGAGGTGATTTGGAGGAGTCGTGGATGATGTTTGACCACGTCAAGCGCCACAAGACATGGACAATGATGGCATGTCATGTGTACGACTCCACGTACTGTCGAGTGATGACAATTGCTGTGTGCGACATGATGTCCGAAGACGCCAATGCCCAAGTGCTATTCTGGAAGAATCTCAATGCAGTTGCTGCTCGTCACGGCATTGAAAATCCCAATTTTAAGGGATTCATGGCTGACAGCGCCCAATCGAACTGGATTGCAGTGCGCATAATTTATGGGAATGGCGACAAGACGGTCCACATGCCCAATCGAGAACGCACGTGCCTTTTCCATTGGGTCCAATCTTTGGAAAAACACACACAGGCAGATATCAGGGCAGACCTACGCGATCAACACAAACGACTCTGCAAACAATATAAGGACTCCAAGTCAATGGAAGAGGCTGAAACAAAGTACCTTGCAATCCGCTCATGGTGGTTATCATCAGGAGCAGCAACAAAGGAGGGCCTCCCACGTCTTGATCTGTGGCTGGCGTTCTGGCATTTTCGATATAGACAATGGGGGGGCTTTATGGAACTTGTAAGTCTTCTGCACTTGTTATTCACCTTTATATATTTTTTCAGCCTTACTCTTTTCCTATGATCATGAATACCCAGTGTACCCTTTTATGAAGGTGCTGCTAACGACACCACCTCCAAGGTGGTCATTGTAAGAGTGCATGGTCCTAAACCTTGAGTGGTGCATCTGGATGAGTTTCCAAACAATGTTCACATGTACGCCACGTCACGTAATTATTATTTGGAGCTAACATCTTGTCGTCTTCGCAGAATATGTCCCTATCCGAGTTGGCGGAGATGCCTTCCTGCACTCTTGCCGAAACCATCCACAACAAGTGGTTGCAACAATCAGGCAAGAGAGGCAATGATTTGTATGTGGCAACCGTCGATGACATGGTACGTGCCTTCATGCAAGTTGTTGCGTACTATCAATTTCTAAAGGGTGAGAAGGCTGGGACCGGACCAACCAAGGAAGAACTTCGACTACGTACCGCCCAACGTACAGCAGAGCGGTCTGGAAATGCAAAAGTTCTCCACGCGGCCCTCGCCAACATGCCTGGCGCTGCCACCTTCTGTACTCGTGAACCTCACCTTGAAGGTGAGGAAGTCTTCCTTTCTCTAAAACGAAAGGCTGACCTCCCTCCAGGTTCAGAATTCGACTCCCACCGACCTGATAAGATTAGTGTATCACGGCCTCGGGTCAGAACACGACAAAGTAATCGCAAAATAGTGGACCTGACCAAGGAGGACTGCCCCCAGGAGTTGGATGCAGTGCCAGAGGTTGAAGACAACGTCCCGTCCAAGACTCCACCTTCTTCGCCTCGAATTCAGCATGTCAAAGCAGTTCAGGAGACCGTCTGCAATGAAAGGCAGTGGCATATCGCTAGACTCCACAACCGATCTGCAAAAAAATGTTTTGCTCAACAAGCGCAAACGAATAAGAAATGCGTTGCCATGATCATCCAAGAAGGTAAGCCCACCGCCGCCCCTACGTACATTGGTATCATGGATAACTTCAGGAAGGCTAGGGAAGAGATAATGCAATTCTTCTTTTGCAACGACGACATTGAGCGATGTGTGAAGGGCACAAGACGGAGGTGGGTAATGACCAGGCCACAAGTACCAGACGTGTGGCCTATCAAGATGGGAACGAACCTCACAAAGAAGGAGATTCTTGCCTTGGAGAATGCAGGTTTTTGCCTAGCTAAACACGTGGAGCTTTCCCCTCGAAAGCTTTTTGTTGACGAAGTCACCTCCTTGGACCTCAAGGCCTATCCTACTCCTCCCAACCCTGACGAGCACCCTAAGAAGAGGTATGGTAAAAATATCCGCAGGAACGCCAAAGCACCTACTACTAAGCAGCTCAACAGTTGCGCTTCTGCATTGTCTGTTGTTGGTAAGATTTGTAGGATTCGTATGGTTCCTCCTAACGCATTGGGTTGCATTGTCACGTTCGAGTCCAAATCCATTTCACAAGTATCAAGGTATTTGGTTACCATTGGACAGTTTCCAAGTTGCGATTGTTCAGCGTTTACAGAGATGTTGAAGAAGTCACTTGGCAAACGTGGGGCGTGGGCATACTGTAAGCACTTATACTACATCCTCAACATTGTTTGTGGACTAGATCCGGAGGTAGATGTCTTCATCCACAGTCCTAGTTTTAGCTGGTACGAGATTATGCGGATTCTCCAAGTTCTACTTCTTAAACATTATGGTCCTTAGTAATCTCAAGTGTATCAGAACTTTGTATTGTACTACTACTTATGAGAATGCTGTGAGACTACAAGGGCCACAGTTTTTTGAGTTTTAAATAACATACCTCACTACTCTAAACCCTGCATGCACCATTTGATGATGGAAAATACTTCCCCGCTACATTAAACCCAATGCCCTCGTCTATATCACTTTCTTTTGTCCATCTACGCCCTAAATCCTCAACCCTAAATTCCACCCATACCTACTTCCTATTCTAAATTCTTCTTCTCCCTATTTATCCCTATTCCAATCTCTCCATCTCTCTATCAATCTCAAAGTCTGTCTCTCCAGCAGTCTTTCTACCTGCTTATCCGTGTCCATGAAGTCTCCCTATCGTAATTTCCCTTATCCTCAATCCTCTCCATCCTAAACTTTCTGATTGTCTTATTATCCTTGTCTAGAACTCTCAATAATTCTCCGAGACCATAGAATATTTCTCTCCAAAATTGTCCCTAAACTAGACAAGGGCATCTCCTTAATTGTCTCTTTCCATACCTCTCCCTCACCGTAATCATCCACATCCGGACCTCTCCTTCTCCCTAAGGTTCCATAAACCTAAAACCTTTAGTTCTTTATATGAAAATATATGGAGTGTTCCATCGTAAATTTTTATTAAAATAATTGTAAGCACAGAAACTTTTGTTATTTAATCCACGGTAATAGGTCCAAGTTTTATACTAAAATTATAAATATCTTCATAAAAAATTACTATCTTTTACTTTTTTTCTCCAACTTTTTGGCTTTGGGCTCACGTCCAAAGGCTCACGGCTCACGGCTCACGGCTCAAGGCACGCAAAATAGCTTTCCCCGAGTGGAGTGCAAGCCTGCTCAATTTTTCCGTGGACCCAAAAAAATGAAAATAATGGCGTGCATGCGCTAATCTGGGGAGCCAACTCGGAGCAGGATGGCGGCTACTCGCTTTGAGGTAGGGAAGTTTTTTTCTGCCAAACGCCAAACCGGGCATTTTCCCAGGGGCCCAGTGCCCTGGTGGAGATGCTCTTAGGCACCTCCTCGCTTTTGCCTTCTCTTCCCATTCCGGTCTCGCACCGGGACGTCATCGCGGTTCGTGGCTCCTGCGGACTTCTCCTGTGGTACGTTGCAGTGTCTTTGCACTGAGATTCTTTTTTGAAACCGTGAAGTCAAGTTCAGGGTTTGATGTTTGTTTGTCTTATGTGAGGTTTCACACGTAAGAGTCTGCCTTCCTAGCTGTTGCTTGTTGTGGTGATGCCGGGATAGTGTTCACGCAAATGGTTGATGTTGCTGGTTGTGGAGCCCCAGTAGGAACTAGAGAATCAAATGAATTGGATGAGGGAGTTTCTAAGGATGAGGAGGGTAGAGTTTTAAGGAAATGTTATTGTTCTTGAAGCTCTTGAATTAAGCTCTTGAAGTCACTGCTTCTGGTTGTCAGACGCTTGGATTGTAGAACTAGAAGTGGTTGTGGCATGAGGGGTTGGATGAGGGATTCGGTTTTTGCGAGTGATCTCATGCAGTGTTCTGTGTTTCGGTTTAGGGCTCGAGATACTCTGATTCCTCGTCCTTGGTAGTCTCTTTGTGGTGCTTCTACGTGCAGTTGTTGCAGCTACTCTCTTTCATCCATCATCGTTCCTTGTTCAAATTTTTTATATCCTCCGTTGCTTGCAGAAAGAAATATTTGTCGCTGGTTTGAGAGAAGACATTGTGGCCAGGGCGGAATAAGTCTTTAATCTAATGGAAACGGGTGAGACTATGAACTATCCTTTGACTTCATGCTCCTGATTTCTAGTGTTTTGAAATTTTTACACATGTTCTTTTGTTGACTGATATGGTCATCATTACAGGAAAACGATTCTGATCATTGGTAGTTGGTGGAGGTCAAGGTGACGAGTGTTCAGGACCCTAAACCATGAACTCTGAACACAAATGTCCATGTCTCGACTTAAACTCTAAACCTCAAAACCTCGAGTCCTATACTTCCTACCCTGAACCGTAAACCTGAAACCTTGACCTAAACGCTAGATAGAAAATCCTAGGCCTGGCTTGCTCGCTCACAATAAACCTAGATCCGGTTTGCACGGAGAGTGGTTTAGGGATTAGGGTTCAAGATACTCTGATTCCTCGTCCTCGGCGCTCTCTTCATCGTCCTTCGTACGTGCTCATTGTTGCACCTGCTCTCTTTTATCCATCATTGTTCTCTCTTTAAAAAAAATTATGTCCTCTATCGCTTGCAGAAAGGAGTATTTGTTGTTGGTTTGAGAGAGGACATTGTGGCCAGCGCGGAGTTAGTCTTTAATCTCATGAAAATGGGAGAGAGTATGAACTATCCTTTGACTTATACTCCTACTTTCTAGTGTTTTGAAAGTTTTACGTGTTCTTATGTTCATTAATATGGCCATCATTGCAGAAAAAGCATTCTGATCATTAGTGGTTGGTGGAGGTCAAGGTGACAAGTGTTCAAGACCCTAAACCTTGAACCCGGATGTCCCTGTCTCGCACTAAACTCTAAACCTCAAATCTCGAACCTTACACGCCTTACCCTCAACCCTAAACGTGAAACCAAGTCTTCAGAAACGAACTCATACCAAGGACGACGAAGAGACCACCGAGGACAAGGAATCAAAGTATCTCGAACCCTAAACCCCTAACCACTCTCCGTACAAATCGGGCCTAGGGCTTTATGTCAAGCGAGCAAGCTGGGCCTAGGATTTCCTATCTAGCGTGCAAACCGGGTCTAGTGTCTTCCGTCTAGGGTTTATTTCGAAGTTTCAGATTTAGGAATCAAAGTAGGAGGTACATGATTCCGGGTTTAAGATTTAAATTTTAGGGCGGGACTGGAACATTTGGGTTCAGGGTTTACATTCCTAAACACTCGTCACCTCGACCTCCACTAACCACTAATGATTATAACGGTTTTCCTGCAATAATGGCCATATTAGTGAAGATAAGAACACCTGTAAAAATTTCAAATACTAGAAAGCAGGAGCATGAAGTCAAGGGATAGTTTATAGTCTCTCTCGTTTTAATGAAATTCAAGACTTGTTCTTTGTTGGCCACAATGTCCTCTCTCAAACCAACGAAGAATACTCCTTTCTGCAAGCAACATAGGACATAAATTTTTTGAAGAGGAAACGATGATGGATAAGAGTGAGCAGGTGCAACAACGAGCACGTACGAAGGACCACCAAAAGACCGCCAGGGACGAGGAATCAGAGTATCTCAAACCCTAAACCTGAAACCATTCTCCGTGCAAAGTAGGCCTAGGGATCTCTGTCTAGCGAGCAAGTCGGGCCAAGTGTTTTCTGTCTAGCATACAAACCAAGCCTACTTGATGCAAGAAAACATGATTGGCTTGCATATGGTCAAGGGATGGTAGGATCTAAAGCTATGCATTTATGCTACAATCAACATTGAGTTGCGGTTGTAAAAAAGTATAGGGTACATGTTCAACAATTAACCCTCAATGTTTATATAAATAAAAAGAATTACAGCCTAATTTGCACAAAGTGTGCAATTATTTTAGTGACATTCGATAAGATCTTCTGGTTAAAAGTGAAACAGAATCTTCATTTGTAAATAAGTTATATTGATAATGTTAATACTAATTTTGAAGTTCATTTTCCATTGAACATAGTAGTACAGTACCCTGTAACAAGTGTTGCAACACACTCTATTTTTTCACTTAAAACATATCCCATGGCTTGATTTAGAATGATGGTGTTGGCATGATAATCATGACATCTCTATGAGATTTTTTGCATCATGGAAGGTGTTCCAGTTACCTTCATACACCATGCATTTTCTAAATATATAGAGGCATCCATTGCCATGTGTCTACCAAAATTGCCATCATGCTTAAAAATCTTGGAAAATGGTACCCTTCTTAATGTGATCACTTCTTCTCTAGGATATCAGATTTTGACTATGTTTGAGCTTGGGAGGGTCTAGAGATACACATACATGTTTGCAAGTCATCTTGATGGTACACATTTCTTAGAAAAATTGTGTGCAACAAGTCCTGTTTGTCAAACATATCGTTTCTGTGTTGTTGTTAGGACCTTTTTTATCAAACTTTTTGTGGATGTAACTGTTGTTTGAGGATTGTGCACCATGACAAGGAGTTATGTATCAAATGATATATGACACATGATAGTTGATATGCAGAAAGCTGGCATGTCAGTGAGTGAAATTGGAAACATTGTAGGAAGGCCAAAATCGACTATTTCAAGGATTCTCAAGCAATTTAGAATTAGTGGCTCTGTATTGCCAGCAGGTAGGTCCGATAGGCTACAAAACATGAGTGATCGAGATAGGAGGAAGCTCCATAGAGATCTTAGTAGTAATCGTCGTGCTCCTCTTGCAGAATTGTGCAGCAATGTGACATCTTCCATGGGCATGTCAACTTTACGTAAAGAGCTTCATGAGCTTGGTGTTAACAGTTGCATTGCAGTGAAGAAACCATTCTTGAGTGACATACACAAGGCAAAGATGTTGGCTTTTGCAAAGGAGCACTTGCATTGGACGATTGACGATGGGAGTAATGTGATTAAGACCGATGAGTCATCCTTTGAAGTTGGAAAACCATCACGCCAAATTCGTGTCTGGCGAAAAGCACATGAACGCTACAACTACAATTGCTTAGCACTTACATTCAAATCCGGAAGGACTTCAATTATGATATGGGGTGCTATCACTGGCTCTTCTAAGTCTTATTTGGTGTTAATTCCTCCTAATAGACGCACTGCCAAAGACTTTGTAGAGATAGTATCTCAAGGAGCATTAGAACATTATTATTGGCACCATGACCACTATGAGCACCTCATTTTAATGGAGGATGGTGCTCTAGTACATGGTAGTAATATACAAAAAGATTTGAGAGAGCAACTTGAATTGAAAAAGCTTGAATGGCCACCAAATTCTCCTGACCTTAATCCTGTAGAGAATGTCTGGAAGCAAGTTAAAGATCAAGTGCAACGGAGAAATAGACCACGAAACAAAGACGAAATGTGGACATCAGTCAATCTGGCTTGGGAGGATATACCTCAAGAAAACATCAAGAAGTTGATTTCAACAATGCCAATCCCGATGAAAGCTGTAATAGCAGCTCAAGGTGGTAGCACTCGATGGTAGTAGGTGTTCCATTTTACTGTAGAATATTTGGTAGTGAGTAAGACATATTGTAAACTTCATATCATATTAGGCTTCTATACTACAATAGCTTTGTAATGATACCTTATTTGACTTTATTTGATCAAATTTTGATTTAATATGAGTTTGATTTCCTTAGCCTAGAATATGAATGAATGGAAACTATGAAAATACTTTAGAGCCACATAGAGGAGAATTTTACCTACATAGTGTGCATCTTTGCAATACCAAGAATGTGAACAATGATATATCCTATACATTGGTGCAATCAAATTAAAAAAAATCATCATATATATTTCTCAGTTAATTTTTTAAAAAACTTAAGTGAATAAGAAAAAATAATTCACCAAAAATAGAGATTTCATTTTTTGACATTGACATTTTATGAACACACAAAGGGTCCGTCACACAAAAGATTTAATAGGACAAATTTGATAAAATCCTCCCATATTGAAAATGAATGAGAGAATTTCAAAAGTTCACAAAATGGTTGCAAGACATGTTGGAGGGTACTGTACATCATTACGGTTTAAAATGCTACACATTGAAATTTCATAATTAACAAATGAGGTGCAAAATCAAATAACAAATATATAATAAATAGCACTACCAAAATAACAACAAGCCAATGAAATTCTATTTACAAACAAAAATAACGGGATACTTTCTGGACGATTTCAAATAAGATCATAAAAGAAGAGTCTAAAGCTCAGCTTTCTCAATGTGTCGAGACGAATTCCTCACTGAAGTCCCACAACTTTGCTGCCAGCTCTGGATCTTTGGCGTACGACGAGAGATATGGGTCCACATTGCAGTCCTTGAAATATTTCCCAGAGACTCCATTCACCTGAGGACTTGTGGCAAGGTAGCACGTCGTTGCAGCTCCCTGGATACATCTCAATCAATTCTAGTAAACAAATGCACGACTGCAACATAACACAAGAAAACTTCACTCACCGAGCGCTACCAAAGTCTCAAATCCTGCACGGCAGGAATGTGTTCAATCTGTAGTAGACACGACTCACGGCTGCAAGAGTGGTATAAATTACTACCTGCGGTACCGTTTTCAGAGCGAACTTGACAAGGGACATGGCCGCCTCTGCAAAGACAAACGTTCACGTCGAGTTGATTAAATAAACAACATGTTCGTTACAGTGGCTTCCAAATGAAGACTTACATATATTCACTTCCGAAGAGATAACAAACCACGTGAGGGGGTGATCACAATTATAGACATGGACATAAGATGTAAATGCCACAATAATTGAAGGCTTTACCGCTGAATAGAATGTTCTGCCCCTTTCCAAAATTTGTGGAAATCACACCAGGATGGAGTGCATTTACTGTCACGTTCGACCCCTCTTCCTGCGTCATCACATCAAACTACTCTTAGTCATGCTAGCGGATCACGGATCCTCAAGGCAATCTTCAAAATTTGTCTTGAGCTGCAGGCTAGACCTCTGGGAATCAACCGACATGTCAAGGGACCTTCCAAAAATGAATGTCAACATCTCAAAAGCAGAAGTTACCTTCAGACGCTCTGCAAGCTCCTTCGCGTGCAGGATATTAGCCAGCTTAGATTGCCCGTAAGCCATGTTGGATCGATAGCTGCTCATGTCAAAACACTTCAAAAATCAAGCAGCAAAATGGACTGGAACACGCTGAGACCTTAAGGCATTAGAGTAATCATATATCCGGTACAGACTCCTCGTGACTGTATATGAATAAAAGAACAAACCCACAAGAACAAGTTCATAACCTTGAACCTCAAAATCGTACTCCTAAATATACTCAGTTTGATACCTAGATGCGTCATTCAGCTTGTCGAATATAATTCCTCCTTTGTAAGTATGCTTGTGAGCCTCCGATGCAACGTTTACAATACGTCCTTCCTCTCCAGTCTCCTTGGCAGTGGTTTTCAACGGGTCGAGTAAAAGCTTCGTGAGAAGGAACGTGCCTAAAACACAACGACAGTGAAATTTCTTTAGAACAGCAGGAACACGCCATACTCCCTTCATCTCTGGAACTAGAGCCAAATATTAGAATGAGTAACGCCATATAACGGTGCATCACAACAACATACAATCACAAATGCGTCTTCAGTGCACTGACCGATTTGATTCGTAGCAAAAACCTTCTCGAGTCCGTCTGCCGACTGCTCAAACGTCCCTGACATGTAACCTGCATTATTTCTACAGGCACCCCCTCCCATAAAACAGATCAGATTCCCTTTTCTCACGCCAATCAGAACAGGAGGAACATAGGTCTAATCCAAATCACCATTCAAAACACAGTCTGGTCAGTATATATTAAAGAACGTAATGCATGCATTGCTACTTGATGATTCTACCTGACCGTTTCAAACCTACTCGCCATCAAATCAGAAGCGGTCATTTTTCGTACATGAGAACGTTGAGAGGAAGCTTTCGAGCTTTGAACTCGTCAGCAAACTGCCGCACCGACGCCAAAGAATCAAGGTTCAGCTTCATGACGTCCACCCGCGCCTTGGGAGATTCTGCCGTAATTGCAGACATCAATTCTTCGCCAACTTGAAGGTTGCGTATAGCCATAATCACATGAGCACCTCTCTTCGCTAACACTCGCGCCGTCTCCTTCCCGATTCCTGAAGTGGCCCCTGTAGAAACGAGATTTCCGTAAACAAATCCCTCTCAGCTGCTGTATAATTGTGCGTAAGTTCCCTGCCTTTCCTCTAAACCTGCTCTTCACTCATTCTAACAAGAGCTCCGGCCCATGCAAAAATTATGCGGAATTTTCAACCTTAAACTAGAGCCAATCTGAAACCTTAAACGTGCATAGTTGTTCATGTCTTGCCTCTGAACCTGCTCTTCACTCGGTCTAACGAGCACTCCAGTCTATGAAAAAGAGACGCGGCATTTCAACCTGTAACTGTAGACTCACCGCTTACGATGATGGTCTTAGAACTGAGATCAGTCCCGACAGTGACATCCTCCGCAGTAGACCGCGATCCAAATCCGCTCGAACCCTCACTGCCCGTCAAGTAAGCCCACAGCCCGCCCATAGCTCGTCAAACCGCTGCACTCCTCCAATTCCCCCGCCGAGACGGCGAACCAGCTCCTCAGCTCCTAGACAGAAGAAAACGAAAAAATACAAATTATTCGCCACTGGTCGTCTCATCAAGAACTCCTTTCCAAGCTCTCTAAAAGCAAAGGGCTCTCCGGCAAAGCTCAGCAGAACGAAAGGAAACCCCGACTAAGAACCCTATTAATCCCGCGAGACAGAGAGCGACTCGAGCGCAGCCTGAGAGGAGAACCCTAAGCGTGTGGAGCATCACTGTACGGATGTGGAGTAGAAACCTGGGAGTAAAGTGGAGTGAGGGAATTCATGTTGGTGGCCTAAACCCTCCACACAACGGCTAACACAGCCAACTGCCATGCCCGGGTACAAAATTCACTAGAAAAACGCCGATGTCATCTCTCCCTGATAACGAACAAACTCATTCCACACAACATACATAGCGCACTTCAACAGTAATAAATTAAAAACCATTCCAATTCAATGATCTCAGAGAAGGCAATCACCTGGACACCGATGAGCTAAGTGAAGCAGCAGCAGCAGCAGCAGCAGCAACCAAAGCTGAGGCAGCACTTGAGCCATCTGTAGAGCTCGATTCAAGGATGGCTATGGCGAAAGAGCCCTAATTCGAGGAAATCCAAAGACGACGACAATTCCGGACGGAACAGGCGGGCTGACGGATAAAATTAGCCGTCGATGATCCCCATCGGACGGTCCAGATGCGAGCTTCCGTTTCCAGTACATCAGTTTTCCAGTTCTTCAGGTCGATGGACTGAAAGGGAGGCCAAGTTATTAGGAGGCTTCTCGCTTTCGTCTTCTCTTTCCATTTCGGTCTCGCACCGGGACGTCATCGCGGTTCGTGGCTCCTGCGGACTTCTCCTGTGGTACGTTGCAGCGTCTTCGCAGTGAAATTCTTTTTTGAAACCGTGAAGTAAAGTTCAGGGTTTGATGTATGGTTGTCTTTTGTGAGGTTTCACACGTCGGAGTCTGCCTTCCTAGCTGTTGCTTGTTCTGGTGATGCTGGGGCAGTGTTCCCGCAAATGGTTGTTGTTGCTGGTTGTGGAGCCCCAACAGGAACTAGAGAATCGAATGGATTGGATGAGGGAGTTTCTGAGGATGAGGAGTGTAGAGTCTTAAGGAAATGTTGTTGTTGAGCTCTTGAAGTCACTGCTTCTGGTTGTCAGGCGCTTGGATTGTAGAACTAGAAGTGGTTTTGGCATGAGGGGTTGGACGGGCGATTCGTTTTTTGCGAGTGATCTCATGCAGTGTTCTGTGTTTCGGTTTATGCAGATTGGAGGGACATCGTTACCGTCGTTGCAAGATGTCTCGGTATGATGATCGTTACAGAGGAAGTGATAGGCGCGATGATAGAGGCGGAGGCGGAGGCGGGGGCCACCGAGGTGGTGGGGGCGGTGGTGGTGGCAGGGCAAGCGACGGAGGGCTTGACGCTGGAGCCACTCGGCTCTATGTGGGCCGGCTTTCTACCCGTACCCGAAGCAGGGATTTGGAAGAACTCTTCGCCAAGTATGGCAGGTATGGAATTCTTCATCTTCATCTTCTCTAGTCAGGAGCGGTTTACACGAGGGAGATGTTGTCGAAGTAAACCCAGAAGCCTGGTGATAGTTGTGCTTCTAGTTGCACTTTGAGGCGGGGTTTTGCTCCGACTGAAAATTTGCCCCTCGGTGACGCGATATCGGGGTAAGGCTGCGTTCTTTCGTCTTGTACTCGCATCGGCGATTCTCTTCGGGAGCTACGCTGAACTTGGTGGCGGAATCGGATTCCTTAGCAGTCAGTGAAATCATTCAAACTTATATTCCAAGGGTTTGAGGTTTCTCTCTTGTTCTGGTTTTACTTGAATCCAAGTTCTGTGGTGTGGCCACAACCGTGTCAAGGAATTTATAGATGTCTTTTCTATGTCGAGCAAACAATATCGATAATAACTATGTTCATCCTGATTAAAAAACCAACGTGGGTTCAGAATGAAATAACTTATTTCGGGTTGAAATTCCATATTCGTGAGCTAGTTTGAATTTGGGCTTTAAATATCTCTAATTTGTCAGTAATGGAATGTGTACTCGCTATTGTATTGATGCGTTGGACAAGGTCGCTAGGAACATGACTATGAAGTGTGAAATGAAGTCGCTTGCTACTTGACGTTTAAAGATATCTGAACACTAGGTCTGGCTGCTAGGAGTAGGCAGTTTAGATTTGCAATTGCTCGTGGCATGTCTCCTTTTTCTGGTCACTGCAAGAGAAAGTCAGCCTCGACAATCACGCACCGGTACTGGATGGGTAGGGCTAAGCTATAATTACTTGCATGATGTTGATGAAGGTTTGGTGGGCTCTCTCACGGCCTGGAGGTCAATTTGGTGAGGGGTCTGTGGTGGCACTGGTGGCTTAAGCTCGCGAAGGTAGATGGCAGTGGGAGGCAGAAAGAGGCGCACTCGTAGAAAGGCGTGGTTCCTTGTATGTATGAGTGGCCGTATGTACACACACATGCATGGAATTTCGGAGGGGTGCAAGTAAAGTGGTGTGTGATTCGTGTGGTGTCTGGTGGAATGCTGTTGACGTGGTGCGCTGCTCTTTTTTGGCGGCCCTTTCCGCAGAGTTCGAGACGTGGATGTGAAGCACGACTTTGCCTTTGTTGTAAGTATCGCTTCCTCAGTTTGTTGTTTCAATTCGCACACTCAATATCAATGCTTGTAGCGAATCTTCGCTCTGTGAATATATCATTCATTACTTATGCAGCACAGAGGTTCTCTTTCACTCTTCTTTACGAGCTTCGGCAATTTGGTCATTGGCTGCACGTTTGGGTTCCCTACGCAGCAATCAGCTAACTGCTTAACGTTTCTTCATTCGTAACGTTCTCTTACACTATCGTGCTTCTTGGTAGTCAATGCTGCTCAATCTTCAGTGTCCCCGTTTCTGCAGGAATTTGCTGATGCCCGAGATGCGGATGATGCAAGGCACTATTGCAATGGAAAAGATTTCGATGGCAACAGGCTGATTGTTGAGTTTGCTAGGAGGGTGAGTACAATGGCGGTTCTTGCGGGACGGTCTGTTCTGCGTGGGTTGTTCTATTCTCTGCGTGTAGCGGAAGTATACTAGTGGTTCGGTCAACTGGTTCGTAGTGAATTGGATATTTCTGACGACGTCCGCAGAGCTATTACGTCAGTATGCGAATCACATCTGGACTCGACGTGTCAGTGTCTTCACTATTCTGGACAGGTGCAATACTGAGCCTGGTACTTATCTTTATTGTAGCGGATGATGGATCAGGGACCCCGTGGTGGTGGTGGTGGTGGTGGTGGTGGTGCCACGGGAGGTGGAGGCCGAGAGTACCTCGGAAGAGGTCCTCCTCCTGGCACTGGGCGTTGTTACAATTGTGGGAACGATGGGCATTGGGCACGAGACTGCAAAGCGGGTGACTGGCGGGACAAGTGCTACAGATGCGGACAGCGTGGCCATATCGAGCGCAACTGCCGCAACAGCCCCAGGCCAAATAGCAGGCGAGTTTGTTTCCCCTCCCTTCACTGATAGCTCTGAACAATTTTCTTCATGATGGATGCACTTGAAAGTTTTATGTTCCTATTAGTCAATGTTTGTACGACGAGGATCCTATCAGCTCACGTAGTTGTCGTGGTGCAGTCCTTCTCGTTCCCGGTCTCGCTCGCCGCGAGGACACGGGAGATCTCGCAAGAGTGTCTCTCGTAGCCGAAGCCGCAGCTACAGGTCAGTATTCACCCCTCTTCCGAAGATGAAAGCTGCGAACACTTTCAGACCCCCTGCACTCTCTGTTAATCTCGAGTTTCTGAGTTTCTGATTGGGGCTTTCACCTTGTTTTGTCAGCCGGTCACCTCCGAGGAGAGGCCGCAGTCCTGCAAAGGGTGATGACCGTAGCCCAGTGAAGGGCAACCGCAGCCCCATGAAGGATGGTCGCAGCCCTGTGAAGAGCGACCGCGGCAGGAAGGAACGCCGCAGCAGGAGCCGGAGCAGAAGCAGGAGCAGGAGCCGCAGCAGGAGCCGCACTCCTCTGCCGAAGGACGACAAGCGCAGTCTTTCACCCAGCCCCGTGCCCAACGGGAGAAGCATGAGCAGGAGCCCTGCGGGTCGCAGCGCGAGTCCAGAGGCTCACCGTGGGGAGCAGAGCCCTGCACCTCGAGAGAAGAGGCGAAGCGTGAGTCCAAGCCCGGACAAGGACATGGAGAAGGATAGCCCCATCGACAAGGACGCCTCACCCCCGGCTCCTGCAGGGCGGAGCCCGACTCCGGAAGAAGAGTGATCATCACTCTTTTGTATTTATCGTGGAAAACCCCAGATTTTGGATATGCCGGACACGCATGATCATCGCCAAGACGCAAAGGGTTTGCAGATGGTGGGCGTCGTTTGCTGCTACTGTAGTGTAGGTTTCCCTTTTCTTGTATGATGCTAGTTGTGGACTTGGACGGGTTGAGATGTTCCTCTTTGACATGTGAATGACTGGAAGTTCTTTTTTGGATTAATGCTTTTTCTCTTTTGGTTTTCATCCTATCATCCCGTTGATATAGTTGAAGTGGTGTTGACTCTAATGAGAGGTCGCATTTGTGTGAAGAACACAATGTGGGTTTTTTAAGGTGACGAGCATCATGCAGCCATCCATAAAGTTCATGCTTCGCTAAATTATTTATGACAGTCAGATAGGGTAGAGAAAAGAGTCATGCTGGCCTTTTCTTTTTTCTTTTTTTTTTGGCACAAAAACAAGACGAAGTTTGAATTGCAGAGAAACGAGGAACCAAAGAAAAAAAAAAAAAAAAAAAAAAGCGCGCCAAGGCCGGCAGCACAGAGCCAGACAGAACCAGGTCCCTAATGAAACTCTCTAACGTCAAAATACCTTAAACCGACACTCAACCCTGAAGCGACCCTGCAGACCTTGCAGAACCGGATTTCTTCCTCTCTTTTTTTGTCATAATTTCTGTCAGAAATATTCCAAGTCTATTCCAAGCCCACCAATGAATGCAAGGATGGAGCTGGATGGAGCTGGCGGTTTGGTGGGATAGAGGTGACGGTTTAATGTGCTTTTAAGGTTTGGTTTTGTCACTAAACCTGGTCGCTTTAAGGTTGATTGGAGAAAACCCACTTTCTTTCTTTTTTCTCACAATCTACAGCGTTGTTTTCAAATTTTTTTTCTCTCACAAATCAGAACCTTATTTCTCTACCCAAGCATATTTTTTTTGCAATTAAATCTCAACTTTTGAAACACACAATCACTAAAGTGTCGGTTTAAGGTATTTTGACGTTAACCAACACTGCCCGGTTATCTGACCTCGTACACAGAGCCTTGTTGTAGCCTCACTTGGAGTCAAAATTGATCGCAGCCTTGGACCTGTTCATCTCCAAATTGGATGTCCGACTCTTGTCCCACGCAATCCTACCGTAATCAGTGAAGCCTTGCCAAATCACACTCAACCTTGTAAGGAGTCCAACAGTGTTGATTGAACACCCGATTGTTACGAGCAATCCACAGAGTCTAGATGGTGATGCTACGGAGCAGCAGTTAGAACCTGCTAAGTTTCCCGAATTTCCGCAGAGGGTGGGCAGGAAACAAGGCTTGCTGGAGAGTGGAAAGTCCCCATCTCTACGTGGAGGAGCTACTAATGTGTTGGAGGACTTTGACAACATAAAGCCATGAGGAGCGTGCCTGCGGGCAACATCAGAATTTGTGCACGATGCTCTCCACCTCGCCACGGTCACAGAGCCTACAGCTATCATCGATGTCGTGGGCAACTCAACTTCTCCATTGGTTAACGGCAATGGCCTTGTGCTAGAGTTGTCAAATCAGGCCCGCTTCTTTGGCAACTCTCTCAGAGTTCCAAACATTCCTCCACTTGAGCTTGAAGCCGGTGGGAAGAACCTGATTCCACTTAGTGATAACGACATTAGGAGGTGGTCGCCTGGCGCACAACAGCTGCCTACCAAACTTGGTGGTATAGGAGAGCAGTGGTTCTCTATTAGTCCAGATGACTCTATCCGAGTCCCAAGTGAGTAAGCTGGTCTTCTCATAAAAGAGAATGACGCCTTGCTTGCGTTCCCTATTGAGCATGATAACTCGCACTCTATCCAGCCGCTCGTGAATGATGATGGTATTAGGATTTCCATTGATCAGTTTCCGGAGGAGGATCCGTGCTTGGGCGACGACCGTGAAAAGCCCTCCATGTTCCCTGAGAGACCAAGCATCTTGTTTAACAATATCCCTGCTCCCAATGAGGGTGTCTCCAATGAACACACAGGTAGGCGTGTGGTCATTACTAGTATCAAAAATACCAAGCCACTCACTGTTTTTAGCCGGGTGAGTACCAACTGTAACCCAATAATTTTGGGTTGGCCTGAGTCTGTCTTTGAGTTTCCCCCATGGTTCAAGTTCATCATCTTCTAACCCATACCAAGGAGCTGCCTCCTCAAATTTGAGAATCCTATTCTCTTCAATCGACCAAAGGTCCCTAGTGAACTCCAGTCCCTGCCGTGCAAGTTGAGCAGCTCGCTTTTTAGGAAACTCAAATCCCATCTTTAACGCACCAGATTCGATCCAGAGCGGTGTACTCAACCATGCCTCTTTAGTTTTTGCAGGGGTGATGGTGACCTTACTCACTAGAGCTCGCCATACCAACTTAGTCTCATTCCAAAGATGAGATCTATTGGGGCCTTGAAAGCCTCTTTTAAAACCCCACGACATATTTGGTGACCATTACGGTCGCCGTTTGGGTTGATAGTGTGATAGTCGGAAACGAAGTAGTGCGTTAAAGTTTGACTTGCTCGGCATGCAAGCTGCAATAATCCATTTGCACATAAGTATTGTCGTTGCTTCCATTGATTCTACCACATTTAGCCCTTCTTCCTCTCTCTTTTGACAGATGGCGTTCCACGCTACTCTGGCTCTAATAGGGCTGGGGGATCCTGCCCACATGTAGTTCCGGATTTTGCTAGTAACCCTTTTAATTCCCGTGGAGCTCCCTCCCTAAAGTGTCACGTAGGAAAGAGTTGTTGACACAAGCACACTATTGCATATTATGATTCTAGTCGTGCTGTTGGCCTTAACTATTGACCAATATTCTACTTTCCTGTCAATCTTTTCCTCAAGGAACCGTCAATATCTGTAGTGTTCAAGTCCAAGCCAAATGCCTTGCCCAATAATTTGGATATCTCTCCCTCTTGGGTCCATCTGAAAGGGAGATTATCCAGCCACGCACGTCGAGGTTGCCCAACACTTCCCCATTAATATGCAGCTGACTTGTCAAAGTTCATTATTAGTCCTAATGCATCACTGAAAGTTCCAAGTGTCTCAATGGTAATCCGGATTACAAGAGTTTAGGATTTTTCCTACTATTAGGAAGAGATAAGGGGCTAACGGGCATCCTTGCCTAACTCCTTGCTCGATGGTGAATGTCTCCGTCGTTTGTCCATTAACAATAACTCGAGCTTTAGCTCCTTCAAAGACTAGGGAAATCATGTTTAGGAATTCTTTTGGAAATTCCATCTTTACCAAGGCTTTGAACAGAAATTCAATGTCTACCCGATCCTAGGCTTTGGAAAAGTCTAGTTTCAGGAAAAGGAGAGGTTGATTTGATGCTTTAGCATGGTAGATAGTTTCGTGCGTTAGGAAGATATTGTCTAGCATTAACCTCATGGGTAGGAAGGCTGATTGGTCCTGGCTAATGAGGTCCATTAGGATTGGCTGGAGTTGTACTCGGAGGGCTATTGCAAATATCTTGTAGGTCACATTTAGAAGAGTAATAGGCCGCCAGTTGTTTATGGTGTCTCCCTCCCACCTTTGTGAATTAGTGCTATAAGTCCTTCGACTACATTCCCCTGAAAGCTCCCTCTTGCTAATGCCTCATTTAACATCCCATGTATTCTTTGCCAATATTAGGCCACATCAATTTGTAGAATTCTATGACTATACCATCTGGTCTTGGAGACTTCTCTATGGCAAGATATTCCACCGCATAGGTTAGTTCTGCAAGAGTGATATTCATCTTGAGCATTTCCTGCATAGTTGGGGAAAGTTTGGTCCTCCTAAGGAGACTTCGTGAGCATCTCTAATCTCCTCAGATTGTAACCTTCTTGTGTACAGGTTTGAGTAGAAGTTGTAGCACACTTTCTCCTGGTCTGGTTGCTCTGTGTGGCAAACTCGTTCTTCATCCAACAATTTTGTGATGCTCAAGTGTGAAGGTCTCTGCTTATAGGCACTAAAAAATTCCTTTGTTGGTTTGTCCCCTACCTTCTGAGCACTTTGGTCATCTGGAGACTGGTAAAGGGTGTTCTTGGCTCTCTACTAGTTCAACCTTGCCTCCTCTTCCTTTTCTCGTCGTCCTTTTGCTTTCTCTATGCAGAAAGTCTTGTACCACTTGAGTACCCTCTTTATTTCCCAAAGAATTTGAATTTAGGGGGGCAAGCTTGCCATCTCTTCTTTAGTTCCTTCTCAACATGTTCATCCTTTAAGTAGAACGCATTCACCTTATACTTGGAACCTCAGAGGGGCAAATGGTCCAGTTCTATGTGGAGGATTACTGGTAAGTGGTTAGAGTGGCCACTGTTTTCCAAAATCTCATATTTCTTAATGTGTTCCTCTCAGTTGCTTCTTGGGACTAAAAAGGTGTAAAACCTATCCAAATGTTCAAGGACTCTCTCCTTTCTACTGCGCCTAGTGTCCCATGTAAAGGTGACTAGTTGGTTGTGGTTAAAGCAGTCTTTAACTCCAAAGAAGGCTTTAAATAAGTTGAACTCCTGTAATTCCCTATCTGGGATTAGTCTCCATGAGGACGTTGATTTGTCTCTTGGGTTTTCTACAAAATTCCAGTCCCCTCCAATAATCCACTTATGGTTGAGATTTAGTTTCTCCATCAGCTCTTGTTATAGCATTGATCTCTATAAGGGAGAGTGCCGTGCATAAATGTTGAGGATCCCAAGGTCCCCTCTAGAGGCTCCTCTAAGAACCACCCATTGTGCCATTTTACCATTTGAGCAGCCTTCTTCTATTACTAGAGGTGTTTTATTCTAGAGGAAACCATAATACTTAGTCCCCCACACCCTGCTAGTGCTTGATTAGCTTCCGTTGCTGCACAATTGAAGGCCTTCGATTGCCTCCATATCCTAGAAGCAAGAGTGTCCAGAGTTGGTCCTCTTAATTTGGGTTCATGTATGCATAAGATGTCCATACTGCTGAGGTAGGTTCTAAGATAGTTACCTAGTTTTGCCACGTTGTCCAAGTTTTTGAACCCTTGTATAATTTGTGTTAAGACCTTCACATTCATGACTACTAAGGGGAGGGAGTGGCCTGGGGGAGGTCGGTGTTTCCCTGATAATAACTGCCATTTCCTCCCCTAGAGGGGTTGGGCTAGTTCTGGTGTCCAAGTGTCTTTGGGTTCTAGGAGTCCGTGTCTGGTAAGGTTTTAGTATTGCCTTCCATCTCCTACCTCCAATGACTCTTTGTCACCCATGCCTCTTTGTTAGGCACGTGGGTGCAGAGAAAGGAGGGATAAGTCCTGCCTCATTATTATTTACCCACTGGTATTGTGGCCCTCTAGGAGTAGAGAAGTCCAAAGCCCGTTCTATCATGTTTGAGACTATTGGAGAAATAGGATCTGGAGTGGAACTTACCCGTTCAATGGACATCGAGGACTCCACGTTCTGGGATGCCACCTCTCCCCTGGCTTGTGCAGCGTCACTTTTGTTAGCTTGCTCTCCATCGATCCCCACTAGTGGAATGTTCAGGTCAAGAGCTCCTTCGTGACTAGTGCTTGAGTTGTCCTCTGAACTCTCCACTTGCCATGCCCTTACTTGGTTGCAGCTGCCTGTTATCATAAATTCCAAAGTTTTGTCTTCTTCCATAACTTGCAATTGTACATTACTCACCTCTTGATGTCCATTGGCCATGCCTCTTTGTTGACTTTGCTGAGCTCGGTCTTCCTCATTTATCCTGGAGGTTGTTGGTTCTGTGCACCCTCCATGGAAATTTCCATTTAGGATGTGATGGCCTCGTTGCTAGTTACCTTGTATAGTTCTCTTAGCTCTTGTTCCCCATCTGGTCCCGGTGTTTGTTCTCGTATTTGTCGTTATCCTTCCTTGTGCAGATACTCTTACTCTGATGTTAGTCCGGTGGATTTTGAATAAACATGAATTACGGTCCATGTCCCGCCTCGTACTCGAGTGTGAGGGTTGCCTCCCATCGTCCCACCTTGTGCTTAAGCGTGGGGGCTGCCTCTCTATCCAGTCGTTTGTGGTTGGTCTACCATCTCTTCATTTGCTCCTTCTGTGTGCCCTCGCCTTTAGTCGCCGCCGTTTCTTCTAACCTAGTTTTCCTCGTTTGTTCCCTTCCTGGCGCCGCCCCTTCCTCACGCGCAGTTGCCCTTCTTCTCCCTTCTGTAGCCGCCGCTTCTTCCCTAGCTCGCGTCCCCGCTAGACATTCGTTGTGCAATGGATTCAAAGTTATCAAATTGGTGGCAGCCTTCGTTTGATCGCCTTCTCCCCGTTCTTGCAGCCACTACTGGACTGCTGTAGTGACGCCTCATGCGCTGTTTGCGTGCTCCGCCTCCTCGACTGTTGGTGATTGTTCCTCCTCCTCTGCCGTCGATACGTGTTCCTTCTCCTCCGTTGCCTCTGGTTGCTTTCCATCTGTTTCTCTCTTTTGCTCACCCTCCGCCGCTTCTTGGATTGCTCCCTTATTTCCTCCAGCCGTTACCGTTGGCTTCCCTCCCTTTGGCATTGTTGCAATCCTGACCGCGCTTTCTTGTTGGACATTCCCTTGCCTTTTTTTATCTTTTGGAGCGTTGGTTTCCTCGTTGTCTTCTTTCCTGACAAGTTGTGGATTGTCCTCTAGGTTTGATTGAGCTTCTCCTGGTGGGTTTCTGTTCACTTCAACTTGGTTCCGCCTTTCTCTTGCTGTTCTGTCCAGCGCTGCAGGTGCTCTATCTCTTCTCCGATTGCGTGATCTCTGAACCTACAAGCCTTCTTCATCTTTCTGAGGTTCCCGAGGCAAGACTCTACTTTGTAATCCTTTTCCTTCTTTTAATGCTAGTGTTGCGTAATTGTTCTTAATGTTTTCCCTGTGCACATCTGACAATCTTTTATATTGTGGTCTGTTTCTAAGCAGTAGCGACTGTTTATGGGCAGGAAATTATAATCAATCAAGATGGTGTGACGCGTACCTCATTCTTTGTTTACCACCACGGTTGAAGATTCCCATGCTTCTCCAGAGTCCATCGCGATGCAGAAGCGGTGATCACCACTTTTGTCGGTGGTGTGAGCTTCTCTTAGGACTTCCCCAATTTCCAATGCGATGTCTTTGATGATGCCGCTGAAGTCCTCTGGCACATGTCGGAGCGTCATCCATGTAGGTAGTTTCATCCATATATAGGAAAGGGCTGAAGGATGGAGAGAGAGGAGTAAGGCGCGGATAGGGATCAGATCTGGTGTGGTAGCGATGCTGTGATTGTAATCTGTGTGTGTAATAGTGTTAGGAGTGATCAAACCGCATCACGAATGCACACATAGTAGTGAAGATAGTTGATGGTGGTGGAATGAGGATCTGAGTAGTTGGAGCTAAATCTTGTAAATCTGATAGAGCGGGCTGGGTAATAGAGCTCAGATCCAACATTGAAGGATTAGAAACTATCTGTAGCTGAAGATTTTGATTGCTGAAAGCGCTCTCGCGTTATAAATTAATATATTGTGTGAAAATATTAAAGATGTTGCCTTAGACATCGGATTGAATATGAAGAGAAGGATACAAAAGGTTGGGGTCGTGGAGAAATCCACGGTTTGGTTCAATGGGGGGATAACCGGAGCTTGTTAGCGTAACTTGGAAGCCTGCATCCTATCACTGTAGCACAGGGAAGTGTAGTTGGCTGGTTGGCTGCTTATTTCCTGCTTTCACTAGCAAGTACCAAGTTGCAACTATCCAGGCCGTTCAACGAGTTTGATAAAGCTCGAACCCGGAACGGGCAGGCAACAATCAACGGACCTTGACAGCCAACCAAGTCCGCAACTTGGCGACCATTAGTAGACTCAAGGCGGCTTTATACAACTGTTGAGGGACTATACAATTTCGCGACCTTGTCCTTTAGCCAGATCTTTTAATGCGGGCTACTTTTAGTTAAAATAGAATTATTTATGGCTATTAGAGTAATTCAGTGAAGGAAAGCTTCTTAAAGAAGTTACTGAGAGATATAAAAAGGAAGATAGTTTCTTTGCCTCACATGATTTGCTTCAAGCCAATAGCTTGGATAGCTTAGAGTTGATAATATGGATTCTCAGATCCCTGATGATTGGGAGTTGTCGTTATCACAATTAGCAGAGGATCCATCTCAATCTTCTCAGCCATCGACTTCCAGACGGCATGTGCGAGATGAAGCGTAGCCTTCTGAGCGTTGTGTTCAAGAACGTTCAGATCCAAATCCTCAAGAACTCTCATTTTTGAATTTACAACCGGACGCAAAAGCTCTAGTAATTGTGTTGGAGGCTGAAGCTACTTTAACTGGGGGCCATCAGATGGTGTTCGAAGGATGTTTTGAAAATACCAATGAAGGCCAGGTGGTGAGTCGCTTCTCCAATGAATTGGGCCACCGTCTTTGGCTTCGAGGGCCACTCACTTATTTAAGTGGCGAGCGAAGAGCAAGTTACGTTTCTGTAGTGCTCCAACAAATTTTAGAGCTTTTGTACATCTAGGTAAGATGTAGAATCCATTCAGTTGTGAATATTGAAGTTTATTTTATGTTTATGTCAATAGTGGATATTTAGATCAAGTTTTAAGAAGGAAAAATGTAACTAAAACTTTGATAAGGTTTGACCGTCCTAGAATTACTTTGGGGCCTTACCTTTTAAAGTCCAATGGTTGAGTTTCTTTCTTATCTTATCTTGATAGAGTTTTTAGAGTATTTTTGTCGTTGTCCAATAGAATTTTAGATGCCCATGTGGCTTAGGTATGGGCTGATGTGGAAGGATAGGAGGCGACCTTCTGTCTCCTCCATTCATTCTTGCTTTGTTTTTTTTTTGGAGAACTGTGTGTAGAAAACCCGAGGAGATAATCGGGTGTTGTGTACTGTTTTTTTATGGGAATGTTATGAAAATTGGATATTTGTTCCTTGTGAAATTCCTCTTCTTCTGGTAGTTGATTCGCCTAATTTGGAATTCATACGCAAAAGTTATGAGAGATTGAGTGAGGACTATTTGGCCGCTACCCAATTAGAGGAGCAGCAACTTCGGGTCTTCACCACGACTTGAGTACTTTGTGTTTGAACGTGAAATTTGATAGAGAAATAAATAGTTGTGTAAGCTTTTCATGAAGCCATCACTCGACTCATTTAGACTTGCTACGCAAAAGTTATAGCCGTCTAAGTAGAGGAGTGTACTACTGCCTTCGAAGTTGAGAGGTATATACTTTGCGCCTACACAACTTTTGGACAATAAGTTAGTTTTTAGTGAAATTTGGACAAGTTTTAGCTGGTTATGTTATCTTTTCAAAAAGCTATCACTCGACTCATTTAGACTTGTTATGTAAAAGTTATAGCCATCTAAGTGGAAAGGGGGGTGCGCTGCCTTTGACATAAAGAGGCACAAACTTGATTTAGCATAACTTTTAGTTAATATCTTTGTTAGGAGTGAGATTTGTGCAGTTATAGCATACTGGCTTAGCTTCTATTCAAAGCTATTGTTTGCCTCTTTTGGGGCATTGAGGTGGATTTGGCAACCATCTGACTGCACGACAATCAATTTGATTCAAGGAAGAAGAAGAAGGTGAAGATTTGAAGATTTGAAGACCTGAAGATAAGAAGACATGAAGACTCGTGTGTTGTGGCTTGTGGCTTGTTATTCCTAGCCGGCTTTGGAGGCTCGTTGTCTTGAATTTGTGATTCCTAGCCGGATTTGGAGGCTAGTTGTTTTTCAATTTTGTTTCGTAAACATTGTTGCGTAAACATTGTTGCGACGAAGTGGGATTGATCACCCACACGGTCGTGTTTATGTTGTTCCCACTGGTGAGGCACGATTGTTGGTCACCGTGGGTTTGAAGTTTAGGAGCCAATCTTTCGGATGGTCCCGTTTTACCCATTCGAGGCCGTGGTTTCTTATCACATACCCTTACCCTTAACTCTTTAGAGCCACCACATGATAGGCCAACGGGGAGGAGTTTGAAGATTGAAGAGTGAAGAATGAAGACTGAAGACTTGAAAACAAGAGGATTTGGTGGTCAAGACTAGAGATTTATTTGGAGAAAACCTTTGTTCTCAAACCATTTCTAGCAGCAGCTATGATCTCCGCAATTTCCCAAAGAAAAACTCTCGCTACTCGATAGCGCTATTGTCCAGATCTGAAACCCTAGACGCAAAACAGTTGTAGATCTGAATCCAGGAATTTTGCAGTCGCCGTCGGCGACTTGGGAGATTAGTTTATGGACTTTGCAGGAGAGAAGAGCGGCGTCGAGTACACTGAAGGACACTGAATCAAGCGCTGGTGGGAATCCGGAAATCGCGAAGAACAATTCGAGCGACCTGAGAGAAGAGATTTCCGAACAACACTTCACAGGTAAGTATCTAACCCCAATTTTATTTTTGCTCATTACATTCGAAAAGAAGATCATAGCTAAGATCGAAGATACAAAAATTATATCAAATTTTCTAAATAGATCAAGAATAAGTAAGATAAGAAGAGCCAACAATCTGTGTACAGCCCCTATGCACGCGCAGAAGGGAACAGATTTGAAGCAAAAGTTAGTTAACAGTTTTACCATCAGGTATTCCAGAAGAAACACAGAAAAGGTATACAAGAAATTCGTTATGTAGATGGCGAACAGGGGGAAAGCAGTGCACAATGCAATCATGACCGAAATCACACCCGGGAAGACAATGGATACGAACATGGTGGATGCTGATGCTGAAGATTGCAGGGTGATGCATATGGAGACTCAACACACAAAGCGAATCCAGGAAGGCAACGGAGGTAGTGGCAGCAATAGGAAGATGAACATTGCAGCAATCCAGGAAACACCAAAGGTGGACAATGCTAGTGGATTGTCGCTGGATTATCAAGTTGCTGTTTTCTTTGTAAAACCAGCCACCGATTTCACACACGGTGAAATACTCACCAGGACCAGGGAACGTTTGAAGAAGATGGAGATAGAAGTCGGGGAGAACATGGCAGAACCAATCTACATCCCATGCAAAGAGAAGGTGAAAGGCAATAAGCAGAAGTTTTGGACAGGAACGATCAAACTCCACCTGAAAAACCCGGGAGTCGACGGAATTGCCCTCCTGAAAGGTACCAGACCGTTTATTTTGGAATTGGATAATGAACTAGCAATTGTGGGGAAAGTATGCAAAAGTCGGGACTCAATCGCAAGGAATTCTCTATTATCTGCAAAGATAGAGAATTCGAAGCTGGAGGGAGTAACCGCAGCTAAACTTCAAAGAGATGTCCTAAGGGAGAGCTTCAGAAGAGGACATGATTATGAGATCTCTAGCGTACAGAAGAGCGAAGGGGAGACGTGGGGTTGGCTCGTTGCTACAACTCCGTCACAGGCCGACAAGATAATTAAGTATATGGTACCGTATTAAAACGAGTTGTTACACGTGATTACACCAAAAACCTCAAAGGCTGAACGAGGCGCTCGAGGAGAAGGACTTACGGAGGAAGAGCTGAAGAAGAAGAATGCAACAATACTGTGCCTATACGGTTTACACAAGATGAAGAAAGTGGAAGAAACAAGGCTGTCTATTGAGGCAACAATGGCAGAGAAGAACATTCTGACGTTCTTCTTTCCAAGACTGGTTGAAGATCTACACAAGGGAGCAGCGAACGTCCAATGTTTGAACCCCATTGTCTATCGACAATGAGTAGGTAAGACGAAGGAGATTTTGGGGAAACACGTAAGTTTCACACCTCACCCTTGTAGCCTGGAAGGTATACTACCACCAACTAGAGAAGAACAGGAAAATTTTGGCTTTTGTGACATTGCAACAGCTATTGTGAGTACGCTGGAGGCTACACAGAATGCACCGAAGGAGAAGAGGGGCAGCATCACACACGGTGAAATTGCAGAATTGGTAGAGAAAGTAGTGAACAAGGGGAACGAGAAACTAAAAGAGGAGATACATGAGGAGCTAGGAGTCTTCAAGGAGGAGATTGTGAAGGAGGCCAACATCCGCGCGCAGAAACTGACAAACAAACTGTAGAACGCGATGCAAATGCAGATGGAGGAAGTGAAGAAACAACTTAGAGCTTGCATTTTAGTAGTTCATGTTTTCTGTGCGCTACCTCAACCACGGTTGGAAAACTAACATGGAAAAACAACCTGCAGACATGCTATAAGGAAATTCTGAGTTTGTGCAGGAAACAAACCGTAGTAGGCAGGAAAAGAGACGAGAGGAGGGAAGATGGCAATATTAAGTTACAAAATATAGACAGATTACTAAGTAATAGGCTAGAGGGGATTTCCAGCAGATGCAGAAGCATTGTTAGCAGAATATGGCTAAAGGGAGATGTAGAGGATAAAGTATATAGGAGGAGGACAATATATAGGCAAAAAATAAAAAAGATATGTAATAAAAAGGTAATATAGATTACCAACGATATTATACAAAAGATTACCAAAAAGTACAAAGAAAGTGACAAAAACAGTGACAAAAAACACAAAGAAAGTGATAAAAAATACAAAGAAAATGTCAAAATTCTTACTCAGATGAAGAAAATAATAAGTTCAATTGCTAAACAAAATACATCCAAAAGGTACATCATCAAAAACATATATACTCAAAATCCAAAATCAAGCAACAAACTCCAAAATCATAAAATAAAAGAAAGGACAAACACAAAAAAGTAAGAAAATTTTAAACCTAGTAAAGAAGTAAAAAATACGAAGAGGAATAAAAAATTTAGAACATTCATGAAATACATATGGAAAACAAAGATTATAAATGATTCAAAACAAAAAAATATTAAGAAGGGTATTAAAAAACAAAGAAAAACTACAAGAGAAGACATAACTAACAAAGAAAATAAAATAAAACTAAATAAAGGAAATAAAACAAAGAAAGTAAATAAAACAAAAATAAGAAAAGGTGATAAAATTAAAACCAAAAAAATAACAATAAATGAAAAGGATAAAATTAATCAAGGAATAGATTAAATATACAATCTAAAAATAAGAACATAGCAACAAAAAACAGTACTAAAAATAGAATAAGCTTCCTAAGAAAATCAAAAATAAGGGATGGGATATTAACCAAATTAATAATGAGAAATAATTATCATAAGAATACAAATAATAATAAGATAGCAACAAACAGGAGTACTAAAAATAGAATATGCTTCCTAAGAAAATCAAAAATAAGGGATGGAAAATTAACCAAATTAGTAATGAAAAACACAAATTCTAAGAATACAAATAATAAAAACATAGCAACAAACAGGAGTACTAAAAATAGAATATGCTTCCTAATAAAATCAAAAATAAGGGATGGAAAATTAACCAAACTAGTATTGAGGGCCACAAAATTTTAGAGTAAAAATAAATAGAGAAAGTACTAAAAATAGAATTGGGCATACTAAAAATAGGAGTTGGAATATTAATTACAGGGATAAAAGCAAAGTTAATAGTAAAATTAAACTTGAGATATATAAAGATGAGAAGAGTTTGCGATTAAAGAGTAGAAATTTGTTGAATCTGTGTAAAATTTGAATAAAAATGGAATGGGAAATTTTTGTCTCGCCGGCTGGTTGTTCGCCGAAGGTGCCAAAAATAGACTTACTTAAAATAGAAATTCTAATGACAGTAAGGATATATATGAATCTTTTTTAAATAAATATCAATCTGTTTTTAGAAATCATATTTTTAGACAAAATATTTTTAGAAAAAAACTTTTAGAAAACTCATTATTTCAACCTACTTTCTTTTTTACCAAAACAGATTGTTATAAAAAATCTATTTTTAACACTACCTCAATATATGTATCCAAGACAACCATCAATACATATTATTACAAATATAATGATATGCATCATCTAATCAAATGTGGGGATATTGAAACCAACCCTGGCCCTATGCCATATGTGTTTAAAACCCACCCATCAGCTCGTAAACGTAGATACAAAACGTACTTCATTTCTTGTACAATCAAACTCCAACCTGAGTATCAACACCTTGCAAAAAGTTTCTCCCCCATACTAAAACAAGATCACCAACACCACCAAATTACTATTAGAGACTTCCCACACTTAAACACATATCTCAACCAAATAAGAAATTACCCTTTAGCACAAATATTATTTGCACTAATAACAACCATCAGCCCTAACATAAATTCATGTGAACACCAACTAATAAATTTCCCCGAACTGGATTGGACCGCCAAGTTATTAAACAAGATGTCTACACTACCAAACCCACCCGAAAGGCATATTCACATCGAACACCCATATACACAATATATAACAAATAATCAAAAAATAATAAACCCCTCATCTAGTATACACAAAGAATTATATGATTTCATACACCAAACACAAAATGCACCATCAATACAAATGCCAAAAATTAAATTTCCTTTTCTACCAAACAATCTTCTCGAAGAAACACTAAGAATTTATGAACCCCTAGATGAGTACACACACCCCCCTCCATTGACCCATATCTCATCACCACTTCAATCCAATACACATAACAATAGCCATCAAACTAACATTGTTACATGGAATGCAGCTACACTAAATACTGCATTACCTAGTTTAGAAGAACTTGCCTTACATACAAACCCGGCCATTATCACCATCTAAGAAACTAAACTAACTGCCACCAAGTCAATAAAGTACATACAAAATTTATTCCCAGATTATAAACTAATATTTAACAATACTCACGCACTAACTAGATGCATTCAACAACGGATCCCTTACACACCCGCTAGAGGAGGACTACTTACACTAATAAATCACAAATATGCATACCCAAGAAATATCACCAAAATAGCAACCCCTCTAAAAATCTCACCCTACTTACAAATTATACACATAAAAAACCATCCACTACAACCATGGCTATTAATACACCTCTATATGCCCTCACATCATGAAGATATTGAACTAATCCCAATAATACAACAAACTATTACAACACAAATTAACACATATCCTAACCACACTCTCATACTATGTGGAGACTTTAATAGAGACATAGCTTTAATAGGACGACAAAATGAACATAATACCACACCACCACAAGAAGAAGATTTTGCATGGAAAACATATATGATAGCTTAGCACTAACATATGTCCCAACAAATACAAACTACTCTAGACAAGGTGGATACAACTATACGCATACAAGTCTAATAGACGGCTTTTATATCAAAACACAAAATCACAATCTATACACATGTACCACAATTACAGAAGCCAATCTTAACTCTGACCATGCACCCATTTCACTACACATACCCCAAAACAAACTTATTGCACGCCACCCCACACCACCGACCTCGAGACCAATTAGAATACTCAACCCTATACCTCAAGATAATTTAGATAAATTCAACACAAAATTTTATGAAAACAACGCTTTACAATTAAATAACCTAGACACCATATTATCATACGAACATCTAAATCCCGATCATTGGAAACTAGCATGCTCCCATATAGACGAAATCACTCAAAAAATATCAGAAGCTATAGAAAATACGTGTAGCGCACCACCCATACCTACACTCAATAATAGAATCTCAAAACAAGGAGGATACTTACCACGCAAAACCCAAAAAACATGGAAAAAACATGTTGCAACATACCACCTAATTTGAAAAGCAATATATATCACAAAAAACACACCACAATGGCGATCACATCCAATTATCAATGAATTAAACAAACACACCCATGTCAAGATCCCACCACCCCCAAATGACGACTTACTTATTGAACCATGGATAAATGATCTAGCTACACTAGCCAAGACCGCAAACAAAAAAGCAAGAAAAATCACGTCAAATTACACAAAAGAATGTATAAAAAAGGCTATATCCAAATACAGACAATTGTACGAAATAAGCCCAAAAAAGATAAACAATAAAGTATTCAAAAACCAAGAAACACCACCATTAGATTGCATCACAGATAGCAATAATAACATACTAACAAGCCCACAAGGCATTGCCAATGAAATTTACATACAACAATCAATTATTAATAAACCCACTGTTCCAACATGTTATTACTTACCAGAACACCCTCATGAATGCACATGCGGAGTTAGACAATACCCATGGCATGACCTAGAAGGCTTTGTAATAGATAAAAGAGGTCATCCACAAACTCCGCTGCATCATACTTTGATCAAGAAACTTTTGACTTATGCCTAAAAAACCTTGCAAACAACAAAACCCCAGGACCGGACAGAATACCCAACTCTATCCTAAAGAACATGCCTACAAACTTCCACCGCATCTTATTCCTATTCTTTAAACATTGCTATAAACAAAAATAAATTCCGGCATCATGGAAAATAAGCCTCACAAAACTACTATACAAAAAGGGTGACCCATCTCAACTACCAAATCACATACCTATAGCGCTAGCCAACACTATATACAAATTTTTTACAAGTACACTAACATCAATACTCTCAGCATACAGAGAAAAACACCAAATTCTACATGACAAGCAAGAAGGATTCCGTGCCAAAAGATGCACATCTAGACAATTACAATTACTAAAAGCGGCTTTAGAAGATGCACAACTAACAACGCAAGATATATATTTACTCTATATAGATTTCAAAAATGCATTTGGCTCGATTGACCACGCCCGTCTACTAGCCATTATGAAAGATTTAGGATACCCTGAGGACGCGGTAATACTAGTAGGAGATATCTATTCACAGTCTAACACCATTTTTACTAGTGAATATTTCGGCCAAATCCAAAAAATATCCATATAGCGAAGCACAATACAAGGAGATACACTTAGCCCATATCTCTTTCTTATTTTTCTAGAACCACTTTTACGATGGTTACAAAGAAGAAAATACGGCTATACCTTGGGAACTTAAAAAACAACAATAAATAGAGCAGCATACGTAGATGATCTTGCAATCATAACAAACAAACTTCCCTCAATAAAAAATCAACTTAATAAAATGGACAAATTTTGCGAATGGGTTGGAATGGACCTAGGAATTCCAAAATGTGCAAATACTGGATGCCCAAACAAATCCAAAACAAATCAAATAGTCTTCAAAGCACTAATACAAGCTGCAAATATATCATATAGAAACCAACCGATTCCCATACTACATCAAAATGAGCCATATGTATATCTAGGAATACAACTAGTCCCATCATTGAATTGGAAAATACAGACACACACAACAACCACCAAACTAATTAAACAATGCAACCAATTAGTAAATTGTCCAGCTACTATTAAACAAAAAGTGAGCATGGTAGACACAGTTACAAGAGCAGGCATTGCATATAGTTTTTACGCGGTACCATACTCACTACCTACTATTAAAAAACTAGACAAAAAAATTATAGCAATACAAAAGAAAATTTGTAGGCTACCGAATTGCACTCCCAACGTAATTACCCAATTGCCACATGATATGTTTGGCATAGAAGCATTCTCATTAAAGAACGCATACCTAAGGTGCATAGGTGAACAACTACGCAATGCTCTTAATGACACAGGAAAATTGGGAATAATCTATAGAGGTCTTACACATTTTATACTTGCTAAATACGGCGGAGCACAAGAGATTCCCAGAATTAAACAATAAGATTGTTTAAGATCACCTACAACAAGAACACTCTATCTTATCAAACGATGTGGAGGCGCTCACTTGAGAAGTACAACAAGAAACTTTCCACTTGAAGCCACACCTCTTGAACAAATGTGGCTCAACCTATCATCAGAAATATTACCACACTTCACCCCAAAGCAAAATCACAAACTCCTCAACAAATTATTACTTCAAAACATACATGAGATTAAACATTTAACACTCCCAAATGGTCTAAATCTAATGTCACATAATGAATTCAAAATATACTACAGTACACCAACTAAAGTAATCAAACAAGCCCTTAACATAACTGAACAACTTTTCTGCTATCCTACATGCAACCCACAATGCCAAAACCCATGCACTGAGCACCCTACACCACGAACTCTAAAACATGAATATAGAACACACGACCATCATATTTTACCCAACCTTGGTACAAATCCTATACACCGCCTACTACCACCACATCCCCCTTACTTGAAACCACCAATTAAAATCACCAATAACCCAACTACATTTCCCATAATTCAATATTAGACCACAAAGAAAACAAAAAAAAAGACAAATACAAAATTCCAAAAACATACCACACCTACCTATGCCAATGGAAATTACCAAACGATATTACATATAATAAATGGATACCACAAAGTGGCCTCTTCCCACTAAACATACCAATAACTATACAACACAACACCTCCTTGCTTGCTCAATATTACACCACAAAACAACATACACATTATAGAAATTTAATAAATACCCATTTTGTAGAAGAACAAACCCAAGATACAAGATACATACTTCCAACCATGCCCCTCCCCCTTATACATATCAATGTAAATGAATGCAATCCCTCAAAAGATATCAACACCAACCAAAACACCATACAAATAAAAGTTGAAACGGCACACCTTTACGATGAAACAGGCAGGCACCTCACGACTATACCTATAGCCAGACTAAAATGGCTATGGAACCAATACTCCAAAGCAAAAGATTCACCACACGGACTAACACCTGAGTCCTACACAACCATTTGAAACAGAAATAATATGGCTATACCAAAGATACAAATATAGAATTCCAAAAACCGACCCACTTAAACTTGCACATTACTCTTTGCCAAAAATATTACTTGACCACATCATAACATCTTTCAATATAACTCACACGTATTTTTCCTCACCAGTAACTTGCTCCACTCAAATAGATAAGTTTTACTCACCATTGAAAAGAGACAAAGTTTTTGGATCTATGGGACAAGCATTTTCTTACAAATGGAAAGGAATAGGCTATGCTCACCCACATAACAAAACAGATACCCAGAAAGCTATACACTGGGCCAGACTTGCAGCAAAAAACAACCCAAACACCATTACCATAATAACTACTCCCGACAACAACTGGTACCATAATCTAACACCGCATAAAGGCCCCTATCCGTACACACATGTAGTTACATACATACCAGCAGATACAATAACATATGAAGAACCAACAAAACCACCCGAATTTACTAAAACCCGAATAGAACCTTCTGCTCTTCACATATTATGTGTACACCATAAAAACACCAGTGTTGGAAATAATGAACAAATCACCGCCCTAACCACAATTTTTAACAAACTCCAAATCCATCAACCATACATACAAATTGCCCCGCCAACACAACAAAATACACAAGTTAACAAAAGCAAAGAATGGAACACACTCACATACCCAACAGAAACCTAGTCACAAACTACAATACAACAACAATTCCTAACTTCATAAATGATAAACAACCCAAATTCTTATCACAATACTGCTACTATACTGATGGCTCATTTCTCCCACCACAAGATATGGGCAATCATTGGACTCATGAAACTGCAGGATATGGAATATACAATCAATCCAAAAATATAGAACTAGCCATAAGACTCCCAGGTTTACAAAACATAATTAGAGCTGAAATAATGGCAATATACACAACCCTACAAATTATTACCTCCAAATACCCTAATGAACCTGCACACATTTTCACAGACTGTTTAAATGGCCTATACAATATCCAAACACAACTCAAATACCCCACCCAACATAATAACCACCCGGACAAAACCATTCTACAAGATATAGTAACACTTTTGCAACAAAGAACACAACCTACATCATTGTACAAAGTAAGAGCTCACGCAAATATAGATGGCAACGAAAAAGTTGACGAACTAGCCAAACAAGGTAGAGACAAAGATTACCGCAATGCAGCCCTACCACATGAATTTGCACATTCTACACCATATTACTTTCAAAGAGACTGGTGGCATTCTATGGACGAAACCCCAGATAAAGGCCCTATAAGATTCCTTGAAAAGCATATTATTAAATATGACAAAGAACATAACTTAACAGACATTGCAACAAATTTTCCCAATATAAATAAATGGATAAGTAACACTGACATTGACGATAAACTATCCAATGAATTCTGGACTAATAAACAGGTAACAGACTCCCAAAAGACATGCCTCCTAAAACTAAGACATGGTCAATATATGGGCAATGCTAGAAAACAACTATTTTTTGGTAGAGAATTATATCCATCAATCACATGCTCAATATGCGACTCCCAAGATCCAGACACATGGTTACATGTACTGCTAAAATGTAAACAACACCATATACATGCGCTTAGAACAAAAAGACACAATAAAGGAGTTTGGGAAATTAAAAAACTACTAGTCTCATCAAAAAATTCAAGATGTTATACCCTCATGAATGCCGGCACATGTAATGATAAACCACCAGAGAATACAGTCCCTCCATGGCTACTACCATGTACATGCATACAACAAAGATGCCAATGTAATGCACAACTAAAACCAGACCTACTATGCATAAAAGGACTACCCTACCAATCAAACCCCCCTACATTTTCCAACATCAATTTAAAGGTACAATTTATAGAATTCACATATTGTAATGACAGATTCTCACCAGATACCATTGAGAGAAAGATAGAAAAATACCAACCTCTCATCAACGATATTATCAACAAAGGTTAGATAGTTGAACCACTAATAGTAATTACAGCAGGTGCCAGAGCATCTACACACATCCCCCCTATGAAAATCCTAAAAACCAAACTCAAAATATCAAAGAAACTTATAAAAAATACATTTAGAGAAATAAACACAATTGCTATACACCATGCCATGTCCATAATACTACACAAAAGAAAAATAGAAAGCGGAGAGCCACTACCAATAGGCGTATAACCACCATAAACCCAACTATTCAAAAAAGTAATAAAATATAACCACCTTTATTTATAATAGTAACCTTGTCACAATATAGGGGTCCAAGGTGTTGAAATTTCCTGCCCCTCTAGCTCGATAGCGCCGAATGAACGTAACAATGCTCAAACGAGAACAACGGGAATCAAACCCGGACCACCGCTACAACACAACCATGTATTTTCCAAACAACCTGGCAATGTCAACAATGTGATGACCAACAAAACCAACCTTCTACTTCTATACAACAGAATACACCCCAAACAATCACTTTACAGTGTACTGGTTCTTGGTTTCTGGTATACAATGTCCACCCTGAGAGGGGTTAGTAGTCCTATACCACTGTTGTTATGTCATGTGGGCATATCATCAAGGGTAGGTCGAACGGACACTATATTCACGCCAACCCATAGGGGTCTGGTGTTCTTCTTCTTCTTAGTTTCATCCTTCTTAAGAATCATCTTTGGTTGTTTGATTGGTCAAAGTTGTCATTGGATAGGTTGAATCTAGTATCCACCTCTGAAAAATGCAGATGCCGTCTTGTGTTTTATATGGGGTCAGTAACAACATCTTGTTGATGGTTTCAAGTTTTTTTGCTTTGAGGAGAAGGAAACCCTTACCTAGGTGTCGTCTCAGTTTGATGTTTTCACCAAGTTTTCGTTGCAGTTCTTCGCACCATGGTTGGAGGCGATGTTCCTTTGGTCGGCCACCAAGGACGAAAGCTATGGAGCTGAATTGTTGAAGGTACTATGACTCGTTGCGGACTACTTCTTGATTGACCGAAATTTCTCTCTTGAGGTCTTTGAGGAGAAAGCCTACGTAGCTTCGTTTGTATCTGGTCGGCAGCTCTTCTCCCGGTGTTGCTTTCGTAAGGTGTAGCCCTGTGATGATGGTACATTGGTCGTTGAGTATTTGTTCCATGGATTCATGTGGTATTGTCTTCATAGGGGCTAATACTTGATGGATTTGAATTCCTGATTCTTCTAGTATGTTGGTGGCCTTCCTCAGAGTGTCGGCGTAGGAGGCCATCTTAGCAGAGATGGATCCTATCTTTATGAAGTGAGGTTCCACCTTATACTTGAAATTGTAGTTGACTCTGCTTGGTGTGGATTCATACCGCTACTATATGTGCCATGTAGCCGTTTTTCTATATTCCTTTTGTCTACTTCGTTTATTTGTTTACTGACCAAACGGTGTGTACTTGAAGCCAAAGCAATGTAATACTGTTCTGCAGTAGACCACCAAAAACCCCTAAAAGGAACCTGTGACTTACTACTTAGCTGAGGTGAGAGAGGAGCTATTCTTCTCTTCCGATTGCAGCCGGAGCACTTGCACAGACTCTTCCTTCTCGTCCTTGTTCCTTGTTGCACGGTTCTGCTCCTTACTCCTCTCGCCGTTTAGATCTGTCTTGCTCGTCTCGACCAGATCTTCCCTTGCCCTCTCCTTTCCTCACCTACCCCTTCCTTGTACATCACATGAGGGCGTAAGTAATCGCAACCCTAATCCCTACTGTCTAGATCTGCTTTCAGAAGCTCCCCCTAACCCTAGTTGATCAAATTGGAGAGTTCCTTATGAGAAGTCTACTTCCTACTACCAAATCTTGCTTGTTTGTGGTGAATCTCCCTTGCACGTCACTCAAAATTCCTCTCTGTCTACGTCTTGTTGCTTTGATCCACTTCTTGAACTCCGCAAATTGCGGAGCCATCGCGTCCCCCCACTTTCCTTTAATTTTCGTGGTTTGAGCCGTGATGCTGGCCTTTTCAAAAGCGTGAACAAATAGTCTGTTGGGAGGGAAGTCGATAAGTCTTTTGTGCCAAAGGACTTTTTGCACAATTTGAGGTTTTGAGCAGATTCTTTTATGTGAGTTTTGGATGGAAATACAATGTCTAATTTTAATGTAGAACCTTACATAATTGAACTTAATCCCACGAGCAATCAAAAATGATAGACTCCTTCCGAAAAGAAAATCAAAATCAAGAAAAAAAAAATGGTAAAATCTTTCAAATCAAAAAGAAAGTGGGTGACTTCTCAATGTCTACCATTTTTACCATTTCCCCCTTTCGGTTTCCATTTCGGGCAAGTTCCTACATTATTACTTTTTATCATGAATTTTTTGGAACTTTTTATGAAGATGTGGCATAGTAGTACCTTTTGTGGGAATATAATAATTTTTTACAATAGAGTCTTAAAAAGAAAGTTGTGATATTCTATGAGCAAAGTTGGAGACTCCGGGCACCTTCAAAATTTTGCTAGAAGTATCTATTGGCTTTAAGATTTTTCATACACATAAAAAATATTACTATCTTTGAAGATGTCAAAAAACATTTCTTGTCTTTAGTGTAAAAAACAATTTAACCGAAGAAAAAAAAATTCACACATTCTTCACCAAGGGGGGAAAGTTTTCTTTCTTGCACTTCAAATGCTATAATCTTCATATCTGTGTGGTGGATAGCAACCAAAATTGTTGGTACGTTCATATATAATTCTATTTGAAGATCTTATGGTTAAAAATCCAAAATTTCACTTTAAGATGTGATTTTCGAGAATACAGCTACATCTGGAGTTTTTTTTGATAAGCTTGAGCGCACATTTGTGGCCCCGGGGCCTTAGGATACGTGTGACATTTTCTAGTCGTTGGACCTTGCTTGGTCGTTGCTTCGTATTTTCCCTTGGGCGCTTCTGTGCCATATACCTGCCAATTCTGTAAGTGAATTCTACAGCTGGAACTCAGACCACTAATCGGTGTGTTTCCATTATTTGATATATGTTACCTTACCTCGCACGTGTTTTTCTTGTAACATTGCTTGAATTGGGAATGAGATCAATAATGTGGTCATTTTTTTACGTAAACGATCTATTGCTACTAGATTATTCTCCCAAGCATTTTGTTCTGATTCCGACTACACTAAAATTTATGTTTAGTGTAGTGGTACGAATAGTGTACTTACCCTAGTACACTATTTGTAAAGAAGTTGACAATTGGTGATAGCTGCCAATGTCATTACTGTAACCTTCACTCAAACCCCAATCAACCCCCCAATCATTCCAGCCCATGCTTCTCTTCATTTGCAACTTTCAAATGGCCATAACTCATTCAAAACTTGTCCAAATTGGGCAAATGAGGTGTTTTTTAGCATCTACATTTTCTGTAGATGTCAAAAAACACCTCATATGCCCAATTCGGATTAGTATTGAATGAGTTATGGCCAATTGAAAACTGCTGATAAGATACTCTGACAGCCCTCGACTGCTGGACCTTTTTTTATACTTCTACTATTGATACACTAAAGGTGCACAAGTGAAAGAAATTATGTTGAAATCTTTATTAAAATTGACAAATAGTGTAGTAGTTGACATTTAGTGTACAATTATGTCACTACACTAAATGCCTCGTTCACAATTGGTGTATGGATTCGCATTTAGTGTATACTACACTAAACATAAATTTTAGTGTAGTTCTGACTTTTATAAGAATGTTGATACCATTTACGTCTTTCCGCCCTGGGTAGAGGTTCTGCATTTCCGTGATTTAATTCAACAGCCTCATTTTGGATGGAGATAATCTTTTCGGAGTTCAGTGCAGATCCATTCAATCGAAGATGGATGAGCTCAGATCCTAGCATAAACAAGCCCTCCGCGCATTGAAATGAAAGTGACTGGGTGAAACAACATGACATTGCCAAATTTGTGCTCCAAAGAGGCAGGTGAAATACAAGGTGAGAAAGCAGGCGAGTGTGCAAACAACTCATACTCTTTTATGAATTTAATACATGATTCATGTAAGCTGATCAATTTATTCAATACAAATCGATGTACAAGTAGAGAAGCTGCTGCTAACGCATATAAAGTCTGCAAAGTCTGCAATTCTTGCTGAAGTCAGCTCTCCTCTCGGTACGGGTACATATTCTCAAGCATTGGGCACGAATCCCGGGAGGGCAGCTTACAATTCGATCCCGCACCATCCGTCGACATGATATACCAACTTGACTTCGTCAGTCCACCAAACCAGCTCCGTTTTGGAGCATGTGCGCGACCCTGTACAGAGATCCCAACTTGACTTCGTCAGTCCGCTACCAAAGAACAAAACGTGTACTGTAGAGGCATCTTGGACTGGTACCTGCAGAAGTGACGTATGTTGGCCCCACATGACGTAGGGCGAAGCTCCACCGAGAATTTCTGAACTTGTGTCCTCAAAATGCTTGTACCGATTCAAGACTCGTCTGACTAGAAGAAAGAGAAACCTCTCTGAATAGAGATAGCATCGCCCTCACTCTTCAGCTCGTAGTGTGAGTACACGATAGAATTAGCTGTTCCTAGAGAGTTGTTGTCGATTGACAGACCTTGCAACCTGAAGGTGAGGGTCAATCTTTGTGCAATATGACGTTTCAGGTGTTATGGCATATCATCACGTGTTCGGCGTTGCTGGCGAATCCTGCCTCTGCACAAGTGATCCTCTCCGGCATTCCGGGGTACATCACTCCATCAGAGGAAGGAGGCAGTGAGGCATACTCCCACGGAGACTTTGGAACAACGCTCTACTCAGCCTACAACTTCCTCAAGTGCACATCCGACCTGCACGTCACCCCCAATAGCACCAAGGACGTCAGCGACCTCATCAAGCTCCACACGTCCAGCAGCAATCCAGTTAAGATCCGTGCCACTCGTCCTGGATTCCACAGCTCTTCTGGGTTTGTCTGCCCTGGAAGGAGAGAGAGCACCAAGAAGGAGTACACGACAACCGAACCATCACCCAGGCCACAACATGAGTCGATCACCATGCTTCTCCACCTCATGAACCGCGTAGTGTCAGTTGATGCCCACCGTCACCAGCTCACAGTGGAGGCAGGAATGACGATCCTCGACCTGGCGAACGCAGCAGAAGCACACAACATGTCCATCCGAGCTGGAGCTTTTTCAGTATACGCAAATCTAACCGTAGGTGGGATCATCACAGCGTCGGCACATGGGTCCGGGTTGGGGACCGTGAGCAGCTTGGGTAGCCTGGTGAGGGAGATCAAGTGGGTGAATGCAAAAGGGGAGATACATGTGACTGAGGAGGTGGACGCTTTGGTTGGAGGGTTAGGTCTGCTGGGGATCACCACAGAGGTCACGTTCCAGCTGGAACCAAACTCTTGGACTATTGTAGAAGGGCGAGAGAATCTGAATGATACAAATATGGTTTCGGATTTAAAACATATCTTAGAAAACGAGACTCCTCATATCATCACTTTCTGGAGACCAGACTTGGGCACTTACAGAGTCCAGATGTTCACGCACGTTGGAGCGAATGAGACTCTTCCTAGCACGGCGCCAGCGGTTCATCCAACAGGCAGAAACGCACTGTTTGCACCAGTTGATGATCGGATTGCCGGCTTCTTTGGTGAGTTGATGGCAGCTTGGGATGGAGACGTGGGTGACGAATCCGTAGCTGCAGATACCACAAACGCAGGTCAGTCAACAAACTCTTTAACCATCTTCAACTTGCACCAAACTCTTAGCCATCTCCAACTTGCAACACCCTTCAGGCTTCAACCATAAACCCCCAAATATGGCATTTTGTCTTAACGTTTGCTCCTCAGAACAGGTGTTTGTGGCGCAGCGACGACGATAACTTCACTATTTAGTGATGAAGACGGAATGCCCATCACGCATGCTATCGTGCGCACGAACTACGCAATGATAGGGCCTGACTGCGCTCCCAAGTGCATGTTCAACGCCCGTCACGTGAAAGCGTTGGCTGAAGACATGGAGTTTACCATCAAAGCGTCCCAGCTGGACGAGTGGGTGAAGGATGTGAAGGCTATAGTCAAGGCAGAGCTACAGGAGGCACAAGACCGACTGGACAAGCGCTACGGCGAAGGCAAGGTGAAACGGTGTCTTCCTCCTGGATTTTTCTGGATTCGGTTCGGTCAAGGCTCCAAGAGCTTACTTGGTACGAGTGCCGGCACCGAGGACATCGCCTTCGTCCAGTGGGCGTCGCTGGCTTCGGCCATGTTCCCCAGCAAGCCTGGCAAGCAGTTCACCATGATCCAGACCATTGAGCAGCTCAGTCTGTGCAAGTATAAGGCCCGCCCGCACTGGGGGAAGAACCATGAGCGCGTGTTCCGGCACCCGGAGTGCCATGTGAGGGATAACTATCCAGCCAGTAACATCCAGCGGATTATTGAAATGCAAGGAATCCATGACCCACAGAAAGTTTTTGAGCCGGAGCTCTTCAGCCACCTCCTTCAGATGCATGGCCCTGACTACTCCGATCTCTGCACCCTGCACTACTGGTGTTACTGTCGAGAGGACCGTCACTGCCCTCATAGACACGCTTGCCTGCCCTCTCCGGTTTTCCCAGAGTACAAGGTGTGCAGATTGGTTGTTGAGAACCAGCACGATGAGCTTTGATATCTCACTGCATCACAGCATTGTTGTAATATGTTTCACAGGAGTAGATTTTGGGTTTTTTATTAGCATTGTTAGAATATGTTTCATACAAGAGTGGGTACTATAACGTATGGTATGCTCCCAACGCATGTGCACAAACAAAACTCAATAAATCGTAATTCCTGTGCTTCTCCATCACGCTCCACTAAACAAACCGCGGTTGAATTTGGTGAAGAACTCAAGACTGGGCCCAGGATTGCTGGGAGCCACTGCTGCTAGTGCCTTTTCAAAGTGGCGAACCTCCACTTGAACTGCATTTAAGCCCTCCTGTTGTGTAAACCATCTCAGCATAAGTACACTTGATGTAATCATCCAAACACTCACGTTGTAATGTTAATCTGGTTGATCCCTTGTGAATATATTTACCGCTAACGTCAACATATCCAGAACAGAGAACATAACTGATCACTACATGCCCAACTACTGCATGCTCATGATTGTACAAACTACAACCAATTGCTCAAACTAGTAGACTATACGAAGTTGTGCATTATGACACCGTAATCGGCAAGCATAGAAATCTTAAAACCAAACAAAGAAAATGAAAGATAGAGAGTGGCGACCTCCAAAGCCACAAAACCACAACCATTAGCAAACTGCTAGAAATGAATATATTAACCCTTAACAAAACCCTTTCCAAGGATGCATAGGTGCAGCTAAGTAGAATTAGAATGTGCTGGACGAACGTTAAAAGGTCTGAAACTCAATCCTCAAGCTCTCTTCCCACAAAAGGTCCAGTTTGTAGTTCACCCTTCAAGTATTTACGACATGGATGTACCTGGTCGGAGATTCGAGAAGGACTGGATCAGGTCGATTGGTAGCAGCTATCACAGACTCTCCTGTACTTGGTTACAAACCTACAACAAAATCCCCACATTGACCCAGTCATTCACCAATTTTGCAAGCGATTAAAACGATCAACTCTTATGGAACAACTGGTATGCCTCCATCAGAATCCTTGCAACAACTTAAGAACTGGAACACACCATGAACACATATGAAAGGGCCAGATAGAGCCTGTTTCGCAAGAGCATTCTGCCCACGCTTCCACAGGCCATCCCCGTCACTTCCCAGGCCTCCAGTCTTGACGTCGACGACCAAAGCAATTGTCCCCCATAAAGTGACTAAGGAATCTGCTACAGGGCCTCTGATATAAACGTCTCATGCCACTTGCTGTCGCATACTCACCAAATCCTGTTCCCTGCTCGCTCAAAACGAAACTCAGATTGCGGCTCTATCGTAAACATAAAAGTGTAAAATCCTAAACCCTAAACCCCAGACCTCACGCTTGCAAGAGTAGTCAAGTCACCACGGGATCTCTTTAGATAGCCAATAGTGATAGCCAATAGATTTTTCAGTGATAGCCAATAGATTTACAATTCCAACCCAAGTGATTTCATATTTTTTCGATGAAAACTGAATTAGTTATGAATTTTCAAACTGTGCAGCTATGTTTAGTGGGTGGCCAACAATAGGTACCCCATAACCAACGACCAAAAGTAAGGGTCTTGACCAGCCAATTTTTTATGTTTTAGGGCAGGGTGAGCGACAAGCGATACTGTGGATTCTAAAGTACCCAGGGAGGCTAATTATTTTTCACCTGTCGTTGTAAAGTTGGCCGCTTCGGTGAAGGACCCTGTTCTCAATGGCGAGAGTGAATTAAAAAAAAATTATATTTGAATTGAACAATTTGGCGACGCTTATGGCGTCATAAGTGCGGATGTGGCAAATACATCCACACCCGGATGGCAATATTGGCGACAATATGATCAAACACAGTAATTGTACAGGCGAGAAGTGGAATTATAGTGGTGGCTTACCATATCTCTTCTCTTATATACTATTCGGTTTTCCATGCATGAACATCCAATCTTCGCTTCTCCCTGGATAGTAACAACCAAAAGGAAAAAGTAAAAGTGTGTTGAGGTGTGCTTGAGGTTACACCTCAAGCACACCTCAATACGCTTTTACTTTTCTCATTGAATTTCAACCAAAAGTAAAAAACAAAAGTGTGTTGAGGTGTGCTTGAGGTACACCTCAAGCATACCTCAACACACTTTTACTTCCCCTTCCTTCCCCTTCCCGCCTCCACACCTGCCATGGTGGCGTTGACTGAGTTTGCAGGGAGAAAAATGTCTCGCTGCAAAGCTGCAATTTTTGCCGAGACTGGTAGGGTGGAGTGAGGAGTGCAGAGCCGATTGGGGTGCAGCTAAACCGCCGGGCCCGCCAAGCGCTGTTGGCAGGAGCCGTTGGTGTGGCGACTCGGCTTGCTCTAAGCAAGTAGCTGCAGCAGTACTATAGGTTGAATGCCGGCATTGACTTGCATGTAAGCAAGTAGTTGTAGCACTGCAAGTTCAGTTGTTACCACAACATAATAATCCCACAGGCATTCAAGTCAGTCATTTCTCGATGTATATACTAAAATCAAGTCAAACTTGCTGATGACGAAGTGTTTGCCGATAATACGATTACGTGACAATATTGGCCTCCCATGCTCACCAAATTTCGATTGGTCGAGGAGAAGCCGAGCGCAGGCCAAAACCTCCATCTCCAGGCTCTTGATGTTTTGCAAAAGCTGCATTACCTCGTACCCAGTAGATCAGTTTTGAGCCAATTAAAGAACAAAATGAAACTGGCAAAGCATGTCAGAAGACCTACACATGATCTAGCGTCTGTCATGTATCGTTACCACATTATGAAAACGCACGTCAACCATCATGTGGAGAAGAACAGGAATTCGTATAGTTGAACAGCAGTAGTTGTTCACGTCAAGTTCTAGCGTATGTTCACGTCAAGTTCTAGCGTATGTTCACGTCAAGTTGTTCAAGCAGTAGTTGCTCACGTCAGCAGTAGTTGTTCACGTCACATATGCTCACAAGAAGTTGCGGCAGTAGTAGTTGTTCCAGCGTATGCTCACTCAGCGCAATCTTGTTGTTGCGTATCAAGCCTCCAGTAAGCTCTGCTAAGGGGAGTTGAACCCCAGCCGTAAAACGGCCTTGCCCAGTGCAGGTAGCAAATCCACCCTCCCACCCAAGTTAGTACTACCATTACAAAAATTTGAACTCAGAAACTCGCCGTCAATGTGGAAACAGAGCACTTACCGATCCGTGCCTCTTCGGATGGTTTCCTCCCGCCAACTGGTCATGGCAGAATTGAAAGGGAAAGATTGAAGTGTGAAAAATTGTTGCGCATACAGCTTCATGCATGCGTCAAGATGCCCACCAAGGCGGTTTGGCAATTTCGATTTCATGAAGTTTAAGGTAGAGAAAGTCCTCTCATCTTTCACACTGCCTAACACGGCAGTTATGGCCACCTCCGCCACTTTGATGAACTCAAATAACCGTTTTAGCATGAGAGCGTTCTGGCCCACCCGAGTCCACAGCTTTGTAACCGGGTTCAGATGATGAGGCTCTTCCATCGCAGCTTTAGCATGCAATTTCATGGTCAGCTTGGACAAGGTGGATTGGAGCATCAAGGACCGCCCATCAATGATGGGGTCAAGTTGCGTAAGTTGAGGCTCAACCTTACTGCCAAAGTTTACAATGCGGCATACCGAATACTGCTCCTTCAGCGTCTTAACATGCAAGGGAAATAGTTCGTCACAATTTGGCTGCAGCCAATACTGTGGGAACACAATCCCTAGTGCGTTCATCAACTCCACCTTAGGAAAATTGGAATCGGCAGTCCAACTCCACCCTGAGTAAGTTAGCAGCGTCCTTGCACTGACCCTTCACCGAAATTATGATAATCTGCAAGTCACTCTGTGACACTGACAATTTCTTGCCAGTGACTGCGCATATGGAATGAGCAGGGTACTTGTGATCACCAATCCGGAATGACAATGTTTTGTCTCCCATATTCAGATCAGTCACCCATTCCTGCGCAATAGCGTAGGATTTATCATGAACAATATCATAAAACATGCCAAAATGTTGCTGCTGGAACGCCGAAGTATCATCACTGTACATCATATACAGCTCCGCTTGACATATTCGAACAGCAGCAACGTAGTCAGCAACGAAGACATTATTGGACTAAGCAAATTTCATCAAGGAATCGACAGATTCCAGCATTGGCAGTACGCAAGGCAGGGCCAGCAAGGTGCCCACATCGCATAGCAAGTCATAGTTCCGCCTTGCACTCTCTCGCGCTGCCATTTGCTTGGACGTCATTTCGGGCTCCATAACTGCAGCGTCCTCGTACATCTTCGCCAACAAGGCCTTATACTCCCCCATGACCCTGCGCAAATGAGCCAGCAAAGAAATCCATCGAGTCTTTACATTTCGGAGCATTCTAAGTCCCTCTGTTTCCACAGTGTCGGTGAGTCTCTAAAACTCCAAATGTCGTTTTGGGCTCAAGCTAAAATACGAGTACATGGCCTGGCACAGGGCCTCCAGTTTGGCAACAATAGGGAGATCAGACAATGGCTCCACGGCCAAGTTAGTCCAGTGTGCCATGCAGTGCACATTAAACATGAAAGGAGCGGGATGAACCTTCATGTTCACTGTCACACCATTCCTGCAACCCTGGAATACGTTGTCCCCATCCGCCCCAAAGCACACCAAACGGCTTGCCAAGGTTACATTGTCAAGGCCGGCATGCTGTAGCACCATGGCTGATATTGTCCGGCCAATAGCATGAGTCGTGTTACCCTCATGCAAGCCACTCAAACTCAAAAGGATCGGGACTTTTTTAAATTGCAGACAAACGTAGCAATGGATGCTCAACCAGGACTGATCATCAATGGTAGTTACCTCATTAGCGGATAGAGATAGGAATTTAGCCGCAGAGATCACCTTCTTTGTGTGCGTGGCCAATGTCAGGGCAAGATGATCAGCCATCTCCCAGCCCACTCCAGCAGACCAGTGCTTCTTTGGTAGATCAGGAACACTTAGAATATCAAAAAGCTCACGGAAATTGGAAAAATCAGACATGGGACGTCCATGCTGCATCAAGAAAAACACGGACCTGAACTGAACCAATTTCCTACGTCTCTCTTTTACCGCACCTGCCTAGACTTGCTGGACTACAGTGTCCCCAGCCCGACCATGACGTGCGAAGTAGATTTTTTCATTTTTAACGTGTGCATTGGTAGAGAGGAAGTAAAACTGACCTGCAACGACATTGCCGTGTGTTGCAAGTGCCTTCCGACGTCGTGCATGCTTCCATAGGGAGTCAATTTTCGGCACAAGGAACTTATCGCGACCTTCAACCTCGGAACAGACTTTGCAACGAACTTACCTGACGTCTCCGTTGGGAGATACCACCGTCTCTGCCCACGGCAGTCGGGCAACCCAAGTGTCTTCCCAGTGTCTGTTCTTCTTATAAACTCTGCGGCGAGCACGAGCGAGTTCGTGAGTTTGGCAGGCAACAACAGGGTCCAACTCCTCGACTTCTGAGCTCGCATGCAGGGGTTTCTCAAGTGCATGCGCGGAATCGCTCACAGTGTCGGGAGGCGCGGTAGATCCACCGCTGTCCACCACCTGCGTCGTGCAAAATCGCAACCCCTCCATGTCAACGCCCAAAGAATCAACTTCATCACCACTGCCAGCATACAAGAACTTGGTTAGAATCGACTGCTTGGGCGCCATGAAATCAATGCAAATTGCAGAAATGCAATCCCAGTGCTCAAAACACCACAGCCAAACACACAGAGATTCACAAAGAATTCGGGTGAGAAACTCATTTAGAAGAGGGGAACTTAAAGGTTTCATCGGCGCACTCCGAAACTTGCAAATCCAGAAGGCTTGACTCCCAAACAGCAAAAACCTGCAACCAGCCCAATAACAAATAGAAGCAAACGGCGAAAGCACCTAAACCTCCCAATTATGCACACAAGAAACTTGGCGACAACACATGATAGAACTTTGCACGGCAGCGAAGGCGCTCAGATTGGCAAGAGCGCGCTGGCTCTCGGCGAGAAGTTCTGTCAATGCCAAATGCGGCGATCACAGCTAATCAGATCTAAGTGCGCTCTTGCATGGGGCTGAGCGGCGGCGACAAGGTGACGACTTCGTGCGTCGAAGACGGCGAACTGACCCGACGTGTATGAGCCTGACTGGCCACCACCCCACCACCATCCATTTGATGATGGCGAACTTCACATCCAAAATCTAGTATATTATGACTATACAGTTCGCCAACATGGCTCATGAGTCAGATTGTGGCGAAAATTAGCCAATAAAGAAATGGTTGGTCTTGACTAATAGCAAGCCTCCATTTGGAGCTGAGTTGGTGGTAATGGAATGGAAGAGGGTTGGATATATCCCAATTTTATAGGCGTTGGCTATGGATTTTTGTTGGTTATAGGGGGTTTACCTTAATTCATGTAGACGGATGTCACGAAGGGTGGGCCGCAGATAGACCTCTTTTTCTGCCTTTTATTTTGTTTTGGGGATGGAGAAGCTTTTTTTGGAAAAAAAAAATCCAGAAATTGAGGCATGCGGCTCCAATTTACCAGTTGAGAATCCACCTTGGTCGAAATACGGCGCCCCTCGAACATATTAATAGGGGCTAAGTTTGGTCCACACCCCCCTTCCCATACCATCCATCTATATGGTTTAAAGAGATCCGTCACGACGCACCAGCATTACACACATGCACATGGGTTCCAAAAACCAATTAGCAGATCTGCTACAATCTACACTTTCCAGGAAATTGGAGAGCTATTCAACTAAGATAATCCCCCTCTAACCGACATGTCTATCCTTAAAGGTCAAAGAAGTCACATTTGGGTTGCATCATGATGTTTTCTATGTATTTGACATACAAGGTGTAAGAATTGATGTATGCAGTTGTTACAAAAGTTTGTTCTTGTGTTGAGCCTGATCCAATGACACATGACAATTTTAATTTAGATCATTATTACACCTACTACATGAGAAGTTGCAAAATGGCCATGTATTCTACATGTATGGTGTCTTATTTGAGCATGATAAGGATGAGATATTGAAATGACCTCCAAATGAAAATATGTTAGTTGAACAATCTCCAATTCAAAGGTGTATGTCTCGCTAAGTTTTAGTACCATTTTTGTATGTCAACAGGAAAAATATGTGACTGTATATATGGCCCCCTAGCGACCTTTAAAGGAAAGCAGTGCACATATATGGAGAGAGCAAATAAAATAAATATAATTATTAGTGATAGCCAATACAATTACAATGAAATTTGAATTAGTTATGAATTTTCAAGGTGTGGTGCCATGTTTAATGGGTGGCCACCAATAGACACCGCCCATAAGCATCGACCAAGAGCAAGAGGTCCTGACTAATAGCAAACCTCCATTTGGAGCTGAATGGCAATGTCCTCCATTAGTAAGCTCTTCCGTTTGCATTCATTTTTGCGGAAGTCTATAATAATATTTCTGAAGTAAGAAGGTGTTTTTCTTTCCTTAGCATGGTCTTTTTGGTTCTTGAAATTGTCGTCATTGGCCCTTGTGTAATTGAGATCTTTTCGTTAGAATCCTCTTATGTGATAAAGTTCATTTTTTTTACTTCACCATTGACATGTGTTTCTATAATAATTGATTATTTCAGGTTGACATTATGATACATTCTAGTGTTGCTTTTGAAACGGATTTAGTAGATTTAGTTATTTCAAAAAAATCAAATGACATCAAATACAACATATTACATGGAACAACGTATTGAAAGAAACAAAACAATAGAATTTAGATTGAATTATGTTTTGTTTTATTTAAATTTCACACTTTCATAACTTGAGCAGGTGTAAGTATTTGGTGGTGATTTTGCCTCACATTTTTTATTATTTGACTATTGTTGAGTCCAAGCATCCAACATCTGCTATCCAATATCTGCTAAAAGCATGTGCTTAACTCAACTTAATAGTTTCAACTTTTGCTAAAAAAAACATAACTTGACTTATTCTATCTAGGAAGAAGAAGAACTCCGGTCCTCCTTGAAGGACCGGAGTGAATAAAGTGTATGTTCGTTCTACCACTAACTGAATGTCCACCAAACATAGGTTTAGTAGCATGGAACTACTCCCCCCTCTTGAGGATAGACACTTACTCTATCCAATACTAATATCAATCACAAGTTAACAATATCTTATCCACCGTGAATTCTTCTTTATCCAGCATCTAATTTTGAAGAAGGTGTTAGGTATGAGATTCAAGAGTAGAGGAAGTTTTAATATGGATGTCGTCGGCGCCTTTAGAATAAAATCATTTGATTTTTTATAAATTTTTCTTTCAAATTATTCCTTGCCTTTTGAGGTGTATCTTACATACTCTATCTAGGTACCTTTTCAAGCAAGCCACATCAATTGATCTCCAACTTATCAAGGGCAACCTAAATTATTCCCAAATTTTCTTTTTACTTGTACTTGGCGGTGAAGGGGGTTGTGGAGGTCCAACTTCCAGTGGTTGTATTGTACACAAAGTATGTTGTTTTTTTTAATAATATGCTTTTTACATCCACTACATGTTGTGAATAATGCATTACATTGTTTGAATGCATTTAACAAGTCTTTTTTTTCTTCAAAGTAGGTGCCTTCTAAACAACAATGGACCCTACTTTCTACGATGCAATTCCGTTTGTGTAGATGCTTTTGTCAATAACATTGGACAATTTACAATGATATTGGACTATTCCACAATGACATTGAACAATTCTACAACAACAATGCGTGATCCAAAAGTTCTCTTAAGTTAAGAGTGAGGACATTATTGGAGCTTATGGATTGCCTCCATTATCTTCCTATTACATGGTTAGTAGCCATAATGAAGAATTATGCTCCAAGGATGTTTTAGATGGAGCCACTGAAATTACATTGAACACATTGATTGAAAAGTGTCTAAGGACATGCATAATAGAAAATATATGAAGTTTTGTATCATAAGCCCTAACGCATTTGATGAATTGATTCATATTTTTACATCCAAATTTTTTTTTTTTAAAATGGTGTAGCATAATTGAAACAATTGTGCGGAAACCAATGGTTTAAACCTTAAAATTAGAAAAGTAAAATAATCAAATATGGGTTGAGCCCTCCTAAATTGTATAAGAAGAAAATCTAGACAAACAGAGAACCACAATTGAACTTTATATTTTGAGTATATATCTTGATTGATAATTCACAATTCGTTTTTGAGTTATTTTTTATTGATATATTTTTCTTCTAATTTAAACATGGAAAATGTTATTGAGATATGAAACAATATGACCTGGGAGGTTTTATTTAAAAACGCAAATGAATAAGAGCGAGTGAAAAATTTAAAGAAACAATGGCTCTTCCCCAGCAACGTGACTTGGTTGAGGCAAATGTAAATTGTGCAAGAAATTTTAGAGTTACTAGCCAAGACAACGCAAATTTTTGACATCTCTGATGTGGAGGATTCAATAACACTTCTAAATAAACTAAAAATATGTTGTTTGAGCGTTCTAATGGGAAGCAAGAGACGAGTATAGCATTGTGTGGAGGTTTAGATAGGCACCCACTATATAAAGGTGATGAGGCGGAAAAACCAGTAGAGGATCTTCTAAAAGAGCCAAGAAACTGGATTATCTATTTCAAAGAGAAGAAAAATGATGATCAATGTGTCATACTAAAGACAATAGAATTCAAGAGGGCCGCTTAGAATGCATTTGGTGAATTGACCCTATAACTTGTACTAAAGCATGGATATTAACTAGAAAGAGGTGTAATGTGGCCCCTTCCTTCAAAACCTCGTCTAAGCACTTCAATTGACGATTCAATGACAATAGTGGCCGACTATGAAAAGCAAATTAACAATCAAATAAAAATGTTGGAACAACAAATTGTGGAGTTAGTGGCAGAGCAAAGCAAAGCTAAGCGAAGTAGAGTGGAAAAGAATAGAGTTTATTACAGGAGAGCACTAGGAAAATTTTGTATTTTTACACTTGAACTTGAGAGAAAAAGTTGTGATTTTCAAAATGCAAAAGAAGGGACTTTAAGTAGTTCCAATTGTTCCTGAAAATTCATATTGGCATTAATGTTTTTTTAATAAATAAACAACACCATTTTCTTGGATATTATTGGATTTTCTTTTGTCTTTAGTATGAATATACATTACAACTCAAGAGAAGCATTTCTACACATTGTTGGACAAGGTACCAAAAAAACAATTTTTTCTCCACATAAGAACTAGAGATCATAATGTAGATGAATTCTATTTTTTTCCCTTACAAGATTTGGTGTTAACCTTCTTATTGGCCTAGCTTACTCAAATTCTATAAATTTACATATTTGGTTGGCATACTTGGTTGACCTTGCATTAAATAAAACCACAAGGGGGTCAAACAATGGTCGAGAAGGTTGATGAGAGAAGCGTTACAATGGCTGTGAACAGTAGTGCCACATTCATGGTATTCGTGCTACTTTGTTACAAGACGGGTTGAGTCATGTTCTTGAATGAAGGGAAGGACTTCGTTGATACGCTCCTGAATTTTCTACTTCTGCCCATCGGCACAATCATCTACAAGTTGTCCAACGCATGCATGAATGCTAACGTGTGAGTGGTGAGCAGTGAACACTTTTTTTTCCATTCGGCATCCTATGACCACGTATTCGAAGTAACTTGTAGGAAATCTTTTTACGCGATGCAAAAAAAGTTTGAAATGGGAGAAAATGGGCTTTAGAACTCCAAACTAAGATATTTGGAGGGAACTTGGATGAATGTAGGTGGATGGATGAATGTAGCTCAATGATTGTTATCGGTGGAGGATTCCATATTGTTTGGTCTTTAAAATACTTAACTAAAGAAGGCTCGTCAATAGTAATCATCAACTCTAATCATCAGTCCTTAATATCTTTATTTTTTATTTTAAGAAATCAAGGAGTACGATTACAAAACTAAAAACCCCCAAAGAGGCACCTCGGTACCAAGGAGGTGCATGGAGGGCCCTATTGGCAACTCTTTTTGAAAGAATTTATCTTTTTGACTATTTTTGTTTTTAAAATGAAACTTTTATTAGAATTTTTATTCTTTTTTGACCTCACGGGATTTCCATTTTATATTTTTACACGGAATCCTAAAATTGATATAATTTTTGTTCTTTGATCGATCTATTTGTTGCATACTATTTTTGTATCATTTCTATTTCTTCTTCCTTTTATTCTTATGCTACTCCTACTTTATATACATCATCAAACCTAAGATACCAAATCATGATATGGGATAGTCATATGCCCAAAAAGAGGACCTCGGTACGTTCTTATATATTATATTATTCTTGATGAAATAAACATGTGGCTGGTAAAAGAAGTTTAAAATATATCAAAATCCATGTGATGTGAAATTCTCAAGTGGTTAAGAATTGCACAAGTATATTTCAAAATATATGTCTATTGAGCTTGTTCACTTCTTTTCTTATATAAATGACCACGATTGCATTGTCATACGATATGGGACAATGACCACGCTTGAGCATTACTCCATGCAATAATGTTAAATTGTAGATGCTTTGCAATTAAGAAAAGAAGTTAAAGTGCAAAAGAAGCTACTATCCAAGGACCCTTCTTATATGCAATTTCAAATAGATGAAATTGCTTAGCAAGGGGTCATGAGTCGTAATCTCTAGTAAGAATTTCCCATTGTTCTTCTTTCTCCTGCACCTTCGTTGATTTGCCAAAAGATATGGGACAATGACCATGATAAATGTAAGCTTGTAGTGAAGTTGTAGCTTGTATTCTAAGTTGCCTATGATTCGTTTGATTTTTAATGTTATTCTAAATTTGAACTCTACTACAGCAAAGAAGGAGAAGTGCAAATGAAACTACTAGCCAAACTCCTCCATGTGCAATTACCATTCATGTCTGCTTGTTCACCAAAGGTCCATGACTTGGAGTTTTTTTCTAGAATTTTCAAATCCTCATCTTTATCTCACACCTTAGTCGCATTGCCAAAAGTTATGGGACAATCACGGCACCAAGGATAGTACTGACCTTTGAGCATAATATTCTTGAGGTAGTTGAACAAGTAAGGACAAAACGAGAACAAAAAAAGGAATAATGTAGTGTTCCTTGGCACCAAGGAGGCTATTGGATTCAAGCAAAACATGGTCTTGAAGCTAGTTAATCAACTAAAGAACAATTTGAAACTTGGAAAAAAAACAAGTAATAAAGCGCTCTTTGGCACCGAATAGGCTATTGAGCTTTGAGTAGAACATTGTTAAGTTGGTTAAACTAATAAGGTTGAAAAGAAAGAACCAAAAAAATGTATAACAAACTGCTCATGGGCACTAAAGAGGTTGTTTAGCTTCAAAAAGACCCTTGTCAAGGAAGAGAATGTAATATGGACCAGAATAAAATACTTTCTCTCATCCTCATGTTCAAACCTGTTCAACACGAGCCCAAACTACAATTGGGGCTTCAAATGCTCATGATACTCCCACTGAAACTCCACCAGCCTTTTATCCTCATGCAACCTCCATTCTAGAGACCGAGTACAATCCACTGCAGTGGCACATTGCACAGTGCAAGAAGGCGACAAAGCGATGCTACAACATTGAAAAAAGGCAAAAGAAGAAATGCGGAGGGAAGGTCTTCAAAGGCTTGAAGAAGTGTACTCCGGCACCAACCTACAATGGTTGGATGACTAAATTTGTTAGTAGGGTAGTCGTCACATTTTCAACTATTAGTTTTGCGCGGATGACATTTTGAGATGTGTTAATGGGACAAAATGCAAGTGGATGCACGATTGGCCCACTGTCCCTTTTCTTTGGCCTGTTGCAGAGGGCACCAATCTCACCAAGGTGGAGGTCCTCACATTGGAGGAAGGAGGTTTGTAGCTATAGACGAAGGATTTTGACATGTCTCCAAGGAGACTTTTCCAGACTTCTCCTGCAAGAGCTATTACGAATGGCGTGAGTCTAAGTCCATTGGATGGTGATGCCCATCCGACCAAGCGCCTTGGCAGGATGATCAAGCGGTTGTCCACTACTCCATATGTAGACTATCGCAACAAGTGGGACTTTGCTCACTTTGGTTGTAGTAGGATTATCACCATCAATTCATGAGAGTATCACAACTAAAACATACAAGATTACACTTTATGACTTCCCCTCCTGCACCTACAAAGACTTCGTTTCTATGAAAAGTGGAACTTTGGGTAAGAAAAAAACCGGGGGAACTACAAGCACCTTTACTATGTCTATTGCTTCTTATACAAAGCAAATTCTGAAGACAAAAAGTTTAAAGATCATTCCAAAGATTTGTGGTTCTGTAATTTTTTTAAAGATTTGCAATTTTGAAAAGTAGGATTTTGATGAATACTCGGATTACATTATAGTTCTAAAGATTGTTCCAATTATCTGTAGTTCTGCAGAGTGACAATAAATGCTAATGTTACATGATAGTGCGGAGAAAGATCTGCAATTTCAAATGATGCAAATGAATTGATCACCTTGTTTAAGAGATCCTTCCATGCTTTCTCAACGCCCTTCACGGCATGAATAATTTCTTAGAACAACTGATGTTCAGGATGCCCATGGTCTCATTGCTCGGGGTGATTTCTTGCGCTCTTTGCTTGAAGAACCTGTGCAATTCTTGTTGTGAAGCCTCCGCAGATGCCTCCGTTGCCGCGAGGCTGGCGCTATTGGTGTTGATTTTGCCTTTGTTGTATGCATGCAAGGTCTTGTAGAGAACAGATTTTGGAGCTTGTTCGAGAGAAGTTTAGAAATTGCTTCTTGAATTCTGAAATCAACAAATGCCGATGTGAGAGTGTTAGTTACCTCAGGCAAGTAATGGAGCATGAGCGCGATGATGGTGACATGTATGCTTGCCCGGGGGAACATGCACCCATAGTGCGTCCCACGGACACCATCCGCGAAGTAGGTGCGCTCCTTGTCACTGCCATCGCCAAGGCCGGCAAACAGTGGCAATCGTTTGAACAACTTCTTAAAGTTGTTGAACGGCAGATCAACGAAGTGGTAGACGATGTCATTGTCCCTAAGGTCTGGTCTCGCTTTCAGATTTTGACCACGTACTACGTAAATTGCAGCGTGTTGGTGCCCACGGAGCATCCAAATTTTGTGTAGTGCAGCGGCCCGCTGCTCCCCTCCTCTAGAGACAAGTAGTGCAGAATTGCATCCCTAAGCGTCGGCCTCAACATGCACCCCATATCGCTCTATAGCCTAGATTGCCAATTGTAGCTCCCCTCGCCATCGCCTCCCATCATTCGTGGTGCAATAATTGCACTTGCTATTGTAGTGTGTTGGAAAGAGATTTGGCCAAGCAAGGTGAACTATCATTTCTAATGAAATTAAATGAAATTGTGGGGTTTTACATTGCTTATGCAACAATTGTTGCAGATGCATATGAGCTCATTATATTGAGTTGAATTGATAGCTTTTGCTTCCATGTGAACTTCCTTGGTTTTTCAACTGCAAAGTTGAAGCTTCAATATGACCAATGCGACGAGGAAGTCATTCATCAACCAGCCTTGTATTTTTCTAACATGTGACATTCATGTCAGCATGTGTTGGATTCCTTAAGGTGATTGACAATGAATTAGTTGCACTATTCTTGTGATTCAAAGCCTACTCTCTCTCTAAATGCCCCTTCCACATTAGTTGCTTGGAATCTAGCAATTTTAGCGATTGAGCTTTATTGGACAAAGTTCTCTTACTCAAGAGCAACTTCATGCAAGCAATAACATGTATCTGAATTGATGAGTTATGTCTCAAGTTACATTGATCTTGTATCACAATAAAGCAACCTTGGTAAGGTACACAAAATGAATAGAGTAAAATAGAAATCCATGTAAGGAAATAATAAGTTGTTATCTAATGAATTTAACTATATATTTCAAAGTTAATAATTTGCAGCTTTTATTTGTAATTAACATTTTAATATTCTTCAATGGTTATTTGTTTCATGTCTTCCAATTTATAACAACTTTTTAAATGTCATTGCTAGCAATCAAGGGCTTATCTTCCATATATTATTTGGCCACACAATTGGCATAGGTCTTGAGTGGAAAACAAAATCTACCATTGAACAATAATTTTGGCAATCCATGAATTCACTATTATACTTGTGGTACTAATTTTTTTGTCTATTGTTATGTGGTTGCTATGAGGGTAGATTGGTGGCATTCTCTGTGGTCTTTTAATCCTTCCATGAGCAAGGTCTTTCTCCACAATCTCAATGTTTGCATCAATTTTTTTCTTTAGTTGCTTTTCATAGGAATAATATGTTTTTACATTTGGTATCTAACCTTATAAAATTGAGCTTAACCCTTAAACGTCAGTCGAGGATCGTACATACAGGGACGTGTTTTACTCTATAGAATACCAGAAAAGTACTAAAGTCTAGCAAGACTTACACCTTTGGATTGAAAATTCTTCATCTAACATCTTTCATTTGGAGGTCATTTCAATATCTCATCCTTATCATGTTCAAATACGACAATATACATGAAGAATATTGTGGCCACTAGCCGCACCTTCTAACATTTAAAGAATAACCCATGGTTGTGGAAAAGTTGCACAACATTTAAAATGGTTGATGTAATACATCATAATATTTGAAGCTAACCTACAATGGTAACGAAAATTGTAGATTTTAGAGGGTGTACTATTTCCATCAATCAATAAAATCTTACAATTTTTTTATTAAAAATATGGACAAGGTTCAAATGTGTACTTAAAATTTTGATTCGAGTTGAATTTCGAGATGGTTCATATGTGTACTATGTTGATAGCTTCATATTGACATACAACACGAGAAGTAAACATTTATGCAAGCTTTGAAGAATTTTCATCTAATGTCTACTTGATTGTTCCAAAACTTACACAAATCAAAATAGAAGTTTTACATGTTAAATAGGGAGATCAACATTCACAAAACATTGGAGAGTCTTGTAGAAACAAATTTTAATAAGAGCTCTGGAACAAAGTGATTTTCAACATGTATGGAACACAACATGTACAATGTTCATTCCAGGATTGTGCCTAGTAGGTAGAGTCTAAGGTTTCCACTTTTACCCTTAAACATCAATCTAGAACCATATATACAAGCATGTATTTTACTCTATACAATACAAAAAGGTTATTAAAGTTTAGCAAGACTTACACCTGTTGATTTAAGATTCTTCAACTGACATCTTTTATTTGGAGGTCATTTCAATATATGAACCTTATCATGGTCAAATACAACACTATACATGTAGAATACTAAGGCCACCGATGGCACCTTCTATCTCCCGATGGCAATCGCGATGGAGCAAGGGTTTCAGGGTTTAGGGTTTAAGGGTTTAGGTGCTTTGGGGTTTAAGGCTCCTTCTCTCTCCCGATGGCAATCGCGATGGAGCAAGGGTTTCAGGGTTTAGGGTTTAAGGGTTTAGGTGTTTGGGGGTTTAAGGCTCCTTCTCTCTCCTGATGGCAATCGCGATGGAGCAAGGGTTTCAATTTCTGACCAAAACTCCAACGCACAAGCTCATGGAAATCATGAATCCGGAGGTCTTCTTGATGGGGTACTCGTTCTCGCAGTTCCGGCGGTAACGCTCCTCCAACTTGTCCGTGAGCTCGGGCGCCATGCCGTGGGCGTCCAGGATCCACCTCATCATATGAAACGTGCTCGCAATGAACTTCCCGTACGCTTCTGCGTCGCCGCCTCCCGGCACTTCGTTGAGGATCGGCCACTGGTAGACGAACTCCAGATTCTCGATACGGAACGCGGACGGCGGGTGCGCAATCGCCTCTCGGAGCTCCTCCAAGCTCGGGTGGCAGAACGGTAAGTTGAATGTGTCAAGGCTCTCTTCCGTTAGAACTCCCTGGAAAATGCTCGGATTAATTAGTTCTGACAAAGATCTTCTGCAGTTTTGAGGAGTGACAACGAATTACATGATAGTTCTAACAAAGATTTCCAGTTTCGAGAGAAACGCTAGAGGTACATGATATTCTAAAGATTTGCAGTTTTGAGGAATGCAAGGTGAACACGACAGTTGTTGCAAAGATTTGCGGTTTCGAGATTAGGAAGAAGGTCCTCATTCCTCCTAGAGAGTTGATCATTTTAGAGAATTACCTCATTTATGAGATCTTTCCATGCTTTTTCAATGTCCAGCACGAAATAGTTGCTTCCCTCGCACAACTGATTTTCCGGATGCGCTCGATCTTGCCGTCCAAGGCAGTAGAACCCGAGCACTCCACCGGACGCAATTTCTTCCGCTCTGCATTCAAAGAACTTGCGCAAGCCTTGCCGTGAAGCCTCGGCGTACGCCTCCGCTGCCGCAGAGCTGGTGCCATAGCAGCCGATTCTGCCCTTGTTGTATGCGGGAGAGGACTTGTCTAGGATGGAGTCTGGGATCTGGAACAGAGTTTGAAATCTGGAATATGAGAGGAATTTGCACATGAAAGTGTTGAGCGACAATTCACATCTGAAATGTTTCACATCTAAGGTGCTGAGAGAAGAATTCACATGTGAAGTTTGTTGAGGGAAATTTAGGGATGAAGTATGATGAGAGAGAAATTCACATGTGAAGTGTGTTGACAGAAAAATTCACGTGTGAAGTGTTGAGAGAAATTTGTTGACCTGGAACAAGTAATGGAGAGTGAGCTTGGATCGGAATCAGAAACATAGACATGAACCGAAATGCACATATGAAGTGTGTTTTCAGAAAATTCACATATGACGTGTGGTTTTGTACCTGGAACAAGTAATGGAGCGTGAGCGTGGAGATGGCGACGTGCAAGCTCGCCCTCGGGAACATGCGCCCGAAGAGCGTCCCCGGCACCCCCTCCGCAAACCAGGTCCTCTCCTTCTGCTGCAGCTGCTTAAACAGGGTGTTGAAGTCGTTGGACGGCAGATCTGCGAAGTGGCAGACGATGTCTGTCTCGCTGAGTTCCGGTCTCATTTTGAGTGCACCCACGACGAGGTCGGCGAAGGCGAGCGTGTTGGCGCCCACTGCGCATCCGAAGTCCGCGTAGTGAATCGGCCCGGTTGTGGAGTGGGGTGAGAATTGCAGGACGGCGTCCTGGAGAGGACCCTCCAGGATGCTCCCCATCTTGCTGCTCACCTGGGAGAGGCGAGTGTAGCTCCCTTCTCCCTCCCCGCCCTTGATTGCCCATGTCGGTACTGTGGATCCGGTCATTCTGCTGCATCAACATCCACGAGTCAGGAAATCGTCAACCTTCATACAGGACATGGAAGTCATTTGTGAAGGCAGGCAAAACCCTAAATCCTAAAACCCTAAACCATAAGTTTTGACCTCTTTTCTCGTACTGAAATTAGCCCTAAATACCTCAAAGTGGAAGAGGGCAGCTAAGATGGCCTCTCCTTCATTCTCAAAGATCATCAAAACTAGTTCTAGCTTAGTATTAGAGACTACCAAATCTTCCTTCCTAAATGAAGACCCTAGTTCTTCTATTGATCTCATTTAGAGTGAGGAAAGATTAGAAAAAAGAGGGGGGATCTTAGTGAGACTTCTCACATTGATCGAGAAAGAATGAGGACCTGATGTGCTGAGGGCTTGAAATTCAATGCTGAGGTCGAGCAATTCTCTGCAGCTAGTGTCAATTGCAAGGGAGATTGAAAGAGATAAACCAAGCTGCAAGGATGATGACTTTGAAGATCGGCGTTGCTGACAAGTACAAGCAGCAACACCGCTGACTGTGTGCTATCTAGGTCCTGGTGGCTGAAGTAGTAACGATACCTCCAACTCAGACCCAACACCATACACCGCCGAAGAGCTCCCGGGGTTCGCGCTGTCGAACTTCCACGAACCTTGAACAACTCCCCACGAGCGTTGCATGAGGGCCCAGGCTCGGGAGGGTGAGAGTGGTGTCGCATGGGACCCAGAACGATAAATGTAGCTTCCGACTTGTGAATGTGGGGGAGAGGACGATCACTAAGCTCACGCACATGTGTGCGGAGGAGCCAGCGATTGGTGGTGGGCCTCACTGAACAAAAGGTAAATTTGGATAAAATTTTAAAAGTGTAAATTGGTTCCAGTGTAAATGCATTGGGAACTCTTTGGGAACATGGGGAACGTGTTGGAAACGGGGGAACGTTGGAGAACACTTTGGGAATAGGGTGGGGAACTCTTGGGAACAACATAGGAACTCATTGGGAACAGAGTGGGAATGTTCTGGTAATAATATGGTTAAAAAGATAAATGAGAAGAGGGTAACCAAATGGTTTGGTTAGGAACCATTCCGGATTTTACCATGAAACTGGTGTGGGCATGAAGAGCCCAAGCCGGACTTTTAGGGACCATATCTGGGAGACGAAGCCCCATATGGTCGTCATGTGTGTCTGCTTACTTTCAGGTGGTAGCCCGCCCTCTAAAAAAATGTCTTATTCATGCTCATCACCATTGATTGACCATTGATTATCCTTGACAAAATCTTACATTTGGCGGAAATAGTATGTTGGAAAGTAATTTGAGATCATGGGCTTGCCAAGATGGTTTGCATCCTGAAGTTCTTGTGAACACCTAACTTCATTGATGACAGGTTGAAAATTCCAAATTCCGCATGGAAGTGATTCGACCTAGCAATACACATACAATGACAAACAAAACTGGGTACAAAATCTGAAAGTGCAACTTTCAAGATCAATTAGAGAGATTTCAATGATTGCTTTATAAATCTGAAAGTTGCATGGAACAATACACACAGTCTTGTACACATGTACGAAATTGCACATCAAACTGATAACTAATCATCCTTCTACAAAGGTCAAATCAACAACTATATCTTGTACTCACTATTGTTCAAAGAAAATCTTCAAAATTCAATATTTAGTCCAATAACCTTTTCCTTCCAAGATAGCTTAAATCCTTCTTGGCATCCTTTTGTATAGTTTCTCACAATCTTCTGCATCAAAACTAGGGTAAATACTACAAACATTCTCCCACTATTCTTGAACACCTCTTGGCCTTGGAGTGACTTGGCTTAAACGCTTTTAGAGAAGGGCCCAAAAATGTTCCATTGGATTCAAATCTAGAGAATGAACTAGCCATTGAAGGAGCTGAAATGGCTGTGAAGAGAGCCAAAACTGAACATTTTTTGCCATATGTTTGGGATCATTATCATGTTGAAAAACCACCTTAGTTGGATCTAAGTTGTAATTCTGTATGGTACCTTGCAAGTAGGTTTCTAATTTTTTTTGTACAAGTGTTGCTCCATTCTACCTTCAATTTGATACCAAGCACCCAGCCCAAAAGCAGTCATACAACCCCAAATCATGATTGAACCACCACCATGTTTGACAGTTTTACTAACATGTTTAGGTCCAGGTCGTTTTCCTTCTCTCAACCAACACCAAGATCTACCATCTGAGTTGATTAGATTAATCTTTGTCTCATCACTGAAAATAACCCGTCTCTAATCATCAACGGTCCAATTTTTGTATTTATGAGCAAAACTCAACCTTGCAAGAACATGTCTTTTGGCAAGTAGAGGCTTCATTTGTTGCACACAAGCACCCAAACCAGCTTCTCTCAAAGCACGCCTCAAGGTGATGTCTGAGAAGTGTTTACCTGTATTTTCTTGAAGTTGTTTTGTAGCTGCACTTATCGTTTTGAGACTACCAACAGTGACAAGGTGCACACCAAATTGCTTCTCTTGCTCTCCTTAAACCTTTAGACGTCCTCCTCTTTGCTTTTCTATTTCACCACTAATCTCCCTCCTCAGATGAGCTACTGAGGACTGACTCATTCCAAGTGAGTCTGCAACTTTTCTTGTAGAAACACCACTCCTAAGTAGCACCAATGCTTGGTGCTTCAATGATTCACACAACCGAGGCATAGAGATACAATTGACAAATCAACTCTCACTATAGATAGTACACAACAAGAGCAACACAACAAACAAAAAAACGCCCTCAAATCTTGCAACAAGGAGTGCACAATGAAATTTCAAAATTCAACAAGAAGAAGCAACCAAAATTGAGTACGCACGTTTGTGTGCTTCTACAACACTTTCCTCAGAAACCCTATTTCAAATGATAATGAGATTTTTCATCCATGTAGAGGACTAGATGAATATACACAATCGAAAAGTAATTCTATCAATTGACTTATGTGTCAGTTGGAAGGATCCATGAACTATGAGAGTTCAGATTTTGTACTCAGTTTTGTTTGTCAGTGTATAGCATGGAAAAAGGCCCTCAGAGGGGGTGGGGACAAAAAGTACACTTATTTATTCACGCCCCAAGTCTTAGCTTCAATGAAATACAACAGCTTCTCCGTAATACCACTCTTAAATCCTTTACCGCCCATGGATGTTTCTAGAAAATCCAAGATTTCTGCTGATTTTTTTCTTTGAACCGGATTTGATGGAAATACAATGCCTAATATTTATATCTAACCTAAAAAAATTCAATTTAACTCATGACTTGAACTTTGGAGAAATTTTGCACAACATCCAACGATTGGTGGAATAGATTATAGTGTTTAAAGTACCATATATTGGTAGTAAAAGCTGTGGAATTTGGAGGGTGTACTACTTTAACCATCGATAGATTCTTGTGAGAATTTTTTTACTTCAAATTAAAGCGGTTCACATGCGCACTAGGTTGATAGCTTTGCATTGACATATCATATGTGAAGAAAATATTTATACACAATTAATGGTGATTTTTTTGTTTTTTTCTACTTGATTGTGTACAAAAATGTTCCAACCTTATACGAATCAAAACGGAAGTTTCGTATGTGAGGAGAGATATCAACAATCACAAAACAATGAAGATTGTCTTACAGAGAAAGTTCAATCAAAATTTAAGACCAAAATCAATGTGCATGTGTGTAAAATACATCAATAAGTATGTGGCATGGTATTCACTATATTCACTATATTTTAGTGTATTTGGTATATTTTGTGTTGTATTCCTAGCTTTTCCAAGAGTTCTATACATCCAAATTATGATTGGATTGTTGGAGAGTGTTCATGTAATGAGTGTGCAAATCTAAACCTTGCATCTCGAAGCCTAATCCCTCATGGATTTCATGCAAATTGAGTTTTAGCACCTCCGGAGTCCCATTTTGGGCTTCCTAGGCTCTAAGGGTTAAGCCAATCTTTCGGTCATAGCAGTAATGGTAAGTTATTGGTGTCTACCCTCGAAAGGGGGAAGTAGTTCCACCCTACTAATCCTTTGTCCGGTGGGCATAGTTTTAGCAAGTGGAACGAACAGACACTCTATTCACGCCGGCTTCCCTTGGAGACCAAAGTTCATCTTTCTTTCTTTCTTTGGTAAGTTATTGCCCCCTATATAATGTGTGTCTCAAATTACATAAATGTTTTGATTTCTTGATTTCTTGATTCTTGATTTTCCCATTGGATTTCAAGCAGAAAATTTGTTGTAAAAAATTACATGAGAAATTGGAAGCCCAAATACGCACCACAGTACCGAGGTGCCTTTTTTCTCCTTACCAAAACCTTGTCAACTTCAAAATATACCTACTGGAACGGCTGGTATGATTGCAAATGGGCCCAAAAACCCTGAACCCTACAAAAAAGTACCCTGATTTTCCCATTGTGTTTTAAGCAACAGAATTTTTGTCAAAAATTATGTTAAAATTTTGATGCCTAAACAGGCTCCTTGGTATTGAAGGGCCTTTTTTCCCTCCCAAAAGTCTTGTTAATTTCCAAAAATACATTTTGAAACCACAATAATGATTGCAAATTGGCCCAAAAACCATGAACCCTATAGGAAACACTCTATTTTCTCCATTGTATTTCAAGCAAAGAATTAAGTGTCAAAAATTACGTAAAAAATTGGAGCCCCAAGTAGGCACTTCGGTACAAACGTACCATTTTTTGCCTCATTGAAAACTTGTCAAGTTCCAAAAATATTTTCTAAAACAACAGGTACAATTGCAAATGGGCCAAAAAATCCTTATACCTACAAAAAATACCATGTTTCACCATTGTATTTTAGCAATATTTTTAGGGCTGAAAATTACATAGAAAATTTGGAGCTCCAAATAGGCACTTTGATACAGAGGTGCCCTTTTTTCCCTCACTAAAAACTTATTAAGTTTAAAGAATATTTCTTCTTACAATGGGCAGGATTGTAAGTGTGTCCAAAAAGGCCACCTCTGTATGAAGACCTTGTTTTTTTCCATTTTAGTTTAGAAACAAAATTTAGTGTCTGAAATTACAAGAATTGTATGAGCACCAAGTATAATCTTTGGTACCAAAGTGCCATTTTCTCCATTTTTTAAATCTTGTGAAGTTCATAGAATAATCCTTGTAATGAAGGATACAATGGTAGGAGGGCCAGGAAACCCCAAAACTCTGTACATCCAACAAGTTCATCCAATTTAGCCTTGCAAATGGGCACCTTGATATCGACTTGTGCTCTAAACCATTTTTAAAATTTGACAATTTACTTCAGAAGAAGCAATTTTAGAGCCCTTTTGCAATTGAGATATCATTGAAGACCTTGCAAAATCTACAATAAAAGGATTTTATTAAGTCTATTTTAAATAAAAACATAATTTTTAAAGAATATATATTGTTTGGAAATATTCCTATCTAAATTTTACCTCATTGTTCACCGCTCACATCCTAGCATCGTTGCAACACAGACAAAACCCGTGTTACAGCATAAAATTTGTCAAGTGCTAACTTCACCTCTACTAGTGAACGATCTAAAATTCCGTTTAGAGGTATAGTTTCGGGTCTAGTGCAAATTAAGAATGAGGTTCCTCTTAGAAATATTTTGTGTAACATGTAATCAATAGGAGGTAAAGTGAAGGCTTTGGACCGTGGAATTTCTACGACATTCAAAAGTGTCGAAACACTAAACCGCCTTTACTGGATGTGGAAAATGAGAGTCTGTTGCAACCTTGGCCTGCTATTATCAAAACATCCCAATCGATATTTTAAGGCCTGAATACAACGATTACAAAGCATTCTTTATAGAACATGATTGAATTGCCCATGTTTTATCATCAGTGCTCCAATAAGGAGTCGTGTCGTTCTCTTTCAAAGACCTGTAATACCAAATGTACAAATTGGAAAGAAAATAATGCTAAGTATGCTTTTGATTTCCATCATAATCAGACACTTAAAGTCCTTCCAAAAAAGATTGATAGCCTATAGGAGGAAATTGTCAAAAAACTAGTGGAAGACAAATCTTCAAACTGTATCATATTAGCTTGTTCCACTAATAGCGGCCAGGGATTTGTGAGGGAAATATCATGTACATTGTGTCCAATAATTTGGAAGTCATCTCCTACACCACCATGAGGAACATCCAAGTATTGAATAAACTGAAGGTCTTCAATAATGCCAATGATCTGGATAGCACTAACATGTTGGCTTCACCCATGTTGATACTCATTGATTTCTACTCATTTAGTCACCTCTCATTTACTTCATTTTTTTCCTCAAAACTTCTCAAGATCTTATTTGATTGAAGACTGCATCTAAGCCACTATGTTTTGTTTTGGATTTGGCATGCCAATCCCTCAAACATGAGTTTGATTGATGTTTGTGGCTATGTATTCACTGTGGTCAAATCCTCTAGTTACTACAAGCAACAATCTCTCCAAGTACCTGCCTCAACAATGTGTTCGCATAAAACTCCAAAAATCCAAACATTACTTACCCAACCAGTTTTTATTGAGAGTTTGAGATATGACGAGTAGTTTTTTGTATACAATGTAGGTTACAAATCTCAGTGTCCATATATCAAGAAATATACATTATCATTTGGTTTCAAATTTACAGTAGCTCAACTAAATTTATAGTGCATTTTTAAGTGAGTATGCCATATTTAACTAACTCTAAACTTTGACGTGACATCTAGACCGATTACCGGTTGTTGGATCATGAACCTTTGATCAACCATGTGGACACTTGGCGGAAAAAAAACCACTACAATTGAATTCTCCTATAATGCCCTTAAGCATTCCAATTTCTGATTCTAGATATCTAAGGTAATGGACCTTTGTCTTCTAGGATTTAAGAATGGATCAAGATCTCCAATGACTACAACGGACGGCTCAAAGTATTTCCCTTTTGGAGGATCCATGGACGGCTTCTTAGAAAGATTTCAAAAATACTATGGCATTCAAGTCTTGTTATTGCCGTGAATAAGAAGAAGTTGTGATCTTATTTCACGCGGTAGTAAATGTCAAACCACCTCATCTAACCTCAAAAAAAGCACCGACGACCAAAACCCTACATCAAATTGCTGCAAGAGAATTTGATAAACATCCTCTCTGTCTCAGAAAATGACGGCATGTGTGATGAAGTGGATTTTGCCAAGTTGAAAAGGATTGTAGGGAGAGAAAACTACCACTTGCAAACAACAAAGATCTTTGTTGTCATGCATTTGAAATGGAAATGGGGACATTACAATTACATAGGGTGGAAATTCAAAGGAAGTCCTGATAATTCTAAAGAAGCCTATCATACTAAGTAGTTCATTTAGAGATAGCCTGATAAGCAAAACAACAAAATGGACATTCAACTCTATATGCCATGTCTATGTACAATAATCTAAGAGCAATGGAAAACACATGAATGTTACAGATCTCAAGCATGATTGTGATAGCAAACTATTTAAGGGAAGGAAAATTCAACCGAAATACAATACTATACGTCATTTACAAATGCAACAATTACAATTTTGTACATTTACGGCTTAGAAATTGTTATGGTGTCCTATTCACACATGAGGTCCACAAATATCCGACGTCATTAAAAAAAAATTCTGCATTAGTATAAGGCCTTGTGAATGTTTTCTACTATAGAAGAGGATTTAGCCTGAAAAAATGAGCCCCCCCAAAAGTGGATTGTCTCGATCATACTCAATAGCATCCTTGTTGAACAAAAATAGTCCTTGAAGCCAAAGGCTTGAGATTAACATCCAAGAATGTGTCCCCCCACACCATGCTAAAAGGCGGATGAATTGCGCTTTAGTCATGGTTAAAAATATTTTTCAATGGAGTATCGTCTGCTAGAAAGACATCTTGGATAGACTACAACTTCACGATGTTAGCATGCATAGAAAATCAATTTTTTTAGAAAAATGGGCTTCATTGGATTAGATTGGTCCCTATACGTCATTTGAGTGCATGCAATTTGGGTGAGAATTGTGATGTCTTATCTTGTGAAAGAAGCATCCTTTGAGATAACCTTAAAAATTCTTTCCATATTCATATTATTGACACTGTTCAAGAATGATAGCTCTGCCCTTTCCTGTATCCAATATGGGAAGCTCCTGAATCCAGTTCTAAGTCTAATTTCTTGCTCATCCCCTTACAATATTCTCCCCTAGACACCAAAACTCCATTCAAATCAAGTATGGCATGTTAACGCCTTGATGTTGTTACCTTATCAACCACAATAGGGGAAGATCTAACAGACTTCTTTTTACCAAAACAGAAAAGGATTAAAAACTTTGAGATGGAAAAACTGTCTACCCAAGAATATGGACATGATAAATAGTATGATGTCTCAACTTTGAAAATGTTCTAAATAATTCATAGCAGGATTTACAAGATGGAACTCCAGTTTCATCTCAAGCACCTTTCTGATCACCAACAAAAACAACACCACAAGGACTTTCCACAACCTTTGGAAATTTATCCTTCTGCTATCTTACGTCCAATTTCTCTAACCCTGAGCATGTCTATTTACTAGTACTTGTCAAATTCAACTGTGTAAATAATCAAGTACACTTGCTTAAGTGCTAGAACATTTCTAAAGATCAAAGAACTCAATATGGTACCTCTAGTCAAAACCAAGTCCCGTATCTAATCTCTTTGCGCGCTAGACCTTGTGACCACCCTAATTTCCTTGCGTGACTAGTACTTCTCATTCTCCACTTTCTTTCCACCCATCAATTTGACATTTGTTGGGGCATGATCTTTGTTACCACTAGGACTAAATGGATCCAAGCCTTGTATGGCTTCATCTCTCCATGATGACTCCGTAGTGGCATGTGGAAGTGAGAGTTGAAGGTCTTAAGTAACAGTCAGGAGGGCCTACAAGTCCAATGCATCAACCACATATCCTTGAATCTGGAGATCTCTAGATAACTTGCTTTTAGTCTCATGGTCCTTTGGTCATGTGACTTGTTCGAGGTTCGCCTGATCAGATAAAGATCTATCAAAGTGGTTTTCACTCTCAAATCTTTGTTGAAGTTGTTCTCCTTTGTCTTCAACACGCTGGAGTTTTCTTAAAGGATAGTTTGGAGATGTCTAGATGGTTGTTGGCTTGGTTTCTTCACCTGAGTATCCTCAAACAGACGAATGCTCTTCTAAATGGTCTTCCCCCTACTTTGACATCTTCTCTACTTCTGAATCATACGACAAGGAGGGAGATTGCACACTATTAATATTCTCCATTCCATCTATTTGATTTGCACGGTGAGCCAACGTCGTCAATGTAGAGCGTAACATTAATGCAGAGGGAAGCACAATGTAAGGTCCTTTAGGTGCATTGTTGTTGGAAGGTCCAACAAGGATAGCTTCATATCTTCTCATCTCCATCAAGTTCCTTACTGAAGCATGCTCTTCAAGACTATCCTTTGTCTAAGGATCATGTTACATGGGAGAAACATCAGTAACTTTGTGACATCAAAATTTTAGTGTGCAAAAGAGATGCATGCAATAGAGGATCTAAATACATCAGGAGATCTCCAAATAAGTTTAAATATAATTGCCTATTCTACCTCATGAACAATCACTGCCATTGAAGCCATGGTTCCCACCTCTTGCTCCTGAACTTTCTCGCTGTCTTTTCTTGTTACATCAGGCGTCTCTTCGTTTTCGAACTTGGTTTCAAATTCTTCTTGGATGTCTTCAAGAATACCCTCATTGAATTTTTTTTGAAAGCCTTGGATGCATTCGTCATGGCCTTCACCTTCTCCATTTCCGAGTACACAATCTTGAGCACCATGAACAAACACCATATCATTGGATTTGGCAAACATACTTCTAAAAATAGCTGCAAAGTTTTTTGGAAATTCTTTTTCAGAAACATCAATCTTTTAAGTTGGCGAAGAAACCGATTTTGAAGAATATTCCGTGTTTCGACTTTATTCTATGTGTAGACGTAAATAATTATTTGGCACAAAAGTGCCAAATTCGACCCTCAGGTACGGTGGTCTCCTCTGGGGACAGGAATTTGTCATCTGTGAAGGTCACACAGCGGGTATCAGCCACAGACAGCGCCAGGTCACGAAGCGGGTATCAATCCTGGGAATGAACTGAAGGGTCTAGAGCAGCCGGGCAGGGGCAGGTGTGGGATTTTTATTTGTAGAGGCAGGGCAGGGGTGTGGGATTGTATAATGTAGTGGCGGGGCAGGAATTGGCAATCTATATCCATTTGGTGTTCCTGTCAATACAATTCATTCTGGTCACAGGCCTCATCAGTTAGGGTTAGGGTTTCGGGGGGGTTGATTTCACCGCAGCATTGGAGTCAGGGGCGGGGGTTTCGGGGGTTTGGGGGGGTTTGGAGGAGGTGGCGATGTCGTCCAGCAGTGGCTTGACGTTCAAGCTGCACCCGCTCGTCATCGTCAACATCTCGGACCACCACACGCGGAGCAAGGCGCAGACGCAGGGCGGAAGCCGCCCGCCGCGCGTCTATGGCTGCGTCTTAGGCGTGCAGACGGGGCGCACCGTCGAGATTTTCAACAGCTTCGAGCTTCTCTACGACCCCGTCAACGACGTCTTGGATCGCACCTTTCTCGAGACCAAGCAGGAGCAATGTGAGTACATGGAAGTTTCGCCGTTGCTGGATCATTTGGTGATTTGGATTCTTCCATTCGTTTTACTGAGCCAGGATTTTTTTTTAGGGCAATTAGGGTTTAGATATCACGTAGTCAGATTTTCTTACCTCCTGATCATCAATGTGAGTTAACATGCTTTGCATTAGGGTTACTCAGGATCTATTATATTCCGGTCTTTGGCACTCATGTTTACTACATCTGAATCTTTGTTGCGCAATTCTGGTTGTCAATAAGCGTTGATCTGGGACTCCTTTGATTTGGCGGCAAACAGACAAGAAGGTCTTTCCCAAGCATGATGTACTGGGCTGGTACTCGACCGGGAGCGATGTGCAGGACTCGGACATGCACATCCATAAAGCTGTAAGTATCAAGCACTCCATGTATGATAAAACGGTTCTGTCTTGCTGCTGTTGTCATTTTACCTTTCTCTCAACCAAGTCAAGGAATCTCAACTGTGGTCGTTCTCTTTTCCTCAGCTTATGGACATCAACGAGAGTCCAGTGTACGTGCTATTGAATCCTACCATCAATCATGCTCAGAAAGATCTTCCAATCAGTATCTTTGAGAGCGGTGAGTTTTTTCATGGTTGCGAGTGCGCTTTTGATATTTCAGGTTAAACAAATCGTTTGTGGTATAATCGCTTGATAATCCAAAACGGTTGTGTTTGGACTCTGAAAAAGTTCTGAGGGTGGGCTTTTGAAACGTTTCTGAAACATTTCGTTTTAGTCTATGTTGAGTATATGTTGAGAGGTAAATTAGTATTTGACCCAATTTTGTCCCTGGTGTTGCTTCGTTTGATGCGACTCTGCAGAACTACATGTGATTGACGAAGTTCCCTCTCTCATATTCGTCAATGCAAGCTACACCATAGAGGTACGATCTCTCTCAATGTTTGTTTCTTCTGGTACTCTTCTGGTTTGTTCATGGGACGTGTTTGTGTTTCTTTCGGGTTCTGATCGTGCAATGCGCGTGTTTCTGTAGACTGTTGAAGCAGAGCGGATATCAGTGGATCACGTGGCGCATATAAAGCCTTCCGATGGAAGCTCTGCTGCAACGCAACGTACGAATTCTCATCGATTGTCTCCTTCGAGTTTTGCTTTCTAGTACGCAAGAACATCGTGTCTTCGTATTCATTGTAGGCGTCACTCATAGGCAATAACAAGTGTTTCAAGTAAGTAGGTGCTCATGTTGTTAGATCTGTGGGCTTTTGTTGTCGTTTCTACAGTTGCTGCTCACTTGACGGGGATGCACAGCGCCATCAAGATGCTCAATAGTCGAATTCGAGTTCTATATCAACATCTGGTTTCCATTCAGAAAGGTGCGTTGAAAATAATCCCTTTCCTTGTTCGATGTATGGCACTCTTAAGAGTTTCCGCCGGTCGCTCTATCTCATTCTGCGGCGCCTGTGAACAGGTGATGCTGAGTATGAGCATTCTCTGCTACGTCAGATTTCAAGCCTAGTGCGGAGACTACCAGCCATTGATTCTCCCAAGTTCCAAGATGACTTCCTCATGGTGGGTATACGGCCCTTTACCGACCACATTGTGATTGATAGGGTTCAGGGTCTAAAAATGTTTTTGCCTTGCTCCCTGTTCATTGAGGGCGTCGCTCATTTTGATTTTGAGATATCAACTAACTCTCTTTCAATGGCACACTTTGGCAGGAGTACAACGACACCTTGCTTATGACTTATTTGGCTACGATCACCAAATGCTCCAGGTACATAGTGGCGCTTGTTGTTTTGAAAATCGAATAGGTTATATTATTTCATTACTTCTTCTTCTCCTGTCACGGCGTATGTGTTCACGTACATCATTACCGTTGCTTGCAGTACCATCAACGAATTGGTGGATAAATTCAACACAGCTTATGATAAGCAGAATCGACGGGGCGGACGGACTACTTTCATCTGATCTGATTGCTCGACCTGTATAGACTAGAGCATCAGTCTTTGGATGGTATCTTAGCACTAGGAAACGTTGTGCAAGCAACTGCTCACTAATATGAAGGTGGTTATATATGTGGTACATATTGCCTTTGCCCACTTCAGGGTCTGGCCGCAGGAAGGTAATTATTAATGGCTGTACTGCGATGGAAAACTATGTGAAGAAGCTTCTTCTAAAGCACAGACCTGATCTTGAAGATGCTTACACTTTTATGTCCAAGATTTGGATATTGTCGTTGACTTTCACATGTTGAAGATGGCTTTTACAATTGGCAGTTTAGAGATTTAAAGAAACCGTCCAGAAATTGAAAGAAAATTGCAGAAAAATTACGTAAAAGTACAGGATATTGAGTGGAATCCAGGGTCTGCTAGAGACAAAGACTGGAAAACAAAGGCGTCTGAAATTATGGTAGGCTTGACATTTTGTTCAAACGTAAGTAATTATGTCACGTCTCTAGGGTCGATATTATCATTGACTTTTCCATTGCAACAGCCAATTGGAAAAATCCAACAATGGCACTATCATTATTTTCTAATATCGCAGGAAGATTATGTGCTCGCTTATATTTTGTCCTGAATGATGCATGTGAGCCTCAGTTAATGTTTGCATGGGCCTAAAGTGTATGGCCAAAGTATCTTTGCGTGTTTTGACCGTACGGTACGACATGTTAAACGTAGGGCATATGTGAGCCTACAAGCTGATGGAGGAAGAATGGACTAAGTGATGGCTAGACAATGTCATCTATGGCCAATGTCATACACCATTCTTTAGGTATGTCTTCTTTAGGTATGTCTTTACATCATGTTCAATGTGTTTTCATAAACAACTTGAGGTGGAAAATCCAACATGAATGATTAATTCATACATTTGCCATATGATGACCATAATATTTATTTGCTAGAGGTAAGGCGTCACGGCCTTGGTGTGGTGGTTTGGGTCATGGCACACTAGTGAGGTGATTGTGAGTTCAAGTCTCATGCCAGTGTGCTGCCTACTACCATAGTCCACCCAACTATGGTGGGGTGTCTTAAGACGTTGTATGGGTACTTAAAAAGCCTTTGGGGGGGGGGATGACATGTCACTTACCTCTAAGATTCTTATTGTAGGAAAGCACAAGTTAGTGTTAAAAAGTGTTTATTCTCTAAAGGGGAATCGGTTGTTTCTAAGGCACTTTGTGTAGGGAAGCACAAGTTAGTATAGAAAAGTGCTTACCCTCGAAAGGGGGAGAAGGAATTCTATTACACTAACCTATGTGAAAAAGTGTTTATCCTTGAAAGGGGAATCGGTTGTTTCTAAGGCACTTGGTGTAAGGAAGCTCAAGTTAGTGTAGAAAAGTGTTTACCCTCGAAAGGGGGAGAAGCAATTCTATTACACTGACCTATGTCATGTGGCCATTGGCTTAAGAGACCTTCATGGATTCAAAGCCATTGCGACCAAACACATGTGACATTTACAAAGCTTAAGATTAAAAAACTATGTGTTTCAATAAACTATTAGTGAAAACATCACATTTGTATGTGACATTTTCATAAATATGGTAGTGAGATATTGGCCTTATTAAATGTCATCAACTCAAGTAGATGATGTGAATAGTTTCCCTGTGAATACTACTAGAAACATCTTCTTTGGCCACCATTGTACATAATGGTTGTGCTTTTCAGTTGGCATTATACTTATTTGTGCAAAGATCATTTATGGAAAAATCATATAACATGTGACATTTTTACAAATACTATATTTCTTCTTAACAATGGGTTTTTGAAGGGATGATACCAATAGCATGACAAAAAAAAGTTCTTTCATTATTCTAATTCACCTAAAAATAATATGCTAGTTCATTGATAAAAAATAACTTAACTTTATAAAACAAAATTATATGGTGTTAGAATGAAAAGTGGTGTGGCTCTTGAGTATTGTTTGATAAACATGCAGTAATATAACTTTTATTATAAATAGATAAACACACATTGTCTCATAAACATTATTCTAGTCCCATAAAGCGTGTTGAAGCCACTTAATTTTGCATCAGAGGACAAAATTTTAGCAACCTAGGAAAATGTTTGCTTTTTTATTGGATGAGTTTCTTTTTGTTGAGATGATGTTGTCTGTCATCAAGGCAACAAGTTCATTCCGCCCATGGTCATTCCAGCCTCGTCCTTAAAGAGTCAAAGAAACTTTTATTTATGGGAGCCTTAAGTTTACCATCTTTATGTTTTTCATTTTGAGTATACATTCCATGGAACTTTCCATGAGTTGACTTTATTGGCCGTATAATTAGGGTAGCAATTTGGAAAAGAAAAACTCATGGCTCCAAAGAAGGCCAACCTCAGTAATGTAGCAAGTTGAAAAAGAAGAACTTTTGTTTCTAAAAGAGGCCAACGTGAGTAAAGTGAATGTTTTGTCTACCACAAAATCAACGCCCATTGGACATAAATTTAGTAGTATGGAACGAAAAAGAAGAAGTAAAACTTTGCAAGGACAATTTATCAAAATCCACCTACCTGAGTGACCATCATCTCCATCCATTTTTACTAAGACGACAAACTTGTACCAATTGCAAGGACAATTCATCAAAATCCACCTACCTGGGTGACCATCATCTCCATCCATTTTTACTTAGACGACAAACTTGTACCAACAAATACAAAACTCCATCAGTGGTCCTCTAGTAGCCTATGTCTTCACAACATTGACATGAGCGGTCCTTACATTGACATCAATGGTCCTTTGGTAACGTATGTCTTCTACACATACACATCAATAGTGGTCCTTTAGTAACCTATGTCTTCTAGACATTGACATGAGTGGTCCTCTGTAGTAACCTATGCCTTTTGGACCTTGACTTAGTGGTTGAACAAACAAACTTTCTATTCACGCCGGCCTTTTTAGGAGACTGGACTGAATTTCTACTAGATAACTTTGTCTTTCAGACATTGCCATTAGTGGTCCGTTGTAGTGACTTATGTCTGTTGGATGTTAACTTAGTAGTAGAACAAACGAACACTCTCTTCAAGCTGGCATCCTTTGGAGACGAGACTCACTTGTTACTCTTCATCACACCTCCAAGACCATCATCTCCACCTATTTTCTTCTCAGACTACGCAACCTTTATTGCATTCCAAGTATGTGACTATTAATAGAATTTTAGTTAACTTTAAATCTAAAAACATCTTCATCCATTTTTTCTTGAACCACAAACTTGTACCAATATATAGAGCTCCAATTGTGGCCCTCTGATAGCGTATGTCTTCTGGACATTGACATCACTGGCCGACTCATTGACATCACTGGCCGACTCATTGACATTAGTGGTCCATAGATAACCTATGTCTTCTAGACATTGGCATTTGTAGTGGTCTTTTGGTAATCTATGTCTTGTAGTGTTGGAACACGTTTGTCACGTATGTACTCCCTTGAGTGTTTTTATTGTGAAAAACACCCGAAGTAGTGACTCGTGTATTGTTCCTGGGATTCTAGTGAAGTAGTTAGCCAGATCTAATTCAGTTTTACTTCTTTTTACATCTTTCTCTACAACTCTCTTTTCTGATCTATCCGGTCAACCTTCCCTTCCGGTTGGCCGAAAAGTTCTCATTTCCTTCCAATTTCCGTATACATTTCCGTATCCGGATTCCTCCCTACAAGTAACAGAAATCAAGCTCTAGTTTATCCTCATGCTATTAGCTATCAGACGGCGTGTCTTGATTGGAAGAGGGACGGTGCTTGGAACTCTACTTCTGTATATTATAGTGGCAAAACAATTCACTCTTCAAAACAACCAAAACAAAAATAAAAACAAAAACAAAAACACAAACACCAAGACAATACTTACTTCCTTACAATTGTAGGAAACGTTGCTGAACAGCTGGTCACGCAGAAAGTACCTACAAACCCTTCCCAATACTACAACGACATGCTACAGCTTTCCACGAATTTCGGATTTGGTTACGGTCAATGATCTTGTATGTATCTCCTCACAACTGTAGGGAACGCTGCTGAACAACAACAAGAAGGGAACACACAAGCAAAATGGACTTGCGATCCTTTCTCGAAATCCTAAGGAAACCAAATCTAAAGTACACCCTCCCTACAACAACACTTGGGCATGACCAAGGCACTCAACATTTGCTAATGGGGTTCACACCTCTACAGGGATACTTAGGAGGACGGCAAATGCAAAGATAAGGAATACTCAAATGTGAAGATGAAGATTAAAGATGTAAACGATTTGTAACCTTATCACGGAATCCTAAAGAAACCGGATCTAGAATCCACCCTTTCTACAACAACACTCGGGCATCACCAAAGCACTCAACCATTTGCTAATGGGATTCACACCTCTACAAGGATACTTGGGAGCACGACAAATGTGAAGATAGGGGGATGAAGATTAAAGATGCGAATGGCTTGCAATCATTTTGCTTATGTATACAAAATATCCCTCATGGTCCAAAAAATCGTGATATCACACAAAGTCAACACGGCCCTTGTGAGCCCCAAAATCGGCTCACGGTAACAAAGGAGTCACACAACTCACATATTGAGGTTAGGAAATAGTAAAATGGGTTCACCAATTGAATTAACCCATGATTTTTTGCTAAAATGGCCAATTGGCCTTTTAGCCTTCTAATTCTCAATTTGGAAGCCATATTATGGCGACCAAGATTTTGATATGGTTAACCAAAAAATAAATAGAGTGGAAAAAATAAAGGTTAAAAAATAAAAACAATGGAAATGATAAAAAGGAAAAGAATGGAAGAAAAAATTACCTCCTACCAATTCGGAGGCTACGTGTAGCCCCGATGTTTTAGACACAATTAAAAGGGGGTAATATGAGAAGGAAAATGAAGAATTATGGTGATGGGAAGGAAAAAGAATGAGGCTTAAAAAGCGTATTATAAATTAATTAAGAAATGGCTTGAGGCAAAACCCTCCACCAATCACTAATTAATTAAACATAGCCCTATGCAAGGGCGGTTCAAGGTTAGATAGATGTAGGTGGAATTAGAACCCTTGAATTAGTTAAAGGGCCTCAATTATTTTTGATCATGTGCACATCATGTGACATGGAATTAAAATTATTAGTGGAAGTATTGTTAGGTTAGTCGAGGCACCTCCTTAGTTATTGCAAAGGTGGCTTGGAAGTATTTTGTATGTAGATTAATGTTTTTTTATTTGTTGGGGTCATTAATGATGGTAGCCAAGGTGGCGGCTTAAGCATGCCCGAATGGGGGGAACGATGAGGGAACACGACGATCCCATCGGGAGCAAGAGGCTCTGGAGGGTTACCCCCACGAGAGAGCTCATTTGAAGAGAGAGATTTTCTTGGGGAGGGACTAAACCAGTGAGAGCAGACGGAAAAGAGAGCCGAAAGCCCCGGCTAGAGGGAAGAATTTTGTGTGAGAGCGTACTGTAGGAGAGAGCCGGAAGCCCCAGTAAGAGCGAGGGAGGTTGATTAGGTTTAGACACCAAGAAGAAGAGGACCAACTCACAAAGATCACAAGGGCGAGGAAGAGGACCAACTCACGAAGATCACGAAAAGAAACAGAGGACCAACTTACGAAGATCACAAGGGCAAGGAAGATGACCACCTCACAAAGATCACAAGGGCAAGGAAGAGGACCAACTCACGAAGATCACGAAGAGAAGAAGAGGACTAGCTCACGAAGATCACGAAGAGAAGAAGAGGACCAACTCACAAAGATCACGAAGAGAAGAAGAGGACGAGCTCACGAAGATCACAAGGGCGAGGAAGAAGACTAGCTCACGATGATCACAAGGGCGAGGAAGAGGACTAGCTCGCGAAGATCACGAACAGAAGAAGATGACCAACTCACAAAGATCACGAAGAGAAGAAGAGGACCAGCTCACGAAGATCACAAGGGCGAGGAAGAGGACTAGCTCACGATGATCACAAGGGCGAGGAAGAGGACTAGCTCACGAAGATCACGAACAGAAGAAGAGGACCAGCTCACGAAGATCACAAAGAGAAGAAGTGGACCAGCTCACGAAGATCACAAAGAGAAGAAGAGGACCAACTCACGAAGATCAGAAGGGCGAGGAAGAAGTCCAGCTCATGAAGATCACGAAGAGATGAAGAAGACCAGCTCACGAAGATCACTAGGGCGAGGAAGAGGACCAGCTCATGGAGATCACAACGGCGAGGAAGAGGACGAGCTCACGAAGATCACAAGGGCGAGGAAAATGACAAGCTCACAATGATCACAAGGGCGAGGAAGACGACCAACTTAAGATGATCACGAAGAGAAGAAGAGGACCAGCTCACGAAGATCACCAAAAGAAGAAGAGGACCAGCTCACAAAGATCGCAAGGGCGAGGAAGCGGACGAGCCTACAAAGATCACAAAGAGAAGAAGAGGATCTGCTCACAATGATCACGAAGAGAAGAAGATGACCAGCCCACGAAGATCACGAAGAAAAGATGAGGACCAGCGAAGGACACGAACACGAAGGTAGAGGCTGAATTGCAATTTGGACCAAGGAGCGCCTTCCCCAACTTGTTTATTCTCTTAATGGTTGTGTGATTGTCTTACACTTGTGCATGCCGAAGCAAAAGAACAATTAATTTACTGTATTCAACAATCATGCGGAAGCGCTGGTAAATTTTGGACAAAATTAGGGCTTCCTAACCTAAAATCGTTTTAAGTAAAGACCAAGGATTTAACCACACTGTGAAGAGGCTTGGATGACAATTATCCATGAGTAACAAGCCATGTATAAGGACTTGTGTTGAGGTGTGCATGTGATTGTATGGGTCATGATCCATGTAAGTGGATGTGTTGAGTAATTGTACTGCTGGTCGCATGCTTGTGAGCCCATGTTTAAGTCGGTTGATTGATTTGGTTACTCCATTGTGTGAAGCACAAAAAACTAGCAAGGATAACAGAAAAAAGTTGAATTTGGAGTTACTAATGAAGAGTTAAGTGGAACGAAGTTCTAGAGTTTTGAAAAGGGTCTGTCTGCTGTCGACTGCTGTGGAGGTCGTATCTTGGTCTGAATTTGGTGCTAACCGGTCTAACCAAGTTAACAAGGACGTATTGAACCCTTTTAAGTCAAAAAACATTCAAAAAAAAGCGATAAGGCAAAAGTTATGTATGTTTAAAGTCCGGTCATAAGGTAAGGCAGAATTCATTTATAAATTCACTTGTAATAACCAAATTCCACTTAGCCACATCACAATCTGAAGTAGGGTCTTGTGTTCAAGATAAGCTGTCCACAGGGGGGGTTTATTTGGCTCACAGTGAGGGTGAGGCATAAGAGGTTTGCCGCTGACGGCATGCCCCGTTTTGTATTGGCGCTCGGTGTCCTATTGGAAACCACTGCGGATCCATGACGACGTCTTAGGAGTTGTGCCTTTAGCGGCACGATTTCAATACCCGTCTAAATCTTGTGTTTGCGGGATAGTGTGCAGACTTGCCTCATACTTCACAACCCAGGTAGCAGGCCCTTTAGACTTAGATTTGTCAATTAGGGTGAACCAAGAATCCCTGGATTAGGACACTGCTGTAGCTTAGCTGCTTATGGAGTGTGCCGGCAGCGGCACACCCGCTTTGTCGAATCCTATTTGTTCAGTGAGGCGGCGCGCAACTCTTTAATTTTCCTTGATCTGTCTTGAATTGTGCTTGACAAATTTGTCGAATTTTTCACAGCAAGAGATTGGAGAAGCAGCTGCGGTGGCGTAGAGGAAGTTTGCAGAGATATTTGCAGATCCAAAGGAATGGACTTCTACAAATGCTCACGACTTCGTCAGAAAAGAAGTGGAGAAGATGAAGGGCTCCACCTTTTCAGAGCTTCGGAAGCAACTTCCAATTGCAGATCCCAAGCACACTCCAACATTCCTTAGTCAAGTGAAGCTTCATTACAAGCTCATGATGACGACGTAGAGATGACCCAGAAGATGTTCTTTATGCTTGCGACATCTGCCATGGATCCTGTGATGAAAGTTAAATGGCTGTAGCGTTGAAACAGAGATGGAAATCTTCAAGAACCTCTTAGGTTTCCAAAGTCGAAGTTTCCCAAGAGTGAGTTCCCTGATTGGCTTCACCGCGCTACTTGGTGGGCTTAGGTAGATACTATTCATTTATTGTCACTTCTCTATTTTAGTTTGAAAGTGTCTTGTCATTCTAAGACGTTTCATTCTTTTGGCAGCTGTCAAGCAAAGCAGAGCGGCTATTGGAAGGCTCAATATTGGATATTGGTGTTGAAATAAATTACGACCCTGATATTGGCGACCCAATCACAAGAATTTTGGACTATATTGAGGAACTGCGGATTCAATTGTGGGGTACTGCATTTTATCGAGAGTTCAACGTGGACAAGGGCGTTCATAAGAACTAGGAACCTGCAGATCAGTGCGGGTTTCCATCGGCTTTGCGGCGTACCTTATTCCGGTACTTCAAGTTGATTCTCATGCTGGCAAGGGCCGTGACCCGCAACCCTCCATTCTTTGCATCCTACCTGGATCCCAAGAGCCCATCGACGATGATATCTGAGGGAATCAAGGTTGATTGGGGTCCTCAGCACTGGGAGCGCTGCGGATGGTATCTGGACTGCCCTGTTCAGAAATCGCCTTATTTTTGACATTTCACTGCGAGATAGCATTCAGCTAGAGCTCATTGGGGTGGAGACCAATGCACAAGCGGCTGCTATGGCAACTAAAACAAAGGGTAAGGGCAAAGCTGCCACAAAGAAGGCTCGAGGATCTTCATCTCGCGACCTTGAAGTTGAGGTCGTCATTCCTTGAGCTCTCGCCGCGGCCGACTCTGCTCCAGCTGCCGCCGAGAGCTTTCCAGATGTTCAACCGTCTTCGGAGATTCCGGGCTCCCCTCCGCATCAGCCATCCCATGTGGTGAAAAGGAAGGCTTTTCATAACGCCTTCTCTCCACCGGACACGTTAGCTCCCATGATGGGTATCAGAGTGGAGCTCTCATCTCTCCAGGATATGATGAATGGTGGGAAAGACCACCCGTGCATGCTTCAACTCAACGAGTTCATGCTGAAGGTGAAGCCTCTCCATGTTTACTCCTACCATATGTTTTGCTTTCCATCAAGTAGTGCCTTATTTATTATTTAATTTCGGATCCTGGACGAGTGCCGTTGGCGGCACTCTAATTCCACACTTCTGAGTAAACAATCTGAGGCTGAAGTTTTGGTTTAGTCTCCTACATCACTATGGGATACAGGAAAGCTTCAGCCAACAATAAACATACATCACTATGGGAAACTGGAAGTTTATGGGAAACTGCCGCTGAGTATTGCCACACCTGAACTCCAGTTTGATTAGGAGTATTTGCGGCATGCAGTTATTATCTTCCTCTCTACTCATTCTAATTTTCATCAGTTCTTGTGTTCTTGCAGGTGTGTCCTCCCACTTCGAACTCGGCCCGCAGCGCAATATCCCCATCGAGGTTTTGATCTCATTCTCGGGGACATCCCGGAAGGCCTATGGGTCCCATCTATTTCGCGGGATGCTAAAGACATTCCATCTTGGAATGTTTATGATGAGTCGATTGTTGAGGCCCTCTTTGAATTTGCTGATTTGTTCCTTCATGAACAGGGATGCATTATGGTTATCATTCCTGAGTCTGTGCAGATCTGCACCGACGTCCGGTCATACGCTGCAATATACGAGTTCAAGTTGCTTCGCGAGTGGTAGGGTGTTAACGAATTACCGTTAGCGTGGCCCATTGATCCATCAAAGAAGGTTAGTTATAATTTATCAATGACAATGCTCAATATTTAATTTACGATCCACCTAATTCCGATAATTTTCCTTGTCTTTTCTTTTTTAGACCCACCATTTTTGGATCCTCTTCTACATGAGGAAGTTGGAACGCGTTACCATTGGAGTCCTTCACATACATTGTGAATGCGCAGCTGTCAAAGACTGGTAGGGGAGTTGAAGAGACCGACGTCCTTCTCAATGACAACGACTTCACTTTCCACTCTATGCGCGGTAATGTTCCATGGAGGGCTGGACGGGAGAAGGGCATCATTTTTTTCCAGATGCTATTTGAGGCCCTTACCAAGCCGGGCGCTATGATCTTTGATGCCTTTGCTTCTACATGTATCGCTTCACCATCTTTTAGCCTCTCATTTCAGTATTTTTTTCTCTTTTATTCTTTGTATCAACAATTCTCATCTATTCTGATCATCTAGGAAACTCCCTTCGCGCGTGTCGCGCTGCTGGTCCACATTCCGTGGGCTTTGAATCCGATAAGGTTGTTTTTGAGGCGGTGTTGGAGCCACTTTTTATGCCGAAGCCTCCACGATCCACACCCATTCAGCCCACCTCCGTGGACCTCACCATTGATGAAGATCCCCCAATCCGCAAGATCACAAAGAGAAACCGCTTGAGTAAATAAGTCTGAATTTTAAATTTTACTTCTGTAGTTTCTTTATTCACTCATATTAATTTGTGTTGTTGCATTCTGCTTTCAGTTTGATGGCGTTGGCTGCTTCACCGGAAAGGGATTTCTTGCTCCCTTTGTATGCGGGCCAAGCTGCAAACTAAATGGCAAACATAGTCTCCCCTTCGTCTGCTTCCACTTCCTCTAGTTCAGGTTTTAGTTTTATCGATTTCCTTGATCTCAAGGCACTAGAAGAGTTCGACATTTTCCTTTCATCGTCGGATAGTTATTGTAACTCTTCTTCCTAGATAATTTTGATGTGCAACCTATATCTTGGCAACAAGTTTCTTGGTGACTTAGCATCTCAAAGCATTTCCCCTCAAGTAATGTCTCTGTTCCATGCATTCTAAAATTTCTCTTCCTTCGTTGCAGTGAAGGCCTAATCTCGCACAATATTTTCCCCATCAAGACTCTTCCTCCTATCTTCACTCTTTTGTCTTGTGAACATTCGTATTCCGCTTGTATTTTTATATCTTCAATCTTCCACAATTAATACTAAATCGACGCCAAATTCCAGTGTCGTTGGCAGTATTCCTTTGCCAAGCTTCAATACCCTCAGCCATTATTCTTTCACTACCACACATCATTACAATTTTTAGAAATATATCCTTCATTTACGGATCTTCTATGATCTCCCAAAATCTTTTCAGATCTTCATACGAACGAAGTATTACTAATTGCACTTCTCAGTTCTGACACTCTACCATGTATGGACCTTTGATAACCCTCCGATAACCACTTTTGTTAACGGATATCATAGGAGTTTTGCCGGGTGTCATCTAATACTCAAATTCCGAGTACATTTTTTGGGCTTTCCACAACGGACAACGTCTAGGAATATGGGGTTCCCTCTGACCGCTTCTTTTTGAGTCATTTCAAAAAAATTATTATATTTCTCTTCAGGATAACAAATTCATCCCTATATTATAGGATCTGAGGTCCCTTTAAATTTACTTTCAGTTACATTTTAAAAGTAAATGCACTTCAAAGTTTTTATCCCTTACTGCTCACCGCTCACCGCTCACCGTTCACTGCTCACGGCTCACTGCTCGCAAGATAGCATTCCCCATGCCATGGTGTCCTGTAAGGATCCTGAATATCACTCACATACACATTTGGATGGAACCCACTGCGAACTGTAGCAACTCTGCCGGTGCCAGGTTTGTCCACTACAAGCATGGTCGATGTTCTCTTGACTCCACTGCAGCCGCATCAATTAATACTGGCAAACCCACGGTTTGATGGATGCGGTTCATACATTCCAATGCCTAGGACCTTAAACTACTCACCACCGGCACGTTTTCTACAATATACCACGACGGTTGTTTCTGAGAAGTTTGGCATGAGTTGTCTTCTGGAGTAACCTATGTCTTTTGGACAATGACCTAGTGGTAGAACAAACAAACTTTGTATTCACGCCAGCCTACTTGGAAGAATCGGCTGAATTTTTCTCGTTACCTCTATCTTCTAGACATTGACATCACTGGTTCGCTGTACTAATCTATGTCTTTTGGACATTGGCTTAGTAGTAGGACAACCAAAGACTCTATCCAAGCCGGCGTCCTTTGAAGACTGGACTCAATTCATTCTATTCATCTTATACCTATAAGACCATCATCTGCACCTATTTTCTTTTTAGAGTACGCAACCTTTATTGCATTCCAAGAACGTGACCACTAATGGAGTTTTCCACATGCAAAATTTTAGCATTGTCTTATAAAATGGAGACATTAACCTTCTTCATCAAAATCTAAGTTCCATTCAACAAATTGCAAGTTGATTACTCAAAGTCTTCATTTTTATCTCATCTTATCTTGTGTAAATATATAAACATATTCATATAACATGATAATATGTAGTATGGTTTCATATTATTTTAGTTTATTATATACTTATTAATAATATATCTAAGCAACTCTATAATTGTTTATCTATAAGCATTTTTTACATTTTATCTATGTAACCGGTCCAATGAGGCTACATAGGTTTTTTGAGGTTTATGTATGTAACAATTTTATTGAGGTTCCATTATAATTATTGAGGTTTAAAATGAAGAGATTCAGGATTATGGTTATAATGATCATTTCCATTTTAGTTCTTATGTTCATTTATCATTTTTTGAAATTATTTATTGTACGGAAACAAGGATGGACTTGGTAGTATTTTAATAAAATTGATACTTAGTCAATTGATAGATGAGAATGAAATGCAAAGCCATAATATTTGTTGTCACAATGCCTTTTAGAAGTTGTTTTATAAACTACAAACCTTAAGAACATTAAGTGTTGTTTGTTTAATACCACTTGTTATGGACATTATTATGGACATCATGAACATCTTTGTTAGCAGTGATTCTTCATTCTATCCCTTATGATGCAAATATAATATAACATTTAAAATTGCTATTATGCAAAGGAATGTTGGCTTCATTCTTAAAAATCTTACATTTGAGGCAACGAGCGTTTAGATGTTAATGCCTAAAGTACACATAGGTCCCGCTCAAATGTAAAATTTGACGCACATGTGCCTAATATTATCTTTGTTCAATTACAACACGCAAATCACAGTCTATAGTGCAAAAACTTGCTATAGAAAGTCGTCATATGGCAAGTTGTTACACTATGGTCGCGTTCTATATCCCTAGATATTGCAAAAAAAAATCCTTATCTTAAATCCCTCTATTACTTGGAATTTCTAGTGTGCAATGACCTAACACAAGGTAGTTCCATAAAATTTACAAAATGTATAGTGGAAACTATGCCGTAATTTTGCATCCAAGTATGATGACCATATCTGAGACTAGTAGAAAAAACTATACTGGACTCTTCTAACGCATGTATCATACAATCCGCTTGGTTAAAGTTTACAATAATTTTAGTACTTTTTGTAGTATCTAACTTCACAATTCTACAATTGGAAATAGTAAAGAAGTTGTTCAAAAAGTCTTCATATACTATCTCATCTTAAAGAGGTGATTTTGGAATAGTTTTGGTGAATCATATTGACATCCCTAAATTAGGGATTAAATTGACATTGAATTTTCAACAAATTTTACAAACAATCCTACAATCTTAGACTCACAGAGAACATGCCTTAGTAATTTCTAGATAAAAATATACTTGGACTATGCACAAAAAAACTGTGCTTTGAAACCTTATGCCCTATTTGTAATTCTACCAAACTAGACATGTGGCTTCATGTGGATCTCAAATGTAATAATCCAGCACTTCATATGTTTTCTTGCTTCTTAAAAACCAACGCAAAGCTGTATGGAAAATCTAAAATTTCTTTAACTAAAGGAGATCAATATGCTACATGCTTGTGAAGTGTGGAACCTTCAAGAATAAATCTCAAGAAAATACAATACCAAGGTGGCTCCTACTTTGTACATGTGGATAACAAAGATGTTGTTGTAATGCTAGATTCGAGTAGATATTTGAGAAGATTTAATGTAAAACAGGCCCTCCCATACCAAAACAACCCTCCAAAATACATAGATCTAAATCTCTCTATACTAATATTTATAGTTTCAATATACTACAAAGATAGAAATTTTCCAAATATTATCAATAACAACATTGATAAGTATCAACCACTCATTAGTAGTATTATTTCCCTGAGGATGGAAAGTAGATGCTATTATCATTATACCAATAAGTACAAGCAAGCCAACACATTTTCTATCTACAAAAATACTTAAAAGAAAAATTTAAATATTAATTATAGACATTTGAAATTCCTTCAATAACTTTAACATTGTTGCCATACAACATGTTATGTCTCTACTTGTACACGGAAAAATATTGAAAAACAACCAATTTCTATTAAACTGTACAAACCACCATAAATACCTAAATACCAACTTCACAAATAGACAAATAATATTCTAAGGAAAAATTTCCACCATAAATACCTAAATACCAGCTTCACAAATAAAGAAATAATATTTTAAGGAAAAATTTCCACTTTTGTTAGCTTGCTGGGTTGGGTTGTTGGTTGAAACAATTTTTTTGCTTGTAACTCTTACTTATAACACCAAGCCACTATATGTCACAACACTATTTGAACTTGTCTATCAAATACCTCAATCAAGGAGCTCATTGCTTCATGTTATAATCCCTATTAGACTAATATCACTCATATCAACTTCCAACCTCTATCAAAGGCTTTGTGCATAGATTACTTAGATGCCTTGCTATCAATAACCGGACATTAATTATTTGTTTTAAACTTGGAATCTACCTCAAAAAGGGGAAGTACCTTTATTTCACGAACCTTTGTCATGTGGGCATCGGCTCAGTCATGGAGAGAACAAACATTCACTCTAGCTTCTAATAAAAACTTGACTTCATCTTTCTTTTTGACAACGTAAAAATTCATTGTTATGCTTCAAGGTTGACAATATTATTCTAGTGGTCTCTAATAAATGCACTTGTGTCTAAATCCTAAGTTCCCAATCCAATTACCTTGTACTACTTGATCTCTAACAAAACAATATCAAAATGGTGGCAAGTGATTGGTGGACGAAATAGAGTACTCCAACTATAGACTTGAAGTACTTCATATACAATCATAGGGTCAACAAGGATTTACTTCAGCAATCCATAAAAAATCCAATAAGAAATATATTGAAGTAGATTTTTTCTTAAATATATCACTCAAACTTTCAAATGTGGGCATATTTATTTTGTACAAATCATCAATAGAAGTGTGTGGCATAACTTTAATAAACAAAGCTGCACTAAAGGATAATTAGTGTCACATTGGACTAATGTTTAAAAAAATGATCCACTTTTTACTTTTAATGCAATTTTTTATTAACCAAAAAGATATTGATGCTAACAATATAGAAGAATATATTATAATAAATTATATAAAAATATTCATAAAGAGTCAAAAATTATACTGCTTCTAAACCATTCACTCCACGCGATGGTAATTACCATTATGCAATCAAAACTTCAATATAAAAGGGTACGTTTTGGAAGTACCATCTTTATAACTTGTGGTGATGTTTGACTATGATTTCCAAGAGTCCACTTGGGGGACTCTTGAAGGTTTGGAGAGGTTCCTATGGTGTTAATTTATAGCAATATTCTTTGATTATTTTACTGTAGATGACATTATCAAAATCTTTTTGGCAATACAATTTTTTTCTGAATCGGATATTTAATGCAAAAGTTCTGCCATATTAAAGCAAAACTTCACAAGAGCGGGCATGTCGAGCAAATCCAAAAACTTTTGCGAGGACACTATCAAATGTGAGATTTCTAGTACTAGAAATTAATATTATTTCCTTCCTTATCATAAAAAAAAATTCTTGTCTTTAGTAAAAAATAGCATGATAATCCAAGTCAAAAAATTTTAAACATTGTCACACATTGTTGAGTAGGGTACCAAATCACTTCTTCTTTTGTAAATAAGAATTAGAGATCTCAATTTTTTTAACTTTTTACTTTTCCTACTACAAGATGTGGTGTAAACCCTCTTATTGGCAGTTTGGATTGTCATTCTCAAACATATTTAGTTCACAAAGAAATATAACATGAATTGGAATTCTTTTGCATATGCTCTTCTCATAAATTGTTTTGAATATGCTACACCCCTTCTCTACTTCTAAAAATTAGTAAAAAAAAATCAATCTAAAAATTGGTGTAGTCAAAATGCTTACCACATCATCTCATATAACTTTAGAAGAAGTCTACAATCACATTCTCAAAAAGTGATTCTTTTCACTTCTTAGGTTCTTCTAAAATGCCTTGATCCTTTAGGGGTTAAATGTGTCAAAGTGTGGAAAAACAATCCCATTTGTACTAGACCCATCTCAGGTGATTCTGGACCCAACTACAAGCTGCAAAGTGTTTTAGAAAGTTGGGATAAAAAGAAGAAAAATCACCCGTATTAGCCTAACATGTGATCAGAAAGAAAAGAAAATAAGCAAGTCACGTCTAAAACCCGCAATATTCCATGACTGACAGCTAGTTTTTCACTAGAAACCGCCAATAATTGCACAATGTAACCGACTTCCTAATTTAGGGCCCGTAGCAATAGGCATGGGTAGCGGAAGTTGGTTTCGGAGCTGGTGGTTTTAGGGGTAAATGAAAAGAAGGGTGAAATTGCCAAGTATTATTGGCAGTTTTGCATCATGGCATGAATGGGCTATTGTCAAAATTAGTGAGTGCGTCAAAGTGCATGTAAGATAGAGGGAACTAGGATTTCCCTAATTTAATTTTAGGGTGTCAGAGTAATACCCAATTTCCACTTTTTTTTGTTGGTGGTGTTAGGCCATTTGTGGGAGGGTCATGACCCCCACCTACTGACACTGACCCAACTTTCTTCACATGTGACTTTGGAAATTCATAACTAATTCATATTACATCAGAAAAATATGAAATCACTTGGGTTGAAACTGTAATTCTATTGGCTATCACTAAAAAATAATTTAATTATTATCTGGGCTCTCCATGTATGCAAACTGCTTAACTTGACGGTTAGGGGGGGTTTGCCCTAGTCAAAATTCAGTCGCTTGCAAGAGACGTGCAGGAAACGGCTCAGCTCAAGTTCCAGAAATGCTGAAGTTCAGCCCACATGCATCCCATGTCTACAAACGGAACAGTAAAGTTCAACAGCAACAGAAGTTCAATAGTAGCTCGGGAGGGAAAAGCAAACATGATGAAACTCCGACACTGTTTGTCGAAGAGAAGAAGCAGACACGGCACACGTGGTGGAGTAGGTGATTGTGCAATGATCGTGCACGCACCTTCGAAGTCAAGTCATGCAAATAAGGTGTGAACTTGGGTCCAGGAGCGCAAAACATGATGCCCGAATCCAGGTTCCAAAGGTGACGACATCCTGGTACTAGCGTGGAAAACCACGCCAGCAGGACACTACTACTGTGTTGTTTTGTGTCTAGAGTTGGAGGAGCTTCGAGCTAGCTTGTACAGTTGGAGGAGCTTCGACTTTACTTGCACAGTCGGTAAGGCTCATCCTCATGTCCATAAAACCTGGCCGATCATGGGAGCACACACATAATCATCAGAGCTAGCTAGCTCTCATGCATGCCCTCTTGTGTCTCATGTTCTTGCCACCCAGTTGACGAAGCATCTTCCATCAGTAGTGTTGTGTCGTCCTTGCTCCCAGAAGCTCGGAAGCCCAGCATTCTGGAGTTGGAGCATGGTTGATCGTTTGTGCTAGATTGTCCATGATTTTTGTTACTTGAGAGTTTGCCGGGAACTGTTGTCGATCGAGTTTCCAGTTTCATGTTTACAGAAGGCTTTCTCAGTTGCGGCGAATTGCTAGTTAGCTCCACAGTTGTGATGATCATGGGGGCAGAGATCAGGTGGTTTTTTGCTGCATTGTGTTTTCTGGGAGGGATGTGGTTGTTGGAGGTTGTGCTCAGGTGGTGGAGGGGGTTGCCGCCGGGGCCGATAGGGTGGCCAGTGGTGGGATCGCTGTACTCGTTGCCAGGGCCTCGGACCGCGCCTGCCTGCCGCAAATTCGCCGCGCTAGCGCGACGCTACGGCCCCGTGATCTTCCTGCGCATGGGGTCGCGTCCCACTCTGATCATCTCCAGCTGCAAACTAGCGGCGGAGTTCTTCAAGGACCACGACAAGACGTTCGGCTCGCGCCCGCAGTTTGCCACGGGCCGGCACCTGGGGTACGACTACAGCTCCACCGTGTTCGCCAGCGAGCCGAAACACTCCAAGATGAAAAGGATTTACATGTCCGAGCTGCTGTGCGCGGCGAACGCGCAGAGACTTGCGCCCCTGCGAACGGAGGAGGTCCGCGTCTTGATGGTCGACGTGCTGGAGAGAGGGAGAATCGACGGACTGGTGGACGTCACGTCGCTTGTGTTCAAGGCGAATCTCAACCTCATCGGCCGGATCGTCCTCAGCCAGCGCCTGTTCGCCGGGAACGCCAGTACCGAGATCGAAAACTTCAAGTTCTTCGTCAAGTCCGCGACTCGGCTCGTCGGATCGTTCAACATCAGCGACTATATCCCGGCCCTCCGACGGTTTGACATGCAAGGTGTTGTGTTATCTCTCGTCAATGATTATTCTCTCTGCTGCAATAGAGCCTACACAGGCTATGGTCTCATAAAACTTGAAGGATTTGCAACCAGAAGTAGCCAATCTCGAGCCTGATTTGTTTCAGATGCTGCAAGCATGAATGACAGAGGAGTTCGGCGTGCATTGCAGGGGTGGAGGAGGAGCTGGGGCTTCTGAAACCGTACCAGGAAGGTCTTCTCCTTCCCATCATTCACGAGTACCGGAGGAGATTTGGACAGAGAGATGGTGATCAAGTCACCGAAAATCTTCCGCCTCCCGACCTCATGGCAACTTTGGTGCACAACCAGAAGGAGCTCTCGGACGAAACCATGATGGCAGTTGCGATTGTAAGTAACCATTCGCCCTACTACTAGATGCAAATTCTGGTGAAAGAGAGAGTAAGCCTCGATTTCTTTGTGACAGGACCTGATTGTGGGAGGAAGTGACAGTGGGGCCACCGCTTTGGAGTGGAGCCTGACGGAGCTTCTGCGGCATCCTTGCTACTTGAGGGAGGCGCACAAGGAGCTGGACGCCGTGGTGGGGCGCCACAGGCTGGTGGAGGAGGCGGACTTGGACAAGTTGGAGTTTCTGGACTGCGTGTTCCGCGAGACGCTGCGGCTGCACCCGCCGTCGCCGCTGGCCATCCCGCACTACAGCACCAAGGAGTGTCAGCTGGGCGGGTACCGCATCCCGAAAGAGACCGTCGCGTACGTCAACCTCCACGCGATCGGACGAGACCCGGAGGTTTGGAAGCACCCCGACGAATTCCAGCCTAACCGCTTCAGAGACTCCAAGGTGAAAGTTCTAGGCCACCACTTCGAGCTCCTGCCGTTCTCTGCCGGTCGACGAGGATGCCCCGGGAAAGCTTTCGCCATCCCCACGTACAAACTCGCGCTGGCCAATCTGCTGCACTGCTTCTCGTGGGTACCTCCTCCTGGCGTCCGGAGCGAAGACGTCGCTCTGGAGGAGGCGGCAGGCGTCGTTTGCTCCCGGCGTCACCCTTTGGTGGCTTCTGCCTCTCCGAGGCTCACAGAACACGTCATCCTCGGCCATAATTAAGTATTTGAAAGCTATACAGGAAACAATAATAAGAAGGAAAAGTATGAGTCTAGTATGGGATCATTCTACGAGAAAACATAGAGAGCGTTGCAAGTTGTTCGGCCCTTTTTCATGTGACATCTGAAGCATGGGAATGACAGCAATGCAGCACTGAAACAAAGAATCTATCTTGAACATTATCAGTCTGTTTTCTGTAACTAGCATGTGAGAGGATGTGGTAGCTGATACCTCCAAATTATGTGGTCCGAACGATGCAGTACTGATTACAGGCATAATCCTCGTCCCTGGTTGCACTAGCCATACATCCACAATTAGTTACCTCATCGTGCAAAGAAATGTGGTATTCGCAGCTTCCTAGTTTGATGATAGTCTACTGAATCAGTCTAGTAATCTGTGACAGAGAATGGCAGACAAACAGCATGTACCGGTATCTAAGTTAGCAAGTATTAAAACTGCTCTTATGTGTTACTCTACGCATTATCTAAAAGTTTAATGAGTTATCAATCAAGTGACCATACAGAGAGCAATTTCGAATTGTATAATTCAGGGCTGATGAATGACCTTGTCAATCTGAAAACCAATGAAATTATACTCTTTGATGATCACAAGCGATTTCTTCTGGGATCACATGATCAAGTACTACGTGGTGTCAGGAAGATCTTCACGAGGCATGAACCAAATCCAAAATTTCACAAGTGTTAGCAGAAGGAGCTGGTCCTGGCGACAAGCTCAAGGAAAAAAGTAAGATTAGAAGAATTCTAGAGTATCGTCTCCTACAACATAATGTTAAAGACGAGGAGATTGGGCCCATTGCAAGCACTAAACTCTACCCTACTGGAAGTGTGGCAATAAGATTACAGCATCGCTGAATATGCGAAATAGGAAGCCATAGACGAGCCGCATTTGTGCAACCAACCTCAAATTATCAAAAGCTTTTGCAAGATGCGTTATGGAAAATTGTCATTCCAAATCAACACCACCGCGTCAGAGCAGCACATACCGTAGTTGGTTGTCGAAGTGTCACGACGGTGCCACTTCCTGCGAACCCTGAACGCGGAAATTACAGTAAATCGTTTGCTCCCAAACGAGAAACCATCGTAACAAGATGAACATTGAAGACTATCAACATTCCGAAACACCCACAATCCAAAACCAGCCACAGAACGCACACCCTAACCTAGGAGAGAAATCTCAAGAAACCCGCCTCGTGACATTCCCGAATCAGATCACAGTGCGATCTACGAGCATCGAATTCGGGTCCGACAAAGCACTAGAATATGGAGCGCACTCCTCGGTACAATCATCGACATCACCCTCAATAATACCCGAAAGAGGGTGTTATTGCAAAAGATAAAAGTAAACCCTAATTCATGGCTGCGACAGTGCTTTGGGTTCCGCAACATGGTACTCCTCAGCAGATATGCAAGCAAATGATGCCGAAATGGAGCTCAGGAATATTCGTCAACATCTACTGATGATCCGTGTCTTGGTTGAGGGTATTAGAGGATTGCTTGGATGCGACATGTTTGCTATTTCGTTTTCTGAGAGATCGATCAGGTTTTCTAGAATTTGTGGCGATGGCGGTGAGGGACAAGTCGGTGTACAGCCCGGTGCAGGCGAGTAGGCTGGAGCACACGCCGACGCTGCCGACGGTGTTGCGGGGGAGCTTCAAGCTGAAACACGGGCCGCCGTCGACGGCGGCGGGGCACGCGGAGGAGATTCAGAAGCTGTTCCCGTGCTTGTATGGGCAACCCTCGGTGCAGCTGGAGAGGAGCACGGCGCCGGTGTACAATGCCGACCAGAAGCTGAAGGTCGGGGTAGTGCTCTCCGGGGGCCAAGCGCCGGGCGGGCACAACGTGATCGCCGGGTTCTTCGATTACCTGCAGACGCACGCGCCGGGGAGCTTGCTATATGGGTTTAGAGGCGGTCCCGCGGGGATTATGCGCAACAAGGTGGTGGAGATCACGGCGGAGTTTCTGTATCCGTACCGCAACCAGGGCGGATTCGACATCATTTGCAGCGGGCGCGACAAGATCGAGACGCCGGAGCAGTTCCAGCAGACGGTGGATACCGTCACCGCGCTAGACTTGGACGGGCTGGTGGTGATCGGAGGGGACGACTCCAACACGAACGCGGCGCTTTTGGGCGAGTATTTTAGATCGCGCAAGGTGAAGACCCATGTGATCGGATGTCCGAAGACGATCGACGGGGATTTGAAGTCCGCGGAGGTGCCAATCAGCTTCGGATTCGACACGGCGTGCAAGATCTACGCGGAGATGATCGGGAACATCATGGTGGACGCGCGGTCGACTGGGAAGTACTACCACTTCGTGCGCCTGATGGGGCGCGCGGCGTCCCACATCACACTCGAGTGCGCGCTCCAGACGCACCCGAACATGGCGGTGATCGGCGAGGAGGTGCACGTGCAGAAGAAAACCCTGCGGCAGGTGACGAACAGCATCGCGGATATGGTGTGCCAGCGCGCAGGTCTGGGGAAGAACTACGGCGTGGTGCTGATTCCGGAGGGGCTGATCGACTTCATCCCGGAGATTCAGAGCCTGATCTCGGATCTGAACGAGATTCTGGCCGGGCACGGGTGCGACGCGCAGGGCCGCTGGAAGGCGAGCCTGCAGCCCCGGTGCCGCGCGCTCTTCGACTCGCTCCCGCATAACATCCAGGAGGAGCTGCTCCTGGAGCGCGACCCACACGGGAATGTGCAGGTGTCCCGGATCGAGATGGAGAAGATGCTCATCACCATGGTCGAGACGGAGCTCTTCGCACGCAAGCACGAGGGGCGGCACGAGGGGCAGTTTAAGGGGCAGGCGCACTTCTTCGGGTACGAGGGTCGCTGCGGGATGCCCACCAACTTCGACGCCACGTACTGCTACGCGCTCGGGTTTGCGGCGGGCGCTTTGCTGCATCTCGGGCAGACTGGATTGATTGCGTCGGTGGGTAACCTCACCGCCCCGGCGGCGGAGTGGACCGTAGGCGGCACGGCGCTCACACAGCTCATGGACGTGGAGCGACGCAAGGGCAAGAACAAACCTGTCATCAAGAAGGCCATGGTGGAGCTCGACGGCGCTCCGTTCAGGAAATTCGAGTCTGTGCGGAGCGCGTGGGCTGTGGAGGATAGCTATGTCAGCCCCGGACCCATCCAGTTCGCAGGTCCCACTGCCGATGACACCAATTTCACCTTGAAGCTCGAGCTCGGCGCTCCGGTCGCCCTGTCGGTGAGCTGATCTGCAGTTCTTATATTGTTGTTACTCTCCTCTTCTCCTTCCTGATGTCCTCGTATATAAGCTTTGATGTATGCCTCCCGAATGTATGATGCGACATCGACAGGCATTAGGCAGAGATCGACCTAAGGAACCGTCAAGAGACTCCACCTCTTGATTTGACACATATCGCTGAGCCTGTAAAGAATGTTTGTCAAGGATATGGAATCGGATCACTCATATCCAGCCTTGACGTATCCATGCGCTTGGTGTTGGTTTCTGGTCTACTTGATTTTGAGGTTTGAATGTTGATGATGTGTTGAGAGAACGTTGGCTTTTGATAGTAGAAGTTGGATTAGCCGACGAAGCATGCAGAGAATAGCTGTATCAATCTGCTTTTTTATGCCAGATCTTCGAGCAGTTGCGGCTAGAAATCTAGGTGGGAGCATTGATAAGTCATCAGGAATCCAGGAACCAGGTACAGTCGGCTCTCTCTAAATGTTACTCCTCGGGAGCGGGATTTTTGGTAACGCTTATGAACATATAACATATAACGTTTATAGAACTAAATACCGACGATTAGTAACACTTACAGAAATAACACTTATGAAATACAATACCGATGGTTAGTAACATTTAAAGGAATAACACTAATGAAACTTGATAATGATGATTAATAACATTTAATGAAATAACACTTGTAAGACTTCAAAGAAAAATCCATAACATATAGAGAATATGAAAGCTGAAAATACAAAAAATATAAACCATAATGCAACTAAATTCAACTCATCTAAACTCAACTAAACTAAACTCAACTAAACTCAACTAAATTCAATTAAACTAAGCTTTATCAAAGAAAGAATCCACAGTGGATTATGGATATCTTCCATACGGGCAATTGCCACATCTTGCAGAAGAGTTTGAACCCAGTTGATGTGTGATGAAACATCACGGGGTCTTTGTTGAAGGAATTTCTTCACAATGAAGTGCACCTTCATCAGTGTCAAATCCAACCACCTCGTCTACCGCATCATTTATGACCTCATCTGCAACAATGTCCAAGTCTTTAGAAGGAAGCATGTCTAGGATATCCTCCTCAGTAGGTTCATAGGGATTATTTAAATCAAAGTCTACCTCATAGTTTATGAACTCATGAGCGTTCATAACATCGCTATCTTTTAGGTCTGAAGATAAAAGTGAAAGCCGATGAGGCATGCACCCATTTCGAAGTTTTTAAATTTTAAAAAAAAAAAAAAACCAGTCACAGCCAACAATGAAACCTCAGCCTGAGAGGCCATGCATCCATGATGGAGTCGACGGCATGCCTCTTGCATGCGGCAAACAACCACACCAAAAATTAAATGAAAAAAAAAACAAAAAAAAACTCACTAAATGGCTTGCGATACCCTCCTCAAATATGGCCTGCAATGCCCCTCTAGATACAACTGGAAGAACCCTGACAAATTATTTTTTAGAAGGACAAATCTTCTCAAGTTCCACAAAAGATATGGTATATATTCATGTGAAGTAATTAAAAATTTTAAAAACAAGTTCTATTATGATGTTTTTGCCAAATGTAACACTTATAGAATCATTTTAACAAAGGGGGGAGCAGAACATGTTATAACACTTAACATATAACACTTACTAGTGTTAATTTTGAGGTTTTTTTCGGGAGTGAGATTTTTAGTAACACTTATGCAATTCTAACACTTATAGAGGTAACATTTATAGAGAGCCGACTGTAACGATTAGGGACAAGAAGAGACTTGATAAGTGTAGATTATAAGAGCATTTCCACTGCGCGCCCTGGAAACCGGGGGAATTGAAACGCGGAACAAATTAAAACCCCGGGCCCGGATGACGCAGGCGGTGCATCGCCTGCACCGCAAAACTCCAATTTTTTTTAAACACTGCAAAAGCCACGCATGCCCCGCCGATCCTTTCGTCGTTGTGGGTCGTGTCAACTCTTCACTGTCAACTCTCCACGTGTCAACACTTTATTCGTTAACCGAACCCTGGAAAATTTGAGGGATGCCGCCATATGACGGGATTATTCTGTTGATCTGGAAAAGTCCGCCATATTATATTGCGGGTGAGCAGTATCTTGGGCCCGCGGTAGAAAGGTCGTGCCACCCGGACCCCCCAAACCGGGCAGGTCTACCGGGAATCTAGTATGCGGTGGAGAAGCTCTAAGGGGTCACATTGTACAAATTTTGGAGATGCTACGGGAAATTCTACTTTGTTTGGAGATGCAAATTGAAAGCAAGGCCGTAGTAATTCAACCATCATCGCTACAGGGTTTAAGATTTTGGTGATCTCTTCACTAGAATCCTTATCAAGCTTGGTGGTTATTTGGACTCAAGTTAACACTAGTTTTAGCTACCTTTGAGAATGAAAAAGTAGAAGAGTTTTTTCTTTATGGTACCCTACCTGACAATGTGTAAAAATGTTTGACTCAGTGGTGTTAGAGTTGAATTTTTTACATTAGAGACACAATCTTTTTTTGACAATCTCATTCAAAGTAATAATATATATTTGTGTTATGGTCATAGCAAAAGTTTTGTTGTTGTGCGGAAAAAAAGGTTCAACATTGTGCACTTAGAATAGCATAACTTATATTCTAAAAGTCCAACGTGAAAATAAAAGACACTCCCATGAAGAGCTTTATACAATGGTGCATATCTATTAAAAATTTCAAAAACTTGTCATCAAAATAGACAATTTAGAAACCTACCCGAAATGGAATATGTCTTCCAAGGGGCAAAATGTCCTTCAGGGATTCACAACTATCAACTCTTGTTCTTGCTATCTTCAAATCCATTGACCACTAGGATCCACTAATTAGAACAAGAAGAAGAACAACAACAGCCTACTCCAACCTCCAAAGAGGCCAACGTGAATAGAGTGTCTGCCCGTCCCACCACTAAATCAATGCCCCAAAACATTGATTAGTAGAATAAAACAACATCCCCGTCTTTATGATAGACAAACAAGAAGTATATCTAGTATAAACTACTGTGAGTTTAACACAATCGAACATTTCTAAGCTAAAGTTTTAGCAGCTCAAGATAGGGGCCATCTTACACATACATCTATTACAAGTATTCTTACCATACGCATCGTAGCACTAACAAAAGGTCAAAGCATGATGAGGTGGATAGCAACTTAGGGGGGTTTCACACTAGGGGCCGAGCTCGAGGGGCAGAGCAATTCTAGCAATTTGATTGGCCTAGAGCTGAAAATCGGCCCGTGGGGCTTCACACTAGGGGCCAAGGGCCGAAGGGCACCAAAATGCTTACATGGCAGCACTTTTTGAGAATTTTGGCGCCAAGAGTTCGGTCCGTCGAGGAGAGTTTGGGTCCAACAAGAATAGAAACCCAAACTCTTGTCGAGGGGCCGAACATTTTCTAATTAAAATATTCAAAATCTGACTAGATCTCAACCGCTAGATTGAAACGGCTAGTTTTTTTTACCTTGAATGAAGGAACCGTTGCTTTCATCTTTGTCCCCCTCTCTTTCTCCTAAACCTCTCTCTCATCTTCCTTTGTTCTTGCTTATGCTGTTATCTTTGCTTTTGTCAATTTTTTTGGGTTGTTTGATTGTTGTACCCCACCTATTTTCTTCTCCCAAATTCTGTGAGAATGGAGCGTTATTCCAACACCCCATACTTTGATAGCCAATCGGAAGATTTAGTTGGTGAGGAGAACTTTTTTGGGCTACATTCGTATAGTGCATTCCAACAATTTTCAGCACAAAATGGGAATGAAAGAAGAGAGGAGAGAATTGAGGATAATAATGATGATGATGTGGTTATTGTGAATTCTTCAAAGAAGAGGGCGGCACCAAAGAAGAAGGCGGCACCAAGGAAGAAGGCGGCACCAAGGAAGAAGGCAACATCAACCGCTATGAAAATTGAAGGCGAAGAAGAAGATGGAGGAGGTCGTACTTGGCTTGATTCAGAGGTTCACACGTTGATTGCGCTTCGGGGGGAGATGGAGCCTGAATTTGTTAGAAACGGCAAGAAACAAGGTATTTTTTCCATTCTCTTTGCCTCTTTGCCTTAGCCTTGGCCGAGCGCCGTGCCCCCAGGCTCCCCTTTCCCCTCATACCGGGGTATATGTTGTGGAAATTGACTAGCACTTTGACAAATGCTATGGGTTATTGTGCTGGAATTTTTTTCGCCCACATTTTTTGGCCAATTCTTGATGTTTTTTGGTGGTTTGGATGCTAGGAATCGATACATGGGTTAGGCTACATGCTAGATTACTTGCAATGCACCCAAAGTTCAATCGGACAAGTATGGCATGCAAGAAGAAATTCGTCGCCATTTTCAAGTCATACAAAGAAGACAAGATGGCAAATGGAATTTCAGGGAACGACCGTCATGAGAGCAAATTCTTTGAAGCAATGGATGGATGGTGGCATCAAACCGGTCAATTAAGGAAGCATGTTTCGGCCACAACAAATGACAGCGCCGAAATTCAAACCAGCACTACACCGAATATGACCAACTCGCCGCACTCTACATCAAACACGACTCCACAACCATCAAAAGGTAAACAAAATTTCAATGATAGAGCAATTGATATTTTTGAGAAAATGGCAGAAACTAGTTCCTCTTTACTGAAAATTTTCGAGAGGACAAACAAATTGCTAGAAAGGGTAGACCATCAATTTGACCGTTTGATCAATAAATTGTAAATTTTTCCTCCTATTCAGATTCACTATCAGAATCAGAATCATTGGGCCATTCCATGCTTGACTTCCGTTTCAAATTTTCTCGATAAAAACTCTTTGCCAATAATTCGTGCATTCTTGTTGCTTCGGTCAACATCTTCTTGATCTTCTCTTGTCTTTCTTTCTTAGTTTCTTCTTTTTTATGGTCATCTTCATCTTCATCTTCATCTTCATCTTCATCTAGCTTTCCTTTCTTCTTCTTCAACATATATATTTTCTTCAACATTCATAGTTGATCCTTGTAATGCCCTCATCTCCTTCAATGATGCTTCAAGAATATCAAACATGTTACAATTTTGCATATCTCCTAGCCATTTATTTGCCTCCTCCGACATCTCTGTCTCTGCTTCTTTGGCCCAATCCATATCAAATTCATCATCCTCCAAAATGCATAAATTATGTAGACAAATGCAAGCCGTGACAATGTCTGGTACATGACGTAGAGGCATGTCAATTCTCTTCAATAAAATGCGCCATCTACCCTTCAAGATCCCAAATGCCCTCTCCACGGCCATACGTGTGCTAGATTGAATAAAATTCCAATGAGCCTTCTCTCTAGACATTCCTTCTTTTTCTCCTTTGAAAGATGAATAAAACCAAGGCCTCATAGGATAAGCCGCATCTCCAATGAACTTGTAAGGGAAAAATGCCCCTTTCATTGTCCTCTTCCCTATTTCTGATTTCTGAAATAATGCCCAATCATGTATTCGGCCAGCCCATCCAAAATCATAATCCCAAAATTTACATTTGGCATCTACAACCCCTTGGAGGAGACATGAATAAAAGCCCTTTCGGCAATGATATGATATAGGATCATGTGAAGGTGCTACGATAGGAATATGACTACCGTCAATAGCTCCAAGTATAAACGGAATGCCATGCATTGCTTCAAATTCTGAAGCAATTTTTTTCACTCTAGCCAAAGTTGGTATCTGAAAAACTAATGGCCTCAAATGAATCCTAATAGCCTCACAACACTCCCTTACAATTTCAGAAGCTGTACTCACTCCAATTTTAAACAAGTCAGCTATCATAATCAAAGAATTGCCCGTTCCTAATCGTGAAATTGTTACCGCAACTCTTGTTTCCACAGAAATGCTATCTCTCATTTTCGTATCTTCTTTCCTCAAAACACGCCTTAATAAATCACATAAATATTTGAATGTAGAGATTCTTACCCTCATACGTTTCCGAAACTGGACCTCTGAAAATGATCCAAATAGTGTATGCTCCATAAAACCCCCATGCCTTTCAAATTGCCAACATGACCTTTGCGATACCACCCTCTGTTGTCCTCCAACAATAAAAACCGCCATCATCATCATTTGAGCATTTTGTTCAAAAATTGCAATCTTTTGCAATGCCAAATTGCCCACAATGGCATACTTCATAACCATGAAAACCGAAAGAAGAACAAAAATGCATTCTCTTCTACAATCCATGGCTAAAGAAGGTGAGAGGAAAATTTCAGAAAATAAGTGCCTTCAAGAGGAAAAAATGGGCTTGGGAATTGCCAAATGGTATGGGTCACGGCCCCTCAACTCGGCCCTTGGGGCTTCACACTAGAAGGACCCAAACTCCACCAATTCAATATTTTAATAATTTTTTACAACTCCAAAACTCGGCCCCCTCGGCATAGTTTGGTCTTCAATGGAGTTCGGCCCTTGGGCTTAGTGTGAAACGCCCCTTATTGAATATAGTGTGGACTAGAGTAGTTCGAGTTTCTACACCAGTTGGATATTCTACATGCAATCATCGACTAGCACACACTTGCTTGAAAACTGATACCCAATCAAAACTTGACGGAGATGTGCTCGAAATAAATTAATGCAGGTGATCCACACCAATAATGAATCTACACTAAAAATAGTGAACGGTGTAGTAATCGGCTGAGGCTGTGAAGACCGTTCGAGCTGGACACGACGTCATCCATCCATAATCATCCTCTTTAATCCGCCTCGCTCACAGTGACCGTTGAGAACGCCCGATTTGAAAAGTAGTGGGAAATGGAAGGAAACACCGAGCGTCGTCGCGGTCGTCGCAACGAACGCCCCGTCCTCGTCATCGTCGCGGCGACGTCGTCAAGGTTTATAGCGTTGGGGGCACCTTTGTCTGGCCTCGCGGATCGCCATCGCTCTCTCTTCTGTCTCTCGCAGTACCGCACTCTCACCTCCGCGCTTAGTGTTGTAGCGTCGCATTCAGGTCCTGAGAGTGAGTGCTTGCATTGTGGTTCCGGGGTTCATAGCTAATTTCTGTGTGAGGCACGAAGAGGTTTGAGTCCCGTTGCTTTGGATTCCGTCGGAGATCGGTGCGTGCGACGGAGCTTGCTATTATGCTGTTGGGGCTGGAGGGCGTTGGAGAGAGGACGGAGGCGGGGTTGGAGCGTTGAGGGTGGTTGCAGGGCAGTGTCATTGGCGGGGCTGGTGGTGGTAGGTGGAGTGGAATGTGCGGGAGTTGGTGTTGAGGTAGAATGACGGGGCAGGGGCTGTGATACGACATTGAGGAGGGTAGTTTGGGGGTGAGCGTGGGAGTTCGTGTAGCCGTTCCGTGCCGGGCGTTGAGACGTTGTGCGAGATGGGTTCCGATGCCAAGGTGAGATGTGGGAATTGATTGGGGTATTCCCCGTTGAACGCAGTTGGTGAAGCTGTATGAGATTGTGAGACTAACCTCGTGATGTTTCAGCTTGGGCCGCAGAACTACCAGAATGAGGGGGCCAACGATGGCAACAAAGGCGAGAAGCGGTGGTCGCTGACGGACTTCGACATCGGGAAACCGTTGGGGAGGGGGAAATTCGGGAACGTGTACCTCGCTCGTGAAAAGCAGGTGAGATTTCGAGGAACCGTCCTCTACTGCGGATGCTTCTTTGTCTCATTCTGTCCAAGTGATGGAAACTTATTTGTTAGTTTTGTGAGTCTTCTCGGTCCCAATTGCCTTGAACCGTACATCAGTCAATTTTGATTTTGACATTAGGCGCTGAAGTTTCTCCAAGGCGTGCTCTGGAAAGCTTAGCTCTGCAAACTTCTGTAAAAATCCTATTTCAATTGCAGTCTTCGTTCGTCGCACAAGTTTGTCTATGGGTCGGTGACGGTGACACTTGTCGATAACGGTTATCTAGTCTACTTATTCCGTTTCGCAGATCATGTGACAATGTTGATGTCAAGGGTCGGAATTCGCTAGTATTGCTGTTAATGACATGCTCTGTGCCATGACAGAGCAAGTATGTCGTCGCCCTGAAGGTCCTGTTCAAGAACCAGCTTCAGCAGTCCCAGGTTGAGCACCAATTGCGTCGCGAGATTGAGATTCAGTCTCATCTTCGGCATCCCAATATCCTTCGCCTCTACGGTTACTTCTATGACCAGGTGAGGATTCGCAACCATTGAATTCTAGACTTGGTTACACAGGAATGAGCCAATGCTTTCCCTGCTTCTGCATGAATGGAGTGAAGCAGGTGATGATATCTTTGGATTCCCCTTCCAACTGCGGTGTGCGGAAAAGTCCTGTATCTGATGCTTCTGCTGACATTTAATAGTCTTATCGTTGGTGATTAGGAAGTCCAAGATGTTCTATGATTGTTTTGTTTCTCGTGGCCTCATAGAGTCCATGGATATGTTTGCAGGCCCGAGTTTATCTGATCCTGGAGTACGCTGCCAAGGGCGAGCTGTACAAAGAGCTACAGAGATGCAAAGTCTTCAATGAGAAGAGAGCAGCCACGGTATGACAATGGCTATTCTCTGTCGTTGCTGTCTTCATTTTCGACATATTGTCAGCCCTTGGAATAGTGCCGTGAGAGAAGCAATTGGATGTCGTCCTAAATCATATTTGTTGTGCACTCGCAGTACATTGCGTCTCTTGCTCGTGCCCTAATCTACTGCCATGAGAAGCACGTGATTCACCGCGACATCAAACCCGAGAATCTATTGATAGGGCTGAAGGTTAGTCAACTGCTGCTCGCCTTCAATTGTAAATAGTTGTTTCAATCGAGGGTTCATGGTTGGTGACCCATGATCCCATCTGCTGCTGACGGGCCTTCGGTTTGGTTGGCAGGGTGAGTTAAAGATCGCCGACTTCGGATGGTCTGTGCACACGTGCAACAGACGCAGGACTCTGTGTGGAACCCTGGATTACCTTCCTCCGGAAATGGGTATGTTACTGGTTCGGTGCACATGTGGATCAGGATTTGGCATTACTTGCTTTCTCTGTAGATGATGAGTTCGCTGAGATCTGTGTTGTTGATCAGTCGAGGGGAAAGAGCATGATGCTGGAGTAGATGTGTGGAGCCTGGGGATTCTATGCTTCGAGTTCCTGTATGGCACGCCACCTTTCGAAGCGAAGAAGCACTCCGATACATACAAGCGGTAACAGCCAGAGCTTATATACATTGACATGAAGTTGTTATACGCTGCTGTTGGTGGTGACGTTGACTTTGTAGCAATAGTAGACTGCGCTGTGATAGGCAGAGAAGTTTGGATTTTCTACCAGATAGGGTGTGAATCGTTTCTGACGTTTGCGTGTCGCCATTCTTTCGCAGCATCGTTCGCGTCGACTTGAGATTCCCATCCAAACCTGTGATTTCTGCGCCAGCCCGAGACCTTATCTGTCAGGTAAAGTCTTGCCGATGTATCTGGTTATTCCACTATTGTTTCCATGTGCCTTCTGGTTCCTTGCATTTACCAAGTCAGCTAAAACAATTTTATTCATACCTGCAGCTCTTGGTAAAGGACTCCACGCAGCGGTTGCCTCTTCATAAAGTGCTCACGCACCCATGGATTGTAAATAATGCCGATCCTAGTGGCGTTTATGCCGGCCACAATTGACTGAGTATGCCCTGACCTGGGTCAGAGGTCTTGTCACCTGCAACGTTAGCTTATAAATTGGTTTGCAACGACGGATGTAGGATCCGCAGGTGAGCTGTACGAGCTGAAGCGAGGCACTGGACTCAGCCACCTTGGGAAGAAAGTAGTGCACACTTCTGCTGGGAGGCAGAACTAGAAGAATCTCGAATCGTTCTGACGATACTGACTCAGTCATTGATAGAGAGCTTCGGTACGGTACTTCGTCACTTTCTTTTTGGCCACAAGCTAGAACCTAATCTAACCGAAGGAGGATGACTGCGTGAGAACGTAGTGCGACTAATCTGAAAAGCTCCAATGCGAGCTTGTGCTAGACAGTAGCAACAATGGCTGGCACATATATCCACTGTAACATACATACCAAGGCTTCAATTCAGAAATTTGAGTTGTCCCAACTTGGTAGTTGGTAAGAGAAATTTCCCTACATAACCTTGTCATTTCCTATTTAGAGGGAATAATGTGATATATCTCTAAATTTATGCATCTGACCATGTGAACAGACAATATTCACAATATGTGCGCCACCCTCCCAAACAATAATGTACTAAGAAATGGAACAAGGCATGCCGCACTTATAAAGAGGTGACTGTACCAATTCAACTGCATGTAAAGTAAACAGGGTACCCTCTCACTTGTTAAAATCAATAAACTTTCCAACAACTGATCCCCTTGGAACTGTAATGCAGTACCAAAGCATTACCAAAAATTATTACAGTAACCGTAAATGCCTTGTCACTGAATCTATAGATGTCTTCGATCCTGTAAAAATTTCTAAATCAGTAGTAACACAGGAGGAGACTGAGATAAGTAACAAGGTACCAGTACTACCGAAGAATAAACATGATAGGCACAGAAAATCCGTGTCCTCTATGCAACAAGAAATTATGAGCCTTTGGAGGTTAAGAAAACAAAAACTCTACCTGGTCCAATCACAAGAACAGTCTTCGATCCAGCTGCCACCTGCTCAGACGTGCAGAATTAAGGAGTCTTGTGAAACATAAACATTTAAAGAAGTTTCGAATCCCTGAGAGCATAAGAAGAGGGCTATTGAGAAAGTATGATGAAACCTGAGTTCGGCCTGCGTCGGCAACTGTGTAGGTTGGGAGCCCTGCACCGTCCGCTTTGCCTCGCAACTCATTCCTGATCAACAAAGCATCGCCAACCACCATGTTAAAGTTTTGACACAAATTATGCAGGATGTGACGTCTAAGATCACACAACCAGGTATTGGGGAATTCTGAACCTTCTAATGACGCATAATCCATACCAGCAGAATTAGCAATACAGATCAATGTGTTGATGTGTTCTGAAAAAGTGAATTATAGTATGTCTTACATTTCTTTTTGGTTTTTGCATGTCACAACAATTTTCGGCTGCCCACAATCTTCCCATCTCTTCAACAAAGCCCTATTCCTGCTAAGCAGCTCATTGTATATTCCGGTCGCCGCATCTGCAAAATACGACCAGTTTCATAACATCGGCAGGCAAACCCTAAACACTAAACCCTCAATGAAAATCTACAGTTCAAAACTAACTTCGAATTTATGACATTCCTAAAGAGCAGCTGCTGGACCCTGACCCTACCATTATCTAATCCAAAAAGCTACCAAAAATGTGCCAACACCGTCATCTCCATTTTCTCAAAAACCTTACTAAACCTACCTGTCGCTAACGAATGAGAATCTTACGTGCGCATTGTGATGCAATCTTCCCACTTCCCATCTTCAAGTCTTGACGTACAACAAAGACCTGGACCACGGCAAAACCACCTTCAAATTACAATTACAATTACACGAATGACAATTGCAATTGATCAAAGCGAGAACAAAAAAAAAGCCCATGTTACCATCTTCAAATCTCCACCCTCTTGGATCGGCGAACTCGAATTCCGGCTGCCTTTCGGAGCCGGGACTGAAGAACCCCCGAACACTCCCTTGGGCACCTCCACCAAAAGACCGAGCAAGAATCCTATCACCATGCCTGGCAATAAGCTGGCAGGGTTTAGGGCTTTGGCCAGCCATGGCTGCTGCACCTGCCTCTCCCTCGCCTGCGGAATAATTCAACCAATCACCTCTCATCAACAACAATGCAACAAACGTCAGTAAGATGCGACCAGTGAACACTGCGAAGACTCACAGGCGAATGCGAAGCTCGTGCACGCTGGCTGCGTGACCCCAACATGGAGTCTGACTGAGTTTGTGAGATTGTCCCGGCGTCCTCTCGCGCTCTCTCCCTGCCGCTCTATCTCAATAGTTTAGTTTCGGGATAGCCTATCTCAAGGGTCGCTCTATCTCTCGGCCCGCCCGACCAGCCCCGACTCCCCGTTCTGCGAGTTCAGGCGCTCCCCAATACCCGCTGTGGCTCACATACCGGCCCCCACCCGGTTCTCCAGTGGACTGCATGCCCTGTATGTGAACAGTGAGACCGGGTGCGTGCGCGACGCGCTCCTCGAGGCGGTGACCAACCTCCACGACCAGAAACTGTAGGCCAAGGTGAACGCCGTCAACAAAAGGACCGGCGGCAACATCGTCATGCTCGCCCTGCCAAACCTCTTCGGAAACGGCCCCGCGTTCGGTAAATTCGCCTCAAATCTAACCTCGAAAGCAATCGTGATTTTGCAGATGCGTTATCGGAGTTTTGGATTTTGATGGATTTTCTGATTTTGGGTGACTTTGCAGGGTTCAGTGAGGCGTTTTGCACGGGGTTATGCAGGACGGAGGGCGACGCATACACGCTATGTGATAATCCCGGGAAGCACGTGATCTTCGACAGCATTCACCTCAGGGAGGCGGCGTGGAAGGCGGTCACAACGCAGTACACTTACTCCGCGGTGTTCACGATTTTTGAGAGTTCTCGGTGATTAGGCTTTCGAATTTTTCACCTCAGGTTGTTTGTGGAGTTTTTTTCATCAAAGCCGTCATGGATTCGTTGTTGCAATGTTAGGGTTTAGGGTTTAAGTCGACATCAGTTCAGATTCTTTTATTGTGAGCGGAGTGTTTAGGGTTTAAGGGTTACAGAGGTTGTGCAGAGATGGGGAAGCTGAAGAAAGGTGAAGGAGGAGAGGACATGAAGGCGGGGAAGAGGAAGAGGCCGCGTGGTGGAGGAGGTCCAGTGTGGGGGAAATCTCTCGCGTGGAAGAATGTCACCCCCGACGATTCCTTGTCAGTTCTCGTGGGCAGCGGTGAAGGAGGTATCCTTGGTTACAAAACTGCGTTGAACTCCATGAATTACAGGAAATTAGGGTTTAAGGGGCTTGCGTTGTATGTGCAGGGTTTATGTCACTTGAGGAGATTGACGGAGACGTATTTGTCGGTGGCGTTGAGGATGGTGGAAGTGCCGTTCCTGAAGTTAGTGAGGAGCCTAGGAAGCCGAAGGAAAAGAAGAGGAAGAAAGCGAAGAAGGAAGTTGGTAAGCCGAAGAGTAACCCCTCTATTGTAGTGGGTCCCGTGATCAGCTCTGTTGCGGGTGACGTTGAAGGAGGCTCAACCAAGGATGTTAATGAGGAAGAGTTCCAGGAGAGTACGCCCTCCAAGAAGAAGAAGAAGGAGAAGAAGAAAGTGAAGAAGAAGAGCACACCGCAGAGAAAGGAAGAGGAAGTGTCTGAAGCTTTGAAGCCTAAGAAGAGTACGCCGCAGAAAAAGGAAGTAAAAGAGGGAGTAGTAGCTGACATCGTCGCTTTGAAGCCCAAGGACGGCCCGCAGAAGAAAGTCAAGCTTGGTTCCAAGGCACGGAGGCTTCTGAAGTTGCAGAAGCAGCAGGGCCTGAAAAGCGTCGACACCACAGTTGCGGTGGAAATATCCGAAGAGGAGTTACGGAAACGCGAAGATATGGAAATAGAGAGGTTAGAGAATTCGCCTTCCACTGAAGACGTTGAGGTTGAGGAAATTGATATGTCAGCTTGGGATCGCCTCAGGCTTCACCCATTTCTCATGAAGGCCTTGATGAAGCTGAGATTTTCGAAGCCAACTCCTATTCAGGAGGCCTGCGTTTCTGCTGCAGCTTACCAGGGAAAGGTCAGTCGAAGTACTCGAACTAGTTTCGCTTGAAGAAACTAGTTCATATTGATATCAGTGCTTCCTGTCTGATCTCACTCTTTTCTTTACGGTACTCCAGGATGTCATTGGTGCCGCTGAGACGGGATCGGGAAAGACTCTTGCATTCGGCCTTCCGATTTTGCAACGGCTTCTGGATGATCAAGCAAAGAATCACAAAAAGTCAGAGTTTGACAAGGCCACCAAGAAACAATCCGGGGGTCCCTTACGTGCTCTTATCATCACACCCACAAGGGAACTGGCATTACAGGTGCACCGCCATCAGAAATGCTGTTCTTGCGTTTGATTGTTCCAAGTTTGATTGTTGACAGATGCTGTGGTTAACTATGCTGATGCTGATTAACTATGCTATGCTGATTGTTGACAGATGCTGTGGTTAAGTATACTGATGCTGGTTAACTATGCTATGCTGATTGTTAATCATTGGTAATTTAGGCAGTTACTAATGAATTTTGATTTGGATCAAACTGTTTTTTTGTGATCTTGCGGCAGGTGTGTGATCACTTGAGGGCAGTGGCGCAGTTCACAAATGCTACTGTGGTGCCCATTGTTGGGGGGATGGCCCTTCAAAAGCAACAGCGACTACTTGGGTACCACCCACAGATTGTGGTTGGGACGCCTGGACGCTTATGGGAGCTTATGAGTGCTGGGGAGTCGCATCTCCTTGACGTAAGCCTTTCTCCCACCTGTAGTCCTTAGTGAGACAAGCGCTTGAGTGAGTGTATAGTGTCATTCTGTTCTCCGTAGCGTACGCATTACTGACGACTTTTGATTCTGTATGAAATTCAGCTATCGCAGCTCTCATTCTTTGTTCTGGATGAGGCTGATCGCATGGTGGAAAGAGGTCACTTCAAGGAACTACAGACGATCATGGATATGCTTCCAAAGACGGAACGCGAACAGGCTGCAGAAGATGAAAAGGCACCCCGAAGACGTAAACGGAGAAGGGAAATCCCGAAAGAGGATGCAGATGAAGAGCAAGAAGAAGATGAAAATGTTGAGGTCTATCCTGATTCCGATGATGATGATGATGCTGATGAAGCTGAAGAAGGTGAAGAAGGTGAAGATGAAGACCAGGCAGCTGATGAAGAGCAGGATGATGATCAAGAGGGTGAGCAAGAGGAGGAGCAAGAAGAAGAAGATGAAGAACAGCAAATAGTTGCAGAAGACGTATCTATGGATGAAGACTTTCCAGGTTCTATCATTAATGAACCAGTGAAGAAGCGGCAAACTCTAGTGTTTTCAGCTACATTAGCGCTGCCTCCGGGTTTCAAGAAGAAGCTGAAGAGGGGTTTCTTCGATGATAAGAGCGTGTCAAAGAAGAACGAGTATTCAGTGGCTTCTCTTATTCAAAAGGCTGCCATGAGAAGCAATGCAGCGATAGTTGACCTCACCACCAAAGACATTCTCGCTAAGAAGCTCGAAGAATCCGTGATAGAGTAAGACCTTTTTTAAACCACGCGATACTTGTATAATGAGCAGATACCGAAGCTTGCTTTCATTGACAGTCTCTCCTACCGCTCTTTGTCACTGATGACTTTTTTTCTCTGCAGGTGTCGCGACGAGGAAAAGGATGCATATTTGTATTACATATTGAAGGTGCATGGTTGTGGGCGAACATTAGTGTTCTGCACATCTATTGCGGCTCTTCGGAGGGTGACAGCGATTCTTCGGCTTTTGCAAGTTTCTGTATGGCCGCTGCACGCCCAAATGCAACAGAAACAGCGACTAAAGGTGCCATCTTATCCCTCGATTTTCAGTTTTTCTTTGGAATGCTGTCAAGAACAGTACTACCACTTTAAGTAATTCATGATTCATGTCTTATCCAAGCGGCTCCGCTCAAGTTCCTTTATTGTAGATATCATTCATTTAAGACCATTGCTAATGAGATGTTTGGTGCACCCAATCAGGCAATGGATCGATTTAAAGCCGCTGAAGATTGCGTGATGGTGGCAACAGATGTGGCAGCTCGTGGTTTAGACGTAACTGGTATTCGAACTGTGATTCATTATCAATTGCCCCACTCCGCTGAGGTAATTTGGTGATTAAACTAGTCTTACACTTCCGATCGCAAAAGAAAACTTCAACCGCTTTTAGTATTCAATCATGATTACTTACATGGTTGCACTTTTATTCTTCTATGCATTTTCTTGTTTCCTTTTCATTAACTTTCTTGTATTGAGGCTGTTGAATCACAGAAAAGTGCCTTGTGCCGCACTGTAGAATTCGTTACCCCCTGATCGCTTCTGTTTGTCGTCTCGAAGTGAATGCAATTCTATTTGCTAATCGTTTTGTTCTTGTTCGACGGTGCAGATGTATGTTCACAGAAGTGGGAGAACTGCACGCGCAGACACTGATGGTATTAGTATTGCCATTATTTCTCCATCCGATCGCGCAAAGTATACTACTCTGTGCCGCGCCCTCGATAAGGTAAGTATTTGCAGTGCAATTGACTGAATCCGCTGTCTTCTTTCAGACATGGTAGGTTCAGAATGGATGTTCGGTTACCTCAGGCATAAACTTTACATTGTAGAGATTCGTCATTGGTTGACTGCTAATAACGCGGAACTCGAGTGCAGGCAAATGGATTACCGTCCTTTCCGATCGACGTAACCTACGTACCAGCAATTTTGAAGCGTATTAGTTTAGCATTTCAAGTCGACAAAGTGTTGCGGAAGCATCAGCAGGTAATTAGTTGCAGAATTATGAGTAACGAGTACAATCATCACGTTTTTAATCCAGTTGCGGGACTTGACAGTGAAGGTGCAGAATGAAATCCTTTCTCTTGCTATGATTACATTCCTTGAAAGCTGAGACGTGTGGTGGTTAACATGGCAGAACAAAGTAAAGCAGTCCTGGACGAAACGCAATGCAGATGCTCTCGAACTTGAGCTTGAAGAGAGTGACGATGATGAAGAGACATCCATTAAGAGGCCCAGGGAGAAGAGAGAACTAATGCAAGTTCAGTCTTTGCAACAGGTAAACTCGCTTCTTGGATTCTAGCTCCGATAATCATGTGAAGGGAACCCAAAATTGACTTGTTCGGGTTGATTTTACAGGAGCTGCAGGAGCTTTTGAAGCAGCCACTGGAACCCAAGGCATTTTCTCGGCGATACGTTACAGGCGTATGTGTTCACCCTATCCCTTGTCAATCAGTTTGATTATTCATCCATTAGAGATATCCGCAAAGTAGGTTACCTGTGAGTTTGATTAGGTGTTTGTTGGTCTCCATATGGCAAGATTACACAATACTAAAAGCATCATCAACATCTTAGTAGCTGTGATGGTTCTTGAGGAGCTAACTTGGCCGTGTATTTGCAACTCAAGGCCAAACTCCCGGTTCCCGCCGCCTAACTTCCACCCCTTGAGGATATGTACCCCAGCTGTTTTGACATGGTTCATTTTACTGGTTGTGCAGTCAGGAATCACTCCCGTGCTTGCGAGACAGCTGAAGGAATATACGACTCCAAGATCGACAAACAAGAAGGGTGGGAAGGCGCCTGTCAGCCCAGTAAACAATGTATCTACGAAAGGTATGCTTCTTGTGATTGGGCAAGAGGCAGTGGAACCTTTGGATGCCCTTCGTAGATCTACACTTTTGAATACGTCTTCAAAACCAATTCCTGCGTCGGTTCCGAAGCCCCAAAAAGGTTCTGGCGCTCCCAAGTCCAAGCGCCGCAGGCGATGAAACTCATTTTTGACACCACAGAGATTTTAACTTACTCCCTAGTGATCCTATGTTTGAGTTCTCTTTGCTTTTTCAGGAATTAACTTCCACTGAGGCTATTGTTGGAATTTTTTAAGGAAAGTTTTATTGTATTGGAGGTGATGTGCTGCTCTGCCAATCCTAACCAGGACATGCAATTAAAGATATACGTGCTTTAGGCGTTACTTTCACATATAGTATCTCATGTCGTATTTTCGGCGATGTTCTATTATTCTGTAATTTTCATCAAAATCCCACACGAGGTTTAATCTTCATGAAAATCTACCGTGTAGATAGGATATTATGACAATACAACTATGAAACTATATGGATGGATTTGTGTATGCTTCAAACCATGAAATCAACTTCCGATTGTTTCATAAGATACTAACAAGCTGCACGTGCAGTGGGGTATTAAAAGGTACTCATATTTACGTATTGCCTTTTGTTATGCCTACAATCAAATGCCAAAAAATCTGATCTTTCTGAAGTTCCTTCGGAACACAGTTGCTACCCCGAACTCTGACCTTGTTAACACTACACCAAGGACTTCTGATGCCGTCTGGGAAGAGCCCTGATAACGCTCCGATAGTGTTCGAGTGGAGTTAGACTTCAATGCTCTTGAGAGAAGTCAGGCTCTGAGGGTTTAGGGATGTTGGAGATTCTCGTGAGCTCGGCAGCGTGCATGCTTCGGAGGCGTTGCACGCCGCGCATGGCGTTCTTGGCAAACTTGCCGGCGAGGAGGGTGGCCCCCAGACTGGGCGCCCTGTTGTCCGTGAGCTCATCTTGCAGGGCCAAGTACTGGTCCTCCTCTTTGCGACGCAGCTCCGCCAGACGACGCCGCTGGTACTTCCGCCACGCCGACTGAATGAAGCAGGCTCCCCACGTCCGCCAGTGGTTGGAGTAGTACCTGCGATATGCCGCCTCAGAGTAAGCAACCGGCTATGGTATAAACTCAAGATCACAAATGCAACACACTAAACTCAGACGCACAATGTATTATATGGAATCCCACCACACAAGGCTTGATAATTCTTCACCTCGAAGTTCCCAGTAGGAAAAGGATTGTCCTTTACCATAGATCATTGAACCTCAGATGAATTATGAAGAAGACTCCAACTTGTTTTATCGATGAAAAGAAGAAAATCTTTCCTAGAACACGTTTGTAGTTTACGTGCACATATGAGGTTTCTAGAGGTATAATTTTGCTTGGGCACTTGGGAGGTTTGACAAGAGAAGGATGGTGGTTGACTCACCTGAACGTGTGTTGCAGCTGTTTGCTGTGGAGGCGACGAAACTGGCTGGCGACGAACTTGAGGTCGTCCGAGGACAAGGTGAAGGCCTCGACCTCCTTGACGGCCTTGACGCTGTGGGTGGAGATGGGGAGGTGGCTCTGGGGCTTGGGGTCCAGGGCCCACGTGAGGAGCTCCTCCCCGCAGAAGCCTCCGCTCAGGATGGCGGCCTTGTTGAAGAACCCCGTCCGGCCTCCGTTGGTCGTCACGCTCTCGAGTTCGCCGCGGATGACGAAAAACATCTCGTTCACGGGGTCCCCTTCGCGGAGAATGTGGGTGCCCTCCGTGCAAAGCGCGGGTCTCAGCCGCTCGCACATCGCGTCCAGCAAACTGTCGTCCATCTGGTCGCAGAAGGGCACCTGGAAAGACAGAGAAAAGGATGATGATGTTGAAACTTTTTCCAAGCAACCAAAGGTGCGAGAAGAAGGCTTACGTTGCGGAGGAGTCTGAGACAGAGATGGCGCTTGATGTCTCTACGCAGGTCGGAGGGCAGGCTCTGCACCACTGACTCCTCGTCCACGCCGCGAGTGGCCACCCACTTGTACTGATCGTAGCGGCGCACCCTCTGCACTATGTCGTGAGGCAGGTTTCGGTGCCGCATCCATCGCTCGGTGTCCCGCCGCTTCACTCGCATCTCCTCCAGCCTCACCGTCATCGATTGCAGGTATGTCTAATGACCAGGGCTCCACGGTATCAGAAACCACCTCACAGCAAACGTAAAGAAAGACATAAACAACATACTCATAAATTTTCTACCATAAGAAGTGATACACGTCTTGGTTTAAACAATGTGCGCAGCCCAAAATCCTTTCACTAAACAAGTGCTTTTACCATTACTACAGTGTTTCAACCAATGCGAACGCACGCTATTTGTTGACTCGAAGGATAAACTGCAAATTGCAAATGATTGTCCACACGAAGACATGGCTGGTAGAAAAAGACACATCCAATGGCTAGCTCACTAGTCATGTGTGCTGATGTGAAACCAGAGATTCAGAGCCTGAACATACCTGCATGTTGCCGATCAGGAAGGCGAACAGAAGCAAGCCCAGGAGGATGATAAATATGGTGAAGATGATCTCTCCGACGAAGGTACTCACTTCGAAAGTTTGGGTCAAGGAACTAGAAATCAGAAGAGCCATATGTCAGGCTCAAAAGGATCAAGATAAAGAGCCATACAAGACGAAGGTGATAGAGGGAAAGATTAATGTACCTCAGAGCAAGTAAGCCAACCCACAAGCAGTAGAAGTAGGTTTGAGAGAAGACCATCGACATTGACGAGATGGTTTGGTCGATCGCGTTTTGGTAAATCCCGTAGTTGAAGCGAGCAACGTCGGAATCTGGAGGTCCACCGCCGTTACAATACACGTTGGAACTGTTCTGGAAGACACGATACCACTGAGGAGGTGGAATCGATGCCTGGCTCCATGTACAGTCAAAAAACTCCTTGACACACGAGTCGTTGGCGGCAAGGCTGCACTGCTTGATCCAGCAGGTGTCTTGCCGCTCCACAGATAACAGGTACCAAGCAGCACCCAGCACCTACAATCACAATCACCTACTTCTAAATCAGTCTTGACCGCCGAAGATGAGATCAACAAACAAGGTAGAGTGCAGAGAGTACTGACATGGCTGGCGAGCATGTACAACAGCAGGTTGAAGGCCGCCCCGGCCCATGCAGTCTCCAAGAGCACGCCGGTGGAGTTGATGATCTTGGACAACAAGGGGAAGATCCGCAGCATGCGAGGGATGTACTGAAACACCACGATGTACCGCAGCGCGTTTTTCGTGTTGATGTTGACTGATACCACATCACTTACATGCGGCACCACGATCCAGATCACAACCTGCACACCGATGTTAGACCAGAGAAGACAGACAGACAGCGATGTAGAGTGAATCGGTGCCCACCTGAGGGATCGGGAGAACAGCTGCGAAGTCAATCCAGAAATCATACTGGAAATATCTTTTGGCGATGTCCCTGGGATTGGTGACGAGCTCCCCACGTCCAAACACGCGCGTGGAAGGGCGAACGTACGCCGTGCGAAACCGAAGCACCATGTGCACCACGTAGAAGAAGTCGGTGATGGTGCGGAAGACGGTCACTGCCACCTTGAGGTCCCTGGATATGACGATGCAGCTGTGGTCGAAGTCCACCTTGGGGAGGTAGAAGAAGAGGGGGTCGATGAAGACGGCCACGAGGCAGGACGCCAAGAAGAAGGTGTTCCATTTGTAGAGCGACGGGCTTGCAGGGTCCAAGTAGTAGAACCTGGTGTCCTTGGGCATGTCGTCATCAGCGTACACCTGGGATGAGCTCTTCAGCCCAAACGTTTGGCCCAGCTTGAAGAAGCCCCTGGAGCTTCTCTGCCACCCTCGCCGCACCACTGAGCCGTTGGCGCTGTCAATGGAAAAGTCTGACCGCAGTGGAACATTCACGTCGCTCTCTGAGCCCATGGACATTTGGCTGTCCAACGTAGGCCGAAACCTGGAGACACAACATGAGACTCACGGCATATACACCTTAGCAATCAACCAAGGTTCTCCAGCAGCACTGTACCTCACAAACTTCTTGGTTTCGCCGTCCATTGTGTGCACCTTCGTCCTGCCAAGCATACTCCTCCAGGTTAGGTCAGGTCAGCCTCCGGATACACCTGCTTCTCAGCCGGCCAGCCCTCCCCCTCGAACTCCACCTTGACATAGTTTTCATCAATGTAGAATGAAAACCAAGCGGTGTACACGCTCCTTCACCCTCCTTGCACATCCACATCCCTCCAACGCTGGCATCTGCATCAAGAGGACTGAACTATCGTCAGCTTTCAGCCAACTCAACCATCACAAAACAACCAACACGTCTAGAACCAAACCTAGAACCTTCAATTCATCAAACCAATTCGTTTGTCGCAGTCCCAGTTCTGCCCTAAAACCACCGACAACACAAATTCTCCTACACCACGAAACTAAATGCGAAATTACGCGGTCCCAAAGAGAGCCGACCCCTAAAAGCACCGACCGCAGCGATTACCGACACCAACCGCTTGCACCAAAACACTCACTCATACCCATCTCTACAGACGGAGATCCAAACCACTACCCTCCATGAACCAATCCCCATTACCTACAACTCATCGATCAGAGCTGAACCTCTACCATACGGTGCATCCTGGAGCAGCCTGCCGCTCCTGCTCGCAACGCCAGGAACATGCCGGAGACTGGGAAAGTCATCCAAAACTCGGACTTTGGAGCTGGGATCTGGCTCGGCGACAAAAGAGCGACTCGGACAGTGATGAAGGATGAACTGGCTCCTTCAATCGAGAGGATTCATCTGGGTTGTTCATCTGCCTCAGCCGTCCGACGAGATGACTTCAAAAACGAGTGGCAAGTGGGCAGGTCCAACTTCCAAGCAGACAATTTCTCACCACCGTGAAATCATACCGATCAGTGAAATTATAAGTGGCTAAAATTAGCTCGAAAGCTACCGTGTGAACAGGGATGCTACTAGTACAGTGTGAAAAGGGGTCATGGAATTGTGACATTTCGCAAATAAACTACTCATGAGAAATGTGGATGTGATTATCGCGACTTGGCAGCATGGTGATGAGCATCTCCGACCACATCCGAAAAATGATCATTAGCCTAGGAGCTCCCCCAGCCGTTGATCTCTAGCTAGGCGGCTACATCCTAGCCGTAGATGATTAGCGGACCCTAATCTCCTCTCCTCCTTCTTCGTCTCCCCCAGCCTGGGTTATTTAGCTTCGGGGGTTTTTGTCGTTCACCAACCTTTGTCTTCGTGTCGTGATCCTTGGCTCACAACTTGTCTGCTCCCTCGAGATTGCAGCTCCTCTGGCTTTGCATTTGTGAGGCTTTGTAATTGCGGTGGAGTGGGCTCGCTAATCTGTAGATTTGCACCTCTTTTTTGCCGTGAATTACAAGAGAATTGGCGTTCTCCTGCATTCACTGCGATGGCGAGGTGGAGGCTCTCATTGAATTCGCCGGATTTTTGAAAACCTCCAATGCAGGTCGTTGCCTCCTCTCATTTCCTCCTGGCTGGACTCAAGTTGTATAAATCTGTTCCTGGTTTGTTTCATTGCAGTGCGCTTGGCTCACACTTGCTATTCTGTTTTCTTTCTGATCTGCTCTTTATCGATCCATTGTGATCTGCTATAACCTGTTCTGCGAGAAGTATCGAGTTCTTGTCGTTGGATTTTTTTGGCGCGATCTAATTGTGTTTGGGGCGGTTCTGTTGGGTTTGCGATCCATTCCGATCTGTTATTGTTGTTGCCATAGTGTTATTGTTGTTGGATTCGGTGGGGGCTCTGGTTGTGTTCTTGGCGGTTCTGTTGGGTTTGGTTTTTCCGAGGGGCGCACTGGCGCAGGGTTTAAGAAGATGGCACCGCGGCTTCAATTGCCTGAGAATTTTCGGGTGCGGTATTTCGGCTGCACTCGCATTGCCAATGGCATTGGGAAATATCTGCCTCCTTCCCCGATTTTCGGCTCTCCATCGGCAGCGGTTGGTGTCCCTGGTGGCGAGACGCATATCTCCGAGACGAGAAATGAGGACTCGGTCACCCCTGCACGTCGGCCAGAGGGTTGCTCCCGGTCCGAGCTCTCTGTCGGCAGCAGCGAGAGGGTGAGCGCTGGTGCTGAAGAAGTCAGCGGTGGCGGTGAACACGAAGTGGAGGAGGTGGGGAAGAAGAGGAAGCCTGGCGGATCGGGGAAGATCGAAGGCGCCACGAAGAAGAGGAAGACGTTAGATGTCACTCGGATGTGGCAGGAGTCGTGGTCGGCGAAGTACACTTGGGGCGAGGGTGAGTTCGTCGGCCGGGTTCTTGTGGCTGTTGTGTGCACAATCTGCACTCGTGTGAATGGGCGAAGAAAGAGCATCGTCCCGAAGAATGACAACCTTGCGAAACACCAAGGCAAGAGAACTTGCACCGCCGATGGTCATCCTCTCCCCGACTTGAAGGTGGCCAGCAAGGAGATGCTAGAATTTTATAATCAGTATCCTCCCTTGACGTGTTGTGATTTATATTCCTTAGTTTCCATGAAGTTAGGCTGATTTTCTAGCTCATTTGTCAACACAACCGGAGGTTGGAGGACTTAACATGAAGCGTTGGAGAGCTGGCGATTTTGCAAGCTTCTGTCTGAGGCTTGAGCTTGCTGGATACGAGGAGCTTCACCGAGCTGCCTTGGCATCGATTTCTAACCCTGCATCTAATGTGGCTTGTTTGTGCTGTGTTGTGCAGAACATTGATGCTGGAGTGGGCAGTTTACGGGTTCAATTCCCGCATCAATGACAAGCTTTTTTTCAAATGGTTTTGAACATTAGTTTCAGAATTATATTACAACTCCGATCTAAAATTATAATCGTGATTAATGATTTTGTGCAAACTTGCAAAGACAATATATCACTGTTCATTCACTTTCCTTTCCTGAACTTAAGCAAAAAGAAAAAAACTACTAGAAAGTTAAGTGAATTCGCAATTTTTAATCATTCCATCCTTTATGTTGCATCCTACAATACAAAAAAATCTGACAAGTAGTATTTTGAATTAATTTGCTCCAGCCTTCAGTAGCAAACTCTGATATACTTTAAAAAAATAAATTAGCGGAATTACTACATTTTAAAATCTATATATTTTTTTAAAAAATGACCACCTGCCCTACTTATCGCAAATACTGCTGCCCGAATTTTCACAGGTGGCCAACTGCGCTCAAATGGGAAAACAGTCCTGGGACCACTGATACCGATTAATAGTGGATGGACAGTAAATTGTAAAGGTGGTGCAGATGGAAGATGCACGGAGCAGTTTTCTGATACGGTACAGTTGCAGAGGACAATGATGATCTTCACAGGGTGCGACTTTTTGGCAATGATGATACGGTACAGTTGCAGACTGTTTCTTTTCTCTTACCATTTCCCTAAGACATGCTACGCTAAAGGTCTTCGCACATGATGTTAGGAGCAGTGTTAGCAAGTGAATCTAGATTGAAGCTGCACCTTGCTAACATCACCCTTACATCACGTGTGAACAGATCTTAAGGGTCTCTGTGATCTTACAATACGTGTGAACACGTATTTCGCTCTGTAGCATACAAAAATTGTATCAAAGTTTAGCAAGACATACACCTTTGGTTTGAAGATTCTTCAACCGACATCTATCATTTGGAGGTCATTTCAATATCTAAACTTGATCATGTTCAAATATGACACCATACATGTGGCCACCAGTGGCACCTTGTGACGTTTTAAGGATTAATCCAATAGGAGTGTCAAGAGAAAGGTTACATGAAGAGTGAGAATGGGCAGGAATAGACAGTTCTCCATTCTTCATGGCTGGCATCAGTCTCAAATTTCGCCTCTACACAAAAATCCCACCCATGTGGTGAAAGGAATAACAACTACCGTCTAGTGCCGGAGAAGGAGCTTTGCCATTCGGCCAAAAATGTCGACTAGTGAATGCTTTCGTCGTCATCTTTCCGCAGATGCAACGCAGCGACTTCGTCTTGCTGAAAGTGGTTGGCGTCCACGGGCAGGGTCGCGGTCGCCGACGAGTACACACGCAGCAACGCGTTTTCAGCCTGCCGATGCCAGTTCGTGGTGGCGGTGATCACCAGGAGCGCGCTGGTCTGGATGACGATGCCCAGGATTATGCCCGCCCACAGCCCTGGGCCGCGGAAGTTGTACTTGAAAGCCAGGACGATCGCGGCGGGCAGCCCAAAGATGTAGTACGCGCCCAGATTCACGCCCGCGCCCAGCAGCTGCCATCCGCATCCGCGCGCCACGCCCGACAGTACGCCCTGTACGGAGTCCATGCAGTGCACGACGGTGAGTAGGGGGACGCAGCGCGCGACGTAGTCGATGACCTCGCGCTCGTTCGAGAACGCGCGGCCCCAGAAGCTGCGCCCGCAGAACAGGAGCGTCCCCATGAGCGCACCCTCGAGAACGCCCACGCTCACGGCCAGCATGACGGCGCCCTTGGCCGCCTGCGGGCGGCCCGCGCCCAGCTCGTTGCCCACGCGCGTGCTGACGGCGGCGCCCACGCCGTACGGGATCATGTACAGGAGCGCCAGCGTGGTGAGGCAAATGGAGAGCGTGGAGGTCTCGAGCTGCGGGTTCGGGAGCAGCCCGGAGAGCAGAACCAGACCCTCGAAGGACCAGTATTCCAGGCAGATCATCACCGTGGACGGGATGGCGAGCTTTAAAAACGCGCCGAGGTCGTTGAACGTCTCCCGCGAGAAGCCCGTCCACGATCGCTTGCACTTCGCGGAGAATTTCACGTACAGCGCGAGGAAGACGACGTTGAGCCACGAAGACGTGCTGCTGGCGATCGCCGCGCCGCGATAGCCCACGCCCAGCTTGTAGACGAGCAGGTAGCACAGCGGGACGTGGAGCGCGAGCGTGATGGCCGAGAAGAGCGCCATTGGGAGAACGATGCTCTGCGCTTGCAGAAACTTCAGGAGCGGCTGCACGGTGGCCACCGCGAAGAGCGTCGGGACGAGGAAGCGCGCGTACAGCTCCGCGTGCGCGGCAATCTCCGGGTTCTGCCCCAGCGCCAGGAGCAGCGCGCCCATGTTCCACCACACCAGCGAAATGGGGATGGCTACCAGGTTGAGGACGAACATCGCGCGCTGCATGTAGATCCCGAGCATGTGGTACTGCTTCGCGCCGTACGCTTGGCTGCAGAGCGTGTCCAATGCGGCAGCCAGGCCAATGATGGCGCTGTTGCCAGTCACGCCCGCGAACGAGCTCGCGATGGACGCGCTCGCGAGCTCCAACTCCCCCAAGTGCCCCACGAACATGACGGACACCACAATCAGCAGGTACTGCAGCAGCGCGACGCACACCATGGGCCCCGCGATGTACATCTGCATCTGAATCTCCCCCCATATCCACTCCGGCGTGCACAAAATCGTCGCGTCGCCTCTGCTCAAAGATCTCGACAACCCATTCGCAAACGTGAACGTGGGCTTCGTCACCACTTGCGAATCTAGCAGCGGCAACGAGTTATCGTTCCCGTCCTCCATGGCTCCTCCCATCCCTCCACGCTCCACTCCTACATGAACTCCACACAAACCCTAGCGAATGTCAACACCAACATCATCCGTCTAGAATACCAAACCGTGAAGTCTGGATAAGCATCTTCCTCCTTCATCTCTAGCTCAAACAAACAACAAACATGAGAGAATGAAATAAAATAGCACCACTGACTTCAAAAGTTGCCTCCCTGCAGGAATTCCTCCTCACTAGCTTCCACCTTGGCTTCTGAACCAGAAACTGAGCTCACAGAAGAATCACGAGCGATGGTTGGAAGCTGAGTAGCGATACTCAGCTCCCGGAAGCGCTGTCAACAAACATACCAAGCGTCGGGAAGTGCCAGTGCAGTTGAAGGCCTGCTTCAGATGAAGGCCAACTGTGCAGTCAGATCCCCTTACAACAGCCCAGATCTAATGGAAGCCCCCCCTAAAACCGACAAGTTGAGGAATGTGCATGTATGGAGAGAGGAGATAATTATACTATTGTTTTACAGTGATAGCCAATAGAATTCCAATTCCAACCCAAGTGATTTCATATTTTTCCGATGAAAACTGAATTAGTTATGAGTTTTCAAACTGTGCAGCCATGTTTAGTGGGTTGCCCCACAACCAACGACCAAAAGTAAGGGTCTTGACTAATAGCAAACCTCCATTTGGAGGTGAGTTGGTGGTAATGGGATGGAAGAGGGTTGGATATACCCCAATTTTGTAGGCATTGACTATGGGTTTTTGTTGGTTATGGGGAGGGTTACCTTATCTGTTCTTGTGATAGATATGAGGGATGGACTAGATAGATGATGGTAAATTTTGGTAAGACAAATGGGGTTGTTGTAGAGGGAGCTCATTGTAATCACGATTGTGGTCTAGATTTTGAATCGTTCCGAAGAGGGCCGACTAACGATAGAGATATCTACAACAGTAGTAGATTTGAGAATTGCGATCCAGGGCTGTTGTACATTTTATCTTTGTCTGAAATGGGCCTACCAAGCTGTTTGACGTTTGTGGTGGAGAGTGAAGAACTTGGGGACCAAGGGAATATCTGACCCGGAAACTTACTAATATGCTATTCGTGATTATCGTGAAATGTGTGAAGTGCAGGATACGCCTCAGGCATATCGATACTAAGATATACCGCCTGATTGCGCATGTATGGGGAACTCAAATAATTATATATTAATTTTTTAATGATAGAAAATAGAATCACAATCTCAACCCAAGTGATTTCATATTTTTCCAATAAAAATTGAGTTAGTTATGAAATTTCAAAGTGTGCTGCCACTTTAGCCTAATTCTGCGACTAGGTACCCCCCAAAAGCCAGGGGTCAAAAGCCAGGGGTCTTGACCAATAGTAAGCCTTGATTTGGAGCTCACGAGGAGTGATTAGGTGGTACTAAGGTGAATGTGGGATGGAATTGAGACCAAATGTAGAGTGGCGGTGTTAGGAAGGTGGCGGTCATGGGATAAGGTAACCCTCCCCATAACCAACAAAAACCCATAGCCAACACCTGTGAAATTGGGGCATATCCAACCGTCTTCCATCCCATGACCACCAGCTCAGTTCCAAATGGAGGTTTGCTAGTAGTCAAGACCCTTACTTTTGGTCGTTGGTTATGGGGGGTACCTACTGCTGGCCACCCACTAAATATGGCTGCACAGTTTGAAAATTCATAACTAACTCAATTTTCATCGGAAAAATATGAAATCACTTGGGATGGAATTATAATTGTATTGGCTATCACTGAAAAATAATAGTATAATTACCTCCTCTCTCCATATATGCACATTCCTTAACTTGTCGGTTTTAGGGGGCTTAACTTATACCTTATGTATTGTGATCAATGGATTTTGATTGAGTGCTACGCTCTCAGTTGCTGGAAGGAAGTTTTGGAGACTTGCTGGGAGCTTTCTGTTTACCTCCAGAATCCCAAAGCTGAGATGACTTTGGGGCCAGCTCTTGGAGTTGTTCCGAAAGGACCTTTATGAAACAATTTTATAATCTAATGAAGGCAATCCTTTGATCAACCTAACAAAATGTCACAGATGGCAACTTTCAAAGAAGACAGCATTCAATGAATGTATAACATTAGATGCCCATGATTCCACACAAAAGTGGGGGGTTTCACACTCGACGAAGCGTCAAGATGCCGAGTGCTATTAGTAATTTGATTGGTCAAGAGCCTCAAACTCGGCCTTGGTAGACCTTTGGACTTTCACACTTGGACTGAGGGTTGAGATGTCCACGGCGTCTAAAATGCCTACATGCCATCACTTTTTGAAGACTTTGGTGCCAAAATTTGATCTGTTCAGGGAAGTTTGGTCCAAACGAGAATATATTACTTAAGAAACTAGAACCCAAATTATTGTTGAGGTGCCAAAAGTAACTTTCAGTAAAATATTCAAAGTTTGACAAAAACCTCTTCCACTAGATTAAAACATGAACTCCTATTACTCTAAAAAAAATTATCTCAAGTTTTTTCCCAAAATTCTTACCTGAATTTTTTACTTAGAGTTTTAACCTAGAAACAACTCAAATCTTCACGTGAAGTTTTGGACTGAATTTTTCTTGTGATGGGTGCTTGTGCTAGAATTTTGAGCATTTTGACCATTTTCTTGATTTTTAAAACCATGAATGTTTTCTCTTTTGGCTCCATGACTACACCAAACACTGCATATAGTGTAGACCAAAGTAGTTCGAGTGTCTACATTGATTGGAAATTTACATCCAATCGGTGACTCGGACACACTTGCTTGAAAACAAGTAGCCAATCAAATTTTGACATGCATGTGTTTGATTCAAATTAGTGTGGGTGATCCACATCAATTATGAATCCACACTATATTCAGTGTTTGGTGTAGTAATGAAAGTTAGAGAGGAACGTTTGAAAAAATAATGGCCTTTCAAAAGTAATAATCGACTTGAGATTTGCCAAATAGTTTGGGTCACAGCCTCTCAACTTGGTCCCTTGGGCTTTCATACAAAGAAAACCAAAACTCCACAAATTGCATATTTTTTCCAACTCCAAAACTTGGCATCTTGGCATAGTTTGGTCCTCAATGGAGTTTGATCCTTGGTCCAAATGTGAAACCCCCTTAGAACATTTACTCAAAAATATATTTTAGCAATATCATATATCATGTTTGAAGATGACAACATATATTGTAAAGAGGGTTTTTAGTATTCTTGGATCTTGTGGAATTTGTTGCATGATGGCTGCCATAAAAAAATGTATTGAATTGTCTTGGTAAAAGGTAGTATATTCTATTAATGAAGACTCTATAGGTCTCATATGCTTTTGCACCGTAATATGCCATGTGGAATAGAGAACTTTCTACTATCTTGCAAACTCCCACTCCCTCTTTGGGTTTCATTTATTTCTTCATACCTTAAAATAATAATTGGAAGTAGATTAGTGCACTTGGATCATATGATGTAGATTTATCTAGTCCTTAGGTGTCTACATGAGTACTTTTTTTTGTCTAGCTGTGCTATATCTTGAATTTGCATGATATCCATAAAGATTTTCACATACATTACATCTATAATTTGCAAAGATTAGGGCATGATTTGGAGTTATAGTGTTCTTGGAAAACTTGAAGTACGTCGCCACACACAATGAATACCTACAATTACAATGCATCATTCACATGGAATATGATTTTGGTATAAAATTTGATTCAAGTTTGTCACTAAGAAACTCTCTAATATTTTGCAATGGCTTATGTCTCTCATCACGTGTACAACTTGTGTTCAAATTCCTATAAATTTTGAAACACCTTCATACACAATCAAGCAGACAAAGCGATGAAAAATCAGTAAAAATCATGCACAAATGTTTAATTCACGTGTTCTGTGTCAATACAAAGCTTCAACACCACCACAATTGTAGTGAATGGCAGGGGTTAAAACTAGTCTACTATACAAATGGGGATATACTTGTCTTATAAAGAAGCACTTTTAATCTTTAGAAAAGCCCATACCTTATGTTCTATTGTGCTAGACAAACAATTTACTACTCCCGCTCCTAAGTTTGGAACATTCTCAAAATAATGTAGAAAATGATAAATTTTTAATGCAATTAGATCCTACATAATGCACCACATAGTTGGTTGTGTATTGGTTGTATTTTCAATATGCACTTGGAACAAAACAAATCTAGTTTTAACAAATTGAGTTTTGCACTTGAAACAAATTACATGAACACTTTGCAAAAATCAGATTATGATGTGGAGTTATAGAACTCATGGAAAAGTTATGAATACAAAACAAAATACATCGGATACATTAAAATATCATAAATACCATGCCGAATACTATGTTGTACTTTATACACATGCAAAATGATTTTGGACTTAAATTTTTGTTTGAAATTTGTCTTTAAGAGATTATTCATTGTTACTTGATTGTTGATCTTTCACATTGCACACAAAATTTCCATTTTAATTTGTATAAGTTTGAAACATTTTTATACACGATCAATTAGGAAAAAGAAAAAAAATCATCAATAATTGTTCACACAATTATAAATATAAATATTTCTTCACACATGATATGTCGATGTGAAGCTACCAACCAAGTGCACTTATGAACCTCTTTCATTCAAAGTACAAAAATTCTTGCACAAATCTTTTGATAGATAAAGTAGTATACCATCCAAAGTCCACAATTTTCATTATCAATATACGATATCTTTAAAGACTATAATTTTGGATGTTGTGCAACTTTTCCCAAAGTTGAGGTCATGGTTTGAGTTCAATTTTGTAAGGTTGGATACTAAAATTAGGCATTAAGTTTCTATCAAAGCTAGTCCAAAGAAAATAATCAGCACATATCTTGGATTTGGAGAAACATGACCTAGGCACTTACGGGTTAACCATTTAATGACGACTTGCCTATAGATGGTCACTTTTGCAGTAATTTAGGAATAGCTTTACTAATAGTTTAACACTTCATAATCCGTGAACTGCGGAATCTTGCATAGATTTGCGCCCTTCCAATGAATGCAATGAGACATCAAGCTACAATAAGATGAATTCACATGACAAGAGATTCACTGTGAGAAGTGCAATATTTACACTTAGAAAGTGCTCTCTCAATTTGTAGTTGTTGACTTTTAAGGTGGGCCATCCGCATGCGGTATGTATGGATGAGTTTTTGCGACCCCTGAGAAGGAACCCGCGTTGGACAATCAACAAAAGTTGTATATGCACCACAGATCGTAGACCAATACATTGTCGTCATGAACCCCTTAATTTCTTCAACAGCAAAAACACTTCAAAATTGTTGATTCTAGTGCAATAAGTAAGGAAGGAAACAAAAAAAATTATTTCCAGTTTCAACCTTGAGATCTTGATTCAGACTTACTAATTAACAAATTCACAAAATTTCATAAACTTTGACCAAATGGATTGAAAGATCATAGTGTTTGAAGGAGAGAAAACATTTCATTTTTTTTCCTGACTTGCCTAGATTAGCACACTTTGACATCACTTGGCATCAAGTTTTTGCAATACACAAGGCCTAAATTCATTACCATTGTAACAAGCATGATATTAGTTCCTTATACACCAATTCTGAGAGGTAGAAAAGCGGTGTAGCATATTCAAAACAATTGTGCAAAGAGTGGAAGTTGAAAATTGCCAATTCACGTCATATTTTTCTGAAAATGCTACACCTTCTTTTTTCAACTCATCTTGTAGTAGAAAAAATAAAAAGTGAGAAATATGAAGATCTATGTGTATCACGTGGAAAAGAAGACTTTTTCTTGGTACCTTGCCCGACAATATGTGACAATGTGACATGGGTTACAATGCTATTTTCCACTAAAGACAAGAAATGTTTTCTTGACAACATGAAAGGAAACAATATAACTTGCTAGTATTGAAAATCTCACATTCACAAAATTGTCCCTGCAAAAGTTTTTAAGTTGCCCGATGTGCCTACTTTTTAGCAAGAGGTCCGATTTGAATAAAATGTATATTTCCATGTACCTCTTGTCTTCTTGCATCGCTCCACAAATTTTCAAGAATTGGAAATATAACTTACAACCAAGACTTTTATCACTTAGGGGTAAAAAACACAGCCCCATGATGTAAAAAGATAAAAGACAACAAGATTGTTGCTAAAAATCCTTTCTTTATTTGAAACAACAGCCTATGAACATGGGATCAGCTCAAAGCTCAAGAAGCAATATATAATCCCTAAAAATTAGAAGTAGGCTAGGCAGGTATAAGGTTCATCTTCCAAAGGAGGAATTAAGGGTGGCATACGCTAGCTGCTCTGTCGCCACTGCTTGATTCATGCAAGTATGTACACTCTCTCCCTGAAAACTCACACTAAACAACTTTTCATCTGTGTGACGCTGGCCATCGCTCACCTCGGAACGAGAACTGCCTGCCTCTCCATGCCTACAAGGAACTAGAATCCAAAGGAAAGAGACTAGAATCCGAAGGAAAGAGACTAGAATCGGAAGGAAAGAGAGAAAAATGACAACAGAGTGGGTCGAGAATGACAACTCTCAGCTCTGCTCACACTCGGCAAACTTGGCCTGTTCGCCGAGTTCATCGACACAATCCACGACATACCTCATCTTCGTCACGACCTCGATCAGTAACGACGCGAACTTGACCAAGGACAGCGCCGAGATTCTCTCCAGCGTGCCGTCCCAGTGCGGTCCCAAGCTGGACTTCCGGTGCAGAAACGTCTGTTGCCACCCAAGCCGCTTCCGGGGCGTGTTCTTCTCACTCGTTTGTTGCTCCACGCTCGCCTTGGGAATGGTGACGTTCAGGGACGGCACTGACGGCACTCCCTCGGTCAGCGTCTCCAGTTTCTTCACTTGCCCAGACCTTCCCCGGAGGATCCCTGCTTGAGGTGATGACGATAGCTCTTTCTGTTCGGAAGCGGCCTCTTCCTGCGAGTCTTCTGGTTCTATGTTTCGGTTTTGGAAGTAGTCGTCAGGGATGTAAGGTGATTCTGCCCAGTCTTTGTTTGAGAACGGACTGAAGCCCTCGGCACTTGAGTTGCCCAGGAGTACGTTTGTGTGCTGGTATATCTTGTACTGGAGCGCCACCGCGGCTTCCTCCGCTCGTTTCATGATGTTCTCGGACGGAAATCTCTTCATGTCTTTGATGCTTTTCCCTAGAGTGCGGAGCACAGTTGCACACTCCGATGCGATCGTGGCCATCTCCTGTAGAACAGGAAAGAGATGTTACGACGAGGAGATCAGGAGGAAAGACAGGAAACGGAATGGCAAAAACGTACTGACCGCAGCGAAAAGATCTCGGAGGCTCTTGGGTGCTTGGATGTTTGCCCGAAGACACAAGTCAAGAGCTATCACGTCGTACAGAGTGTAACGAAGGTAGTCTGTGATGTCGTCGTACATCTCCCAAGGATAGTTCTTGGTAAACTTCCCATGCGAAGGCTCCCAATGCACTGCACTTAGCTGGGGCGGGCATTTTACAGGGAGGATCAGTGTTTTGGAGAAGAGTATTACCATTGACCTTGACAATGACAAGAACAAAAACTAGCGAGTTTCAGTGTGTGAAGTAGTCTCACCAGCTTGTCGATATCTGAATCTGACATCACTATTTCGTGGTAACTTTGATGAATTCTGTCATCTACGGATCGCCCGCTCAGGATGTCTGGGACATGGTCGAGCTTCGTGTCTTTATTATACTCCTCAACACATCTGAGAAAAAGAAACCAGCACATGGAAGAATTATTCTGACCGACTCGTAACACGCAGTGACTGACATGGGATTTGTAGAAATGGAAATCAACTAAAAAGAGCCAAGTCATTACCTCTCGAAGACAGTGGCAGCCGTTTCGAAGTTTTTAGCCACAAGCTTGTGCAGCGCGTCTCCAGCGTAGATAGGCTGCACTGCGATGTTGACAAGCGACGCAACAGCAAACCCCAACAAGATCATGGAGAATCTAAGCATCGGTAACGTCCATCTTTCTGGGTCCAAGTATGCACTGATAACGAAGATATGGAATGCCATCGTTGCGACAGTGAAGGCATATCCCCACTGATCTTTCAAGGGCGGTATCCCCTTCAAGTACCTAAACACGATGCCTCCCACCGTCACGCATAAAACCTGCACACAAGCCACAAATGCACATTGATGCACTCTTTACAAATGCACTCTCAAGGTATACGCCGCGATGCAATCAACTTACCACAAAGTAAGGATACCCTGCTCCGAATTCAGGCCCAACTTGGTTCAGACTGAAACCTAATAGACCAGCCGCCAAAGTTCCCAGCACACGATTGAATCCCTTGCTGATCGAGAGTCCGATGTTCGCTTCGTACAACAGGTCGGTGGTGATCACCGCCCACAGGGCAATGGACGACAGCTGCGTGTAAGGCGCTGGAAAATGAACGACACAGAGTATAGAAGCCAAACCAGCACAAAATCCTGCAAAAAGACCGACGCGATTTAGGGCTTGCGAAAAGCTTTTCACAAGGAATTCAGAAGTGACAAGGACAAGCAATTCGCACCTTGTTTGATGGAAAGGACCGTGAGGCTTTTGTTCACTTTCATGGAGTCCCAGCTCCACTTGGGCCACATGTAGAGCCCGATGAGCACATTGTAGAGGAAGTTGAGCGTGTCGGTCTTGAAGCTGTAGGCCGCGCGCGCGACGAACGACTTACTGCTGATGGGGTTGCGCACGGCGTGGCGTCGGTGGCGCGACCGACTCATCGACAACTCCGAATTCAGCCTGGTCCTCTCACCCCCCACGGACGACCGCTGCCGGCTGAGATCATGAATCTGCTCGAACGCACTACTGCTCTGCCTCGCAAGCTCCGGCGTGTCGTAGTTCACGTCATGCCCGTCCTCAATCGACACCGCCACCTCGCCGTTTCCCAGCAACGGCGCGTGCAGCGCCGAGGTCCCATTGCTGTCCCCCACCATCCTCAATTGCCCTGCATCAACTGACCCACAACAGGAAAAACCCTAATCTCAGAAAAAACCCGTCCAAAATGCACCCCAGCAAAACGAAAAGCATCATCATCCTTACATTCTTCCCACCCCCACTTTGACAAAGTCTGCAACTTCGAACTCTGTGTGTGCTTATCTGCTTCCCCTGATTCCAACGCCGCACAGACTCCACCACATGGCTGTCCGTGACTTCAAACCTTCACGTCTGCAACATACATACGAGGAGAAGAGGAAAGACGGGAGTTTAGAATTGGGTCGTACCACCTACTACAACGTGACAGAGTTGGCTTTCATTGGTTGAATTTGCATTATGGCTCCTCCTCACTTCCTGCTTTAAATAATAGGAAGTTGCCTGCCCTGGCGATGTGCAAAGGGGAGCTGGTGAGTGTCCGTTTTGCACCTTGCCTCGCGCGCTTCGTGCCACTTGTTGAGTAATCTGGGGTTCCGGGCTCTCGCTTCAAATCCTGGGACTTGTGCACTTCACCAACTCCATGCTTCTTCACTCGGGAATTGGAACCTACTCTGTTCGACTGTTTTCCTTTTTTTCAACATGTGTCGGCAACATGCGCGACCACAAATCATTGGTGAAAACGAATGACTGAACAGGGGCAAGCAAAATGCACACATTTGATGGCGAGAAAGGTGCACATCCGCTGGAGGAACTTCAGCAAAGTGGATGGACCTTGAAAGTAAAAGTCATTCGACACCATGTACGTTCAAGCGTGATTTGCCACTTCATTTACTTTTACTTTCGAGGCTAAATTATAGTAAACAGCGGTTTTGGATGCAGTGGCGGTTTTCGGAGGACGCTCTTAGGGTTTGGAGCACGACCCAAGCACCGACCTCGGCGAGGGAGAGGCTCTTTTCCTGCTTTGAAGCTGCCCAGGCGCAGGCAGCGAAGCAGCAGCTCTCGTCACGCAATTCTACTCTCGCTATGGCCGACATGGAGGTCGAGACCGCAGCGGCTCCTGTTGTGGAGGCGGCGCCCGTCAAGACGGTGCCCGAGACTCTTCTGAAGAAGCGCAAGCGCGACGAGCAGTGGGCGATCAATCGCAAGGAGCAGCTGGAGACCTCCAAGAAAAGCTCCTCCAAGAATCGCACGCTCATCTTCAAGCGCGCGGAGCAGTACATCCGGGAGTACCGCGGTCAGGTGCGGTTTGGGTGGATTTGGAAGGGGTTTAGGGTTTTGGGGTTTAGGGTTCAAGGCTGACGGGGTTTGCTTTGTTGTGAGCAGGAGGCTGATTTGGTCAGGTTGAAGAGAGAGGCCAAGCTCAAGGGTGGTTTCTATGTCGAGCCTGAGGCGAAGCTCATGTTCATCATTCGTATTCGTGGGTAAGTTGAATTCATCGGGTTTTTTAGGGGAAGACAACGTGTCTTCTTTTGTCCTATGTGTCTGTTTTCTTCGGTTTATTGTAGGATTTTCTTTTGCTAGTTGTGGTGAATGAAAATTCTGGTTTGTTTAGGGTCCTCCTCACATGTGTTCTTGTTGTTGCCTCAGTGTTAATGACATGCACCCAAAGACGAGGAAGATCATGCAGCTTTTGAGACTGAAGCAAATCTTTAACGGTGTGTTCATGAAGGCGAACAAGGCTACCATGAACATGTTGCGCAGGGTTGAACCTTATGTCACATACGGGTAAGTTACTGCTTTTATTCTCGTAAGTATTGGGCTTCAACCTTCAACGTCAGTCGGGAATCCTATATACAGGCACGTAATTTGCTCTGTAAAATACAAGGATTGTATTGAAGTTTAGCAAGACTTACACCTTTGGATTGAAGATTCTTCAACTAACATCTTCCATTTGGAGGTTATTTCACTATCTGAACCTTATCATGTCCAAATATGACACCGTACATGGAGAAAACTGTGGCACCTTCGAGGGTTAAACTTACAAGTGTGTTCTTACTCATCTGGATTATGATTATTGTTTAAACCCTGGAACCTTTTTTTTTCCGCAGGTATCCCAACTTGAAGAGTGTGAGGGAGTTGATCTACAAGCGTGGTCACGGCAGAGTCGACAAGTCCCGGACTCCCTTGACTGACAACACCGTGATTGAGCAGGCACTCGGCAAGTTTGGCATCATCTGCATTGAGGATCTGGTCCACGAGATCTACAGCGTCGGCCCACACTTCAAGGAGGCTAACAACTTTTTGTGGCCCTTCAAGCTCAGTTGCCCTGTTGGTGGCCTCACGAAGAAGAGGAATCATTATGTTGAACATGGCGACGCAGGAAACAGAGAAGACATGTTGAATAACCTCCTCCGCCAAATGACCTAGAGCGCACTCCTTACCATCTTGTACCTGGAAGACACTCTTTTTCATTGAAAAATCATTCTGCAAATCATGCGTTTCCAATTTGTTTCTTCACTTGAATTCGGAATTATTAGGAGGTCGGATTTGTATTTCCTTTCTCCTGGCGTTATGTGGTACAGTTATGGATTCAAGTGGCGTAGCTTTTCTTTGTATATTATCTTTACAGGTGACCAGCCCTTTTTTTTTAGGCGAAAAACAGCCAAATGGCGAAAAAATATATATAAAAATAGAATATTGCCGGAAAAACTGGGAAATTTGTGATTTCACATCGCCAAAATTCCATCGATGGTTGTTGCTATGTCGTCATATTGCCACTAATGAACAACGGGGGACTCCATCTTGTCGCCAAAAAGGATGTACAAATCTATGTTTATAGAGATGAAATCTTCGAAATGAAAATTTATGGAGAAAATTTAGTTTCGTTTGGATTGAGGAGAAAGCGAGAAGTGCTACAGCTCCCTAGCCTGTGCAGCCACTCTAGTGGGAAAAAAAGGGTTGTTGGTGACCTAGGTTTTGGGAGAAATTTGCACAACATGCCATGTTTGATGGAATGGATTCTAGTGTTTGAAGTCAATGTATATAGGTAATGAAAGTTGTAAATTTTGGAGGGTGTGCAATTTTACTAGTCGGTACAAGGTACAAGAAAATTCATGCTTTGATTGGAAGAGGTTTGGACCTGCACTTTGTTGATAGCTTTGCATTGACATACAACATGTGAAGTATACATGTATGCGTAATTTTGATGAATACTCATCTAAGGTAAAAGATTGTATATGAAGATGTTCCAAAATTCATACAAATCAAAACAAAACTTTCATATATGATGAGAGAAATCAACATACACAAAACATCTTAAGATGTAGACCAAAATCTTATTCCATGTATGTAAGTATTCATTGTATTCAAGAATATTTGATGTATTTGGCAATGTATTCTATGGCATTCTAAGAATTTCGTAGCTCCAAATCATAATGTGAAATGTATATGCAAATCCAAATCTTTGGAGTTAACAATCTAGTTCCTAACATCTAAAGACTAAAAAGTGATTGCGTTCTTTGAAGAATGTATCAAACCACCAACCAGGCGTGTACACCCAAAGGTCATGTGCGCACAACATTCTGCAGAAGCCTGACTTCATGCCTCACCCTTTCCACCGCCTTCTCTTTTCAAAAGCTCTCTAAACAAACAGAAACATTTTTTTTAGTATGTTCAAAGTAACAAACTGAACTTAAGAGTACAATCTTTGAAATCATGGAGCAACGCTTTAACCCTTACATGAAAAAAAGTTTCAAGGTGGGCTTTTGCATATCTTGGACACGTTCCATGGTTGCAATTTTTATTTGTAATTCTTGAAATTTTGTACAAAGATGCAGGAAGACAAGAGGTATGTGGGAGTATGATCTTTATTCTCATCAGACTTGTAGAAAAAATGTTATACCATCTTAAAGAAAAAAATTGTTGAGTGCGGGCATGTCAGGTAACTCCAAAAAACTTTTGCTAGGGCACTCTAATAAATTTGAGATTCTCAAACCTAGCAAGTAATATTATTTCCTTTCATACTGTCACAAAAACATTTCTTGTCTTTAGTGAAAAATTGAATTTTATTCCAGGTCAAAGATTTTCACACATCGCCACACATTGTCAAGCAAGGAACCAAAAATTCCTTCTTTTCCACATAAAACTTTGAGATCTTCATATTTTTCACTTTTTATTTTTTCTATTACAAGAAGTGTTGTAAATTTATTTATTTTACCGTTCCAATTATCATTTTTTAACATATTTTGTTCCCAAACATTTAAAACGTGAATTAGCACTTTTTTGGAATTTGCTACACCCCTTTTCTACATCTGAAAATTGGTATACAAGGACTTAATATCATGATCAACATGATGAGAGAAAATTTAGACCTTGTCTAGTGCAAAACTTTGACACCAAGTTTGTTGATCCACTCGACGCAGGGATGAAAATGAACCATATTTTCTACTTCAAACACTATAATCTTTCAATGTGTGATCAATGTTGATGAAAATTTGTAGGCATGTCATTTATGAAGAGTGAAATGAGATCCTACAGTCAAACTAGAAATACAATTTTTGTTTTCCTTTCTTAATCATTGCACTAGAATCAACAGTTTTGAATCAAACAGAGATAAAGTGTCAGTAAAGAAATTTGTACTACAACTGTGAAGGGATTCCACTTCACAAAAATCATTGTAGTTCTTCAATGCCTACATCATCGGTTGGAGATAAGAGAGATGCGTTGGAAAGTTGTCACGGAGGCCGACATGAATTCAAAAGACAATAGTAACAATTGCCAATCATGGACAAAGTTACAACACCTAGAGCACCAAAATTGACCCTCCTAGGGCCTTGTAGGCTTTAACTCTGTAAGGCCGATCGACCATATATGGATCGATATTGGACAAAAACCTTTATAGAAAGTGCTATAGGCCAACTCAAAGTATAAAATTGACCATGACTTAAAGGTGGAGGAAGATGGGCATCTTTTGAGACCATCGCCACCGCAATCGGTGTAAGCATCGACAAGCTACACTGATTTCCGTGAAACAAGTTCATAGATTTTTGTTCTGAGATGTAATTATTGCGCATATGCCATTTTGCATGATCTAGAACACTCGTAGATCCTCGCACGCCAAAAAAAGCTCATCGTCCTTAAAGGGTGAAGGGGATAAAACAAAGTTAACACATCGTAACAATTTAATTAGGCTAGGCCAACATAACACCACATCACTTCCAACTTCCTAAGAGCATCTTTACTCCCTTCAGTAGCCCAACCACGCTTTGGAGCGATCGTGGGAGGATGCCGGGCCCTCGGCATGGCTGCCGGATGAACTCCAACGCCGGAAGTAAGAAGTCTTGTGGGCCGAATAAACACCTCTAGTAAACGACATGCATACCCAAGAAAAGGTCGAGACTCTCCTTGTAGAAGCCGGAAGTGAACATGCTTTATGGACGCCTCCATGTAGGGATGCTCACTCAAGTAAACGCGACGAACCAACACCACGTGTCCACCACCTAGTGGGGGTGGCGGGCCACAATAATGTTCAATTGCCCCTGCAAAACCAGAAAGAATAACATCTCCTAAGCCTAACTCCAGTCAAGGCGTGAGCCTGGCTCATGAGTGGGCCTCCACTAACCCCATTGCACGCCACGCCAAAGATATTCTTGGTCTCCAACATTGCAACGGGGATGCTCAAACAATTCCCAAAAAGAAGGTTGATTTTGAACACTCTGAGATTGTTCTGATGTGCCTCTAAGTGGCCAAAACAGAACATGCCACAATGCCCATTCTCGGTTGCATTAAGATTATGGTGTTGGATCTAACAGCAATGAGCTACAAAATTATTCTTGTGCCAGTACTCGCTTGAAATCTCAGAATGGTGCCAATGGTAAAACGTCAGAGAATTGTTTAAGTCCCAAGAAAACCCAATCGACAAGTCAAGATGATATGTCGGAGGACACACTGTAACCCCCTTTGATAACCAACCAAAATCCATAACCAACAACTATAAAATTGGGATATATCCAACCCACTTCCATCACAGTACCACCCATTCAACTCCAAATAAAATTTTGTGACTAGTCACAACCCCTCACTCTCAGTCGGCACTTCTCAAGGTACCCACTGACGGCCACCTGCTAAACATGGCAGCACACTTTGAAAATTCACAACTAATTCTCATTTCACCAGAAAAATATAAAGCCACTAGAGTTGACCCAAAAATAAAAGCTTGTCATTATTTGTTCATTCCATCTATGCACATTGGAGGTTTACGTTAGAGGATACGTCCCGGGCTTCCTGGAATCCTGCAAAAGTATATTGCGTTCACACTTATCCTTGGCTATGGCAGCAAAAGAAACTTCTCCCGAAGGAACATGAGCCACGGAAGGTCGTGACGTGAAGAATTCTGTTGGGCTCTTGAGAGGGATTGTCGCATGATTGTAGGTGATTGCTGCGCATGGAGTGCAGTCACTTCGGTCACCTGCTGAATCGCTTCCCAATCAATCCGTTGTGCGCTTCACATCCGAGCTTGAATCTGGTTTTGCCAATTCTAGCAGGAAGATCACTTGTTCCGTGGCCGCGCTGTGACGGATCCCGCATGCCCGCCCATAGAATAAGTCCTAGTCCTCTGGCTAATTTTTGTACTTGAAACGCTACAAGAAAAACCAGGCTGCTACTGAGGTAGAGGCACCCAATTCCGATCTGCCACCCGATTCCGATCAATAAAGTATGCATGGAAATGGTAGATGCATGAAATGGTGCATGAAGCCACCCGAAACTGACAACTCAAAAGAGTTTTCCTGAAAGTGTGAGTTTTAAAGGGTGGCTACCTTGTGTCACCCAAAAAGACCCGGTGTAACATCCTTAAAGGACCTTGTGTCTTTCTCTATTCATCAAAGCAAGGTGAGATTTAAAATTGCAATATTTGCAGGGTGAAAGTTCTCACCCTCCATATTTTATGGGCCACGTGCATGGAACAAGCTAATATAACCAAATTAGTAATTTAGAGTCACCAATGCCACCTTGCATCTTTGTTTGGACGGTGACTGTGCCTAGATGATTAACCGTGTAGCATGTTGGTTGGCTAACAAAAGGACCATAATTTATGGAATAAACCCCAGAGTTAACCAAACCACCATGTTTCTAAAAAACAAGTGGACTTTCAGGTGTACAACCAAAATCAGCGTTTTGGGGTGACACTCAGGGTTAAACCCTGAGTACTTTCAAGAAAACTCCAAAATCTAAAAACTCTAGTCATTATTGGCATTGGGTCATGAAATGTGCAATTTTGGGTTGCTCCACCTCAATTGAGCTCTCATTGGTGGCATTGCCTCGAAAGTCGAACAAGGTTTCGGCATTGGGTACCTCCATGAGTTGGTTATTCGTGGCATGTCTTCTTTCTTTTTACTCACTCTCACTTATTGACATTGGGCCAATGAGGGCACCAAATCTCACCTGCTCTGGAGTTTGATTATGAGCTCCGGTGGTTTTTTGGCTTCTAAATCCTATATCAATTGCAAATCTTTGAGATTAAATTTGAATTTTTTTTTGGTTGAGTTTCATTCCTAATTCTGCATCTTTCTACACAAATGTTTTTGGCATACAATGTCATTTGAGTCCCCACATGGCTTAAGTGATTGGAATTGGATGCCTCTACCTTACTGTACTATGAAAACTTGAGAGAAGTAATAAAATTTAGCCACAATACAGTTTTTTTGAAAATAAACAATATTTCACCCCGAATCTTAGGGTCTTACGTTAGTAACTCGAACCACATGCACATGGTGACTTGGCTTGGGAAAGGTGTGGGGGAACCATCGGTCAACTTTTAAGGGACTTGGGGTACTACGGGGGAGCTCTAGCTTCCATGGAACAGGGCCCAAGAGCATTGATTGCCATGCTTCTCATTGGTGAAGAAAAAAAAAGTATGGAATTTTTGGAAGTCTATTCACGTGCACAAAAAAATCGTCTTGTCTGACACCATATTTCTAACTCGCTTTCCCCTTCGGAAAGCACTTTTAGGAAAACTCCAATGCTGAACAACATTATAAAGTATTTAACCATATTCTAAGATGATATCCACATAGTTTTATCAAGGATATCACAGGGTATCATCTAGGTTGATCTCCACATATTAAGGTAAGCCCCCCCCATAACCAACAAAACCCCACAGCCAACGCCTACAAAATTGGGGTATATCCAACCCTCTTCCATCCCATTACCACTTCCTGAGCTCCAAATGGAGATTTGCTATTAGACAAGACCCTTACTTTTGGTTGTTGGTTATGGGGGGTACATATTGCTGGCCACCCACTAAACATGGCTGCACAGTTTGAAAATTCATAACTAATTCAGTTTTCATTGAAAAAATATGAAATCACTTGGGTTGGAATTGTAATTCTATTGGATATCACTGAAAAATATTAGTATAATTATATCCTCTCTCCAAATATGCACATTCCTAAACATGTCGGTCTTAGGGGGGCTTACCTTGTAGCAAACTCCTTCTGTAGCATTTCTGCCAATTTTCAGAGATCGCTGTTCTGGAGTGATGCTCTAACATAACATGAGAGGAATCTACCAACGGGAAAGATCTGCACTAGTCCGAGCCCAGGCCATGACTTTATAAGCAGAGAGCCGCCACCATTCTCCCAACCAAGCATCCACCCTCTCCTTCACCCTTTTCGCCACCTCCCCACAGCTTGCTTTTTCCAGCTATGGCTCCCATCGCTGTTGGCGACACCATCCCCAACGTCACCTTGAGCTACCTCGACGACGAGAATCAGGCGCAGAAATTCAGCTTGCATCAGGAGCTGAAGGGGAAGAAGGCTATTCTTATCGCCGTTCCCGGGGCATTCACCCCCACTTGCAGGTGTGTGCGATGTGCTTTTTGGGGTTTGGTAGGGTATGGTGTAGAGCTAGGGGAATGGGTGATGTTTCTTTTAGCTAGTACTGATTTTTTGACTGTGTGCAGCCAGAAGCACATTCCCAGCTTCATCGAGAATGGCGAGGAAATCAAGAGGAAGGGCGTGTCGGAGATCATCGTCGTTTCAGGTTCGTTTTTTTTCTAGTTGTGTGAAGGAGATGAGTTGGGTTGTTTGGGAGGTTAGTTGATTGATGTGAGTTTCTGCTCTGCCAGTGAACGACCAGTTCGTGATGAAGGCGTGGGAGCGATCCTACGACGGTGCCGAGCACCTCAAGTTTTTGGCTGATGGATCAGCCGAATTGACCAAGGCGTTGGACTTGGAGCTTGACCTGAGCGAGAAGGGTTTGGGCGTCCGGTCTCGCCGATTCTCTCTCCTGGTCGATGACTTGGTTGTGAAGGTTGCCAACATTGAGGAGGGTGGCTCATTCGAAGTCAGTGGAGGAGATACCATCTTGAAGTCCCTGTAAGGGAATTTAGCATACGTCATTTTCGGACCGTGAAGCGTTTTGTCTCGGAATGCTTCTATACGTTTGTAAACATTTGGAGCACTTACTGAGTTGTGCCAGGTTTTTCAGTAAAGATTGTTCATATTAATGTGCAGAATTCTATCTCGCTCATCTGGATTTGAGTGATGAGTACTTCCTTCTGGAAATGAGAGAAGTCTGAATTGCTTCTGCTCACTTTTCATGCGAGAGCATATGCATGAAAATGTCGAATTGTGCTGTGGGTACGGCAGTTGTAGAACCACCTTCTGTTCAACGTTTTCTGCTCTGATATCAGCCTCCGTTTTTAATGAGCCGTCTTGTATTGAATTCTTGAGTTCAATTTTGTTGTTGCACATTATTTAATTAACCATGGTTGGTTAAACTGTGCCTGACACCGTTGAACTTCTGCACAACGAATCGTGATAGAACTTTCGAAAAACTTCTCATGTTCAATTTGTTAGCAGATTCATTTCAATAATTTGGATAATATCTAAATATTAAAATAAATTTCACTACAAGGAAAAAATAAATTGTTCGCAAAAATGAGAATGTTGCCTAAAGAATACTATACTGGTCAAGATCCGACACATCCTACAGTCCATTCAGAGTCGATTTTTTCATATTTAATGCCAAGTTTAGTAACATGGAAGCTGCAGATGGGAACCGACGTAATTTCGCTTGTGCAGCTCGACATTACAATCTATACAGTACCGGTAACGTCCTCACGAAACTATACGGCACATTACTCGGACAACTTCACTGTCGAAACCGCATGCACCAATTACACTAAATGCAAAGACTAATCGAATCTACTGTGCACCTGCCCCATTCACATGAGTCATATCACTTGGTTTGTTTCTAATATTTAATAGTGAACAATCTCACATAATCCTTGCTAGCACAATATGTATAAAAGAACTTGTAATACAGCTACTGCTCCATTAACCTTAAGAAAGTAGCATACCACCATCTGCACAAGCCGGAGCTGGTTGTTCAGGACATAGAAAAGTCTGAGATCAAAACAATACCTGCAGAAAAGCCACTCATAAGTGGTCTAAAATCTGCAAAAGCAACACTGCAACTATGCTATGTAAAATGTATCCGAACAACTCACTTGTTTCCCTTCTCATTGTCCTTCAAGCTTCAACATTCTAACGAGCTCCAACCGGGGTCTTATAACCTTGCAACATCCGTTCTACATATTTTCCCAAGATGTCCACTTCTAGATTCACCTTGGCTCCCACCTGCATGAGACAAAACCATGAGATCACGTTACACCTTAGAAGCTGGAAACGACTCGAAACAAAAACCCTGAGAAAAAGACTCACCTGTTTCCCAGAGAGGATAACTTTCTGCTGCGTGTAAGCCACAAGCATGAAAGTGAACGATGATTCACTATCCAGCACCTCCACCACCGTCAGGCTGGTTCCATCGACAGCAATGTACCCTTTGGGAACGATGTACTTGAGAATCTCCGGGCTAGTTTTGATGGTCACCCACAGGGAGTCATTCTCAGGGTTGAATGCAGCTATGGTGCCAGTTCCATCCACATGGCCCTGCACGAAGTGACCACCCAGACGTGTGGTCGGGAGGAGAGACCTCTCCAGGTTCACAGGCGATCCAGAGGAGCATTCCCCGAGCGATGTCTTCCGCAGCGTTTCCGGAGCCAATCCTACAGTAAAAGAGGAGGAATCAAACCGAGTGACTGTTAAGCACGTTCCGTTCACTGCAATGCTATCACCGAGACTAACATTCTCCAAAACAACGCTCGCTCCGATCGTCATTTCGAATCCTCCATCCTCCAACACGCGCACATCTTTCACGTGGCCCATTTCTTCAACAAGGCCCGTGAACATAGCCCGCGCCCCTCGCTCTCCTGCCAATCTGTGACCCAGACCACCAATGCATATCAGTCCAATGCGGCTCAACAACAGACGCTAGATGATGATAGCTCCGCACAGAATTGAATACCAGAGCATGAAAACTCACATATACCTCGGTCCATCAGGCCACAAAACCCAAAATGAACTCAAAACCCTAAACCATGACTCCATCATGGAAAAATTCAGACCAATGCAAAATCCCAACGCCAAGAGAACCTCCAGTCTCCAATTGAACACCAGAGAATGAGAACCCGGTAGCTCGCATCCAGCCACAAAATCCAAGACCAAAAACCAGGACTCCATCCCGACACCAGCTAGGTTTCAGATACCAATTGAACCGTAACGCACCTCGTCTGTCGCAACGCAACTCCGGAGCGCAGGGCGAATAAGCTGCGAGGATGGCCATTGAAGCGGCTGCCGAACGAACCCCGCGAGAAAGCCCCTCTCAAACTGCACGAAGAAGGAGATGGCGAGAGTGAAACCACAAGAGACGTGGAATTGCGGGAACCCGAGGAGACAGAGCTCGAGCTCCGGAGTGCAGCAGCAGAGAACGAGCGCGCAAGCGCAGCCATGGCTGCTCAGGGGATTGCCGAAGCTCGCCGAAACACAAGCAGCACAGCAAGTGCTCAAGATCAACTGCACAACTGAAATGCCCGCTGAACAATCTGTGCAGTCATCGCGCCACTAAAGTAATAGCCAAATCTAGCGCCGGTATGAATGAAGCGGTATAACTTAGCGGAGGTTATAACTTAGCAGAGGTTATTATGTTAGTTAAAGTTTGAGTGATTTGAGGTTATAAGTTAACGGCATTATGACTTATTGGAGGTACAACTTATGGAAGGGATGATTGTATTTTGATGTAAGGTAAATCCCCCTTCCCGTAGTAACCGACAAGTTAAGCAATGTGCATATTTGGAGAGAGGAGTGAATTATACATTATTATTCTTCAGTGATAGCCAATTTTAACCTCAGTGATTTCATATTTTTGTGATGAAATGTGAATTGATTGTGAAAATGGCAGTTGTGTGTTGCCATTTTTACAACTTTGTGTTGTCATTTTTGGCCAGTGGATGCCTTAAGCATTTGACTAAAAGTAGTGTAAGGGATCCCAAGTAATAGCAAACCTCCATTTGGAGTTAAATTGGTGGTAATGGGATGGAAACAGATTGAATATTCTCCAATTTTATAGGTGTTGGTTGGTGACTAAGGGGGTTATCTTAATGTGGATGATTTTGTTATTTGTTGCCAGTTGAGAGCACAAATTTAAGTTTCTTTTGATTTTGGAGATGAACATATAGTATAAATAAAAGAGCTAGAATTTGAAAATACATCAGACAACTTCCTTCACCCTCTGAAAATTGTTATATTTGTAATTCATAACTTTAATTTTTAGATAAATAGGAAGAAGAAGAAGGAAAATAATTATTCTAGTCTTAAAAGAGGCTGACATAAATAAAGTGTTTGATTGATCCATCGTTAAGCCTTTAGTGCTTGAGAGGCCCAAAAGTGGTCTCTTGGGGTGAAATTGCGTTGTTGCAGTCGATAGAGGAAACTAGCACCAAAACATTCTTCACAGTGGACGTAGCTCGGGTTACGATGATTCTAATAAGACCAATGTTGCAAGGATTGATGCAGCTTCAACAAACTACAATGATTTTTGTGAATTAGTGTTGCGGTGATATGTATCCAATGTGTACATGATGTTTTGCATAATCTATCACACGCTCATAGAATCTCCTAGGTCTCACCGGTCATGCTCGGTATTGAAGGAAGTAATTTTTTAAATGAATAGGAAGAAGGAGAAGAATTTTGGTCCCGAAAGAGGCTAACATTAAAAAAATATATATATGTTTGATCCATCCTTAACCCTTTACCGCCCAAGAAGCCCAATATTGGACGCTTTAGGTAGAATATGGCAGCAACTCAAAATTCGTGACAAAGTGGAATGTGAAGTATGAGGTTTAGAACTAGTTGATCTATTTGTGAATGCTGGAAATAAAAAATGGCGAGCGCCACGAAAGAATTAGTAGGCTTTGTGGCCACAAATTACAGTCTGTATATGGCCATTTTTAAATTGATATGAAGAAGGTAGTGCTGGAGAGACAAGAAAAAAACGGCAATCTGACTAACAAAAGTCATCCGAGTTCCCTATAGATGCAAGCATGTTTTTTATCACTATGATATTGACTATGATGTGCTTTTAGTAATGGTCTTCTTTCCTGGAAGTCGACAAGGTTTGGGAGGTTTGAATAGTTATTTCCGTCAATACAACTCGATGTGTTTACACTTTGTTGAAAGCGTAGGGTTTAAGACAAATTCAATCACATATAGTGTTGATTGCGGTGAGGAAGTAAACAAAGAAGTTTTGGAGTTCCCTTCTTCAAGTTCCTCGATGACCCGCTGTGCAAAGTTGTGTTCATTCTCATCACTACCGATGGCCTCTAGCGCCTTCTCATGGCCGCCACATTGAAGTATGAAGTGCATTTATGTCTTTGAATCCGGCACTCGCACTACACACATCATGGTTATAACATTGTTGTTTGCCGGTGCGAGATTTTCTACTTTGGAAAGCTGAAAGAATCAGGGATTGTAAGCGGCTATAGGCGCTTGTAGAGAAAGAGAACCTTGAGATCGATAAGACTGCCTTGTTGTTGATCTCCTCAAGAGCAGACGGCCCTCCGTTACATAGAGGTGATGTTGGATCAGGTCAGCCACCTCGACCACCCCATCACGATTACGACCAAACATAAGCTTATACGTAGTAATTAATCTCGTCATCGCTTCTTCTCTCCGTGCATCATTTTCTACTGTTGGATCATGCGTGTAGTTAGAGATTATTTCAAACAAGAAGTTCACAAGTGCTTGCTTGTGTTGTGCACAAGCCATAGCCATATCCCATTTGCTTCTGCTCATGTTCAGCCTAACTTTGTCTGATCCAGCTTCCCCACGCGTTACCAGTTCCATGTTTCTCTTCCAAGTCTTGATCTTGGGATCCAGATGCAATATCGTATTTTGAAATCGTAAAAATTTGTAGAGCAAAACAAATCCATGAATTCATAATATGAGGGTTCTTTTAGATAGAGCCGTTTGTCCAACATCTATGACTAAGATTAGATAGTAAAAAAAAGTTCTCTGATTATTGTAAGGGTTTATTCAGATTATCCTGGATTTGGATTATAAAGTATGACTATTTCATCTATTTAAGGTATCATACTAACAATAAATTCTACACCTAATAATTCGTAAGACCTGACACTACCTCCTGAAGTGGAGAGAATATTTATCAGTTGCACTCGCACCTCTTTAATCTTTAAATTCCACTCCTAATAATGTTGTCCAACTCTTAGACTTTGCACTGTCTTTAAGTCTTTCAATAATGAGAGATTATCTAATTTCAATTCAATCCTCCAAGCCTAACCTTATAACGACAGAGTAATTCTAATGCTATAATCCCAAAATTCAATTACTTGTAATTTTACAATCTCTCTGATTTACACATTATAAATGTGTTACTTAGATTTTCTGTAATTAAACAACTTAAACTTTGATTGATTTCACAAATTCAACTTAGATGATAGGATTTTCAACCATACATTGTCCTACCAATCTATTGTTTATGGATTATATGAATGCATATATATTTACTCAATATCCATAAGTCCTTAACAACTCTAACACCATATTCGTTATATTGGGAGATTTCCATGACTTTGAAGATATATGATCTTTGAAATATCAATATATATAGACATTTGTAGGTGCAAAAAGACAATGTACCGTTAAATACTATATTTCATTCCATGGAGGGACCAAATTAGCCGAATGTCCAAAAAATTGGTAACGGTAAAAGAAGCATGTACCATTAATCCAAGCTTTATTTAAAACTTCATAAAAGAAAGTCACACACAACACTCATTTACCCCAAGGCAAAACACAATCGTCCTATCACTAATTAAATTGTCTAGGGAGTTCCTCCATAAGCCTCTATACAGGTCTTCAAAAAACCCATTGACGTTGCCGAGTCCATGTTGCGCCATTCTCTTGCAATACTGGACTGTCTGGAAGACGCTGCAAACCCCGCCTACGCACCTTGTCAATGTTTGATTTGGGCAGCGAGTGGCGGCGGGTGGGATCTAAAGGAGACCATTTGTTTCCAGTAGTATTTTTTGAAAGAATGCAAGGGGGGAGACGTTTCCCAAATGGTTCCTGCACAATATGTGCCACATACAATCCAAACAAATACACTTTAGGTCAAATACTCCTACACGGCACACATGAAAAGTGTATCACTAAGCTTGCTCACGGTGCGTTTTATGCTCACCTCCTAGTTATTGCACTATTGAATCGTTTTTTGCCTAGGCAATCTTGGTTTGTTGTATCACCTCCCCTCTAGCGACGAGTTCCAGGAGGAGCGAATTTTGGCTTTTCAGGATTTTTTTTAATGGAAACTAGTAAGCTTAATTTTAGGAGCATTTTGAAGATTTGATGCAGGCTCCCATGTATGTTCACTTATATCATAATCCTTCCAATGAACAAGATATTTCAAATGGTTTCCTTTTATTCGAAAGTCTAATACCTCTTCTACTTCATATTCCCAGTTGTTGTTAACTTCAATTGGTGGCAGGGGTGTTAAACCCCCCCCTTGAATTGTATTATTACAATGTGGCTCCAGTAGAGAGACGTGAAAAACATGGTGAATTTTCATAGCACTTGGAAGTTTTAAGCGGAAAGAAACATGATTGATTTGTTTAATAATTGGAAATGGTCCTAGTCTTTGGTAGTCAAGTTTTTTAGATGGCCTTGTAGTTTGAATATTACGTCGAAGAAGCCAAACTTGATCCCCAACTTTAAATGAAGGTTGAACTTTGCGACGAACATCTGCATATTCTTTATAATGATCTTGAGCTTCTTGAAGTTGGAATCTAAGTTCATTATGAATGGCAGCCATGTGCCCTACAAGGTCTTCAAGAAAGATTAATTTTTACTCTTAAAAGTTCAAAGAATGTTTTCCAAAACTTTGAAATAAATTGTGGGCCTCAATCAGAGACAATATCGTTAGGAAGACCGTGGATACGATAAATATTGTCTACAAACAATTTTGCCGTTTCTTCACCAGTAATTGATTTTTTACAAGGTATAAAATGTAACATTTTGGTAAAACGGTCAACTATTACAAGAATAGAATCGAAATTATATGAATTTGGGAGATCAGTAATGAAATCCATTGATAATGATGTCCAAGGTTTTTCTGGAATAGGTAGTGGCTGCAAAAGTCCATATGGACAATGGCGTGTACATTTAGCACGGGAACAAATATTACATGATTTGATATAATCTTTTATAAATTTCCACATTTGTGGCCACCAATAGTCTCTTGATATTAATTCAAGTTTTTTGTTGTACCCAAAATGTCCAACACTTGGAAAATTGTGACGTGCCTAAAGAATTTGTAGTCATGAAGTTCTGGGAGGAACATATAACAAGCCTTTATAAAATAATAATTCATCTTTAAATTCAAAATCTTTGCTCCCTTCTAATTCCAATTGTGTCTTTACATTTTTTACAAGGGATCTTGTTTAAGGACTTTTTTAATTTCTTTAATAAGTGGACAATTTTGGGAATAGAGGTGACTAACAAATGGAGGCTCAAATGTTCAGGTCGTAGAATGATGGTTTTTTGTTGATGGTATATTTCATCTCCTTCTTTAGAGGCAAGGTAAGAACGACGTGATGGGGAAAGCTATTTTGCGAGCCTAGAGCCGCGAGCAGAGAGCGGCGAGCCTTGGTTTGCGAGCGTAGAGCGCAAAAAAGATGAGATTTTGTAGAAAAAGTAAAAGTTTAGGGAACTTGTAAGTAAAAGTGAAAGGAAAATTGGAAGTCAATGTTTAAGATAGGGTCCTATAGCCGTGGGAAGTGGACCACATTTGGAGATTCAAATGTTGTCATGATATACTAGTTTGCCACTTCAAATGAAATTAGAGTAGGGCTTAGGACTGACATGGGTTACATTACCCTATGACCGTGGCCGAATTTTGAATAGAAAAAATCAATTCCTTACATGAAAGTAAGGGATCAAAGTTGGATTTGAAATTAAATCTGAATTTGCTATTTATAAAAAGGAGATAATGGATTTAGGTTTAGGATACTGCAAATTTAAAGTAAGTAAAATTACATTCGTGAACTTAAGGTGACCAAAGGGTATCATTAGATATAAACAATATCAAAGTAGGAATTCAATTTTGCAAATATTACATTAGAAACCAACATTTTTTCAATGGATATAACCAAAGAGAGGACAAAGTGGACTGTTATAAGTAGAGTGCACAAGAAGAGTTATTCAACACCTCTTTTGAATTTACAAAATGGTATTAAAATGATATAAAGAAGGGACAAAGACGGTTTAGAATGAAGGACTTTACCATGTAAAGACAGTATTGACAACATAGAAAAAATGCAATGTATTCAATGTTTAAGACCATGGAGTGAAGAGAAAATGTAAGTCAAAAGTAGGAGAAGTGAGGCTTCAAATGTGCAAGAAATTAGAATTAATGGAGGTTCATGATAGAATGTCGAAGTCTAATTCTGCCTCATCATCAATAAATCTACGAACACATCTGTCAAAACGCAGAATTGGTAAAGAATCACTTGGTGATGATACGGTTGCTTGTAAATTTGTGACTTCTGCATCCCATGGAAAAATGACAAAGTCTCTCACCGGTGACACGGCAGCAGCCATCAGTCTGGAGTAGCATAACATAGATCAGTGGATATGAAGAAAAATAAAAACAGCTCAACGAAATGAAAAGAAAATAAAATGAGAACGTACGTACTCAATCGGTTTCTTCGAGTGACTTGACGGATGGGCACGTCAATATCAGGTGCAGCCCGAGCCGCTAAAGTAGAAGCTTGGACGTGAACGGCTTGCTCAGAAGTCTTGAATTGAGAGAGCATTGCTTCAAAGACAAGGGAGTCATCCTCAAGGGCTGCAATGTGACGACCAATGGTTGTGCAAGCCCGAATGGAGTTTCCTAGTGACAGAAAACAATTGTTAAGGGCAATCAAACTAGAATTAGAAATAGAGAATACGAACACGGTGCAACACAATTTACCAACTGTCGCCGTGGTGTCAAGGACCACATCTCCACTCTTCGTCAGTGCAGCGATGAGCATCTGGAGGAAGACCGAGTTTTTCTCACGGGCGCCTCTCCAAGGAACGGAACCATTCATGGATTGAGACTCAGAAGAGGTAAAGTTGAAGAGGACGTCCGTTTCTGAGACCCCTATGTCAAACTCCACGAGATCTTCATCCATAGCAATCAAGAAGCGATTACCTTCCATCGCATTGTGGATGAAGAAAAGAATACGAAATCGACGACACTGAAATAGTTTAGAAAGGGAGTTAGAGAATGAACAACAAATAAAATTAGAAATAGAGCTCTTTAGTAATGAATTGTGAAAAAGAGGGAAGACACCGTGAATTGGATAGTAAACCTAACCTTAACTCCTGGTTTTGTATAAGAGGAAAGCGGAAGGTCGTTGATTCCCCACTACTCTCGGTGCAATTTCAAATTATAGGCCGCAGCGTATGAGAAGACGTCTGTTCGGATATTAGGAACGTGAAGGGCAAACACCAGAATCGCACCTTCTTTGTGGAGAAAATTCTCCGCAAATTCAAACAAGTAATCCACATCTTGAACTGAGTACTCATTCCAGGGTGGAATTTGAGTTGCATTCACGAAGATTCCTGGAACGGAGAGGCCATTCTTCACATCTGCCATAATCAATGCAAATCCAAAGTGTTTGCAGTGAAGCGAGAGTGTGGCGCTCCCAATCTCTTTCTTCACCTGCAGAGGAGGTAAAACAACATCAAATGAGAAAGAAAGGTGTAAATATCAAGATTTTAGTTTCATGAGAAGGACCGTACCTAGAGTCCAAAGTTGTTAAGCTTCGTGAGGCACTCGTGAACTTCTGGTAGTTTCTCCATCATTTGCCGGATGCTCGTCCGTACCACTAAGACCGAAGCGGGATATGATGAAGCAGAGAGATCAGCTGATTTATTGATGGCCACCTTTCTCTTCAATGTAGTCGTGACAAGAGACAAGGGACTGGAGAGAGCTTGCGACAGTGACGTTGAAGAATGAAGGGTCCGAGTAGCAACAGATGCCATAACGGTGTCGTGGGCTCTGTCCATGATCTCCATATCCGCATCCACATCCGCTGCCTTAGAGGCTGAATAAAGGGCTTCCTGCTTCGCCATGATCTCCGCAATAGTAGCTTCAGCACGACGCTTCATACTTGCTTCCGCCTCAACTGCCAGAGCCTTCAATGTGGCAGCAGCTTCAGCCTCCGATGCGGCTTTGGCCTCCGCAGCAGTTTTCTCCATCCTAGCCTTCTCTTCAGCTGCCGCCTTCCTCTTCGATCCTCGAGGCTCCTTCACTACCGCTGCTGCCTTTGAAGGCAAAACCAAAACTTTGTTACCAACTAACTTGGGTTGGATGTGGTTCATGAGCGGAATGTCGAACAACGGCGGCTTTGTCAATGGGCAATCCAGGTACCACCCATAGTTCTGCCAGTGTTGATGGGCCCACTTCTTGGCGATAACATCTGTGATCATGCAATTGTCAGAATCTCGATCCAAATAGCTCTCGAAGAATGCAAGCGTCTTCGATAATGCATTCCTCGGGTAAAAGATGTAGAAGAAGTATCGGTACAACACCCGAGTGACGGCCTCTGAAAGTCCTTCTTGCAACTCCACTACACGGTTCTTGTGCACTCCTTTTGAACCCAACTCATTATGAAACGCCAAGTCCCATAGCTGAATTCGCATCCTTTCCACCCAATCTTCAGTTGTTGGAATGGAACTCTCGCCGGCTGGGTGATAGTCAATCAATTTGCCGAGCTCAGATAACGTAGAGTCAAATAAGATCTTCACCTCGGACCACAGCTATATTAACATGACACAGAGGATTTGTTTAGAAATTAAGAGTTTGATGGCTGAAGAATGTGATGGCATAGGGATTTGAAACAAACCTGTGCCCACCAAGTCGCCTTTGTGAGCCACTCAGGAAAGCTATGGTCTGTAAATATTCCCTTAGGAAATTTAACAGCAGCACGCAAGGAAGCCGGCTTGTTCCAACCCTCCAGCCACTTCACCTTCGAGGCGGCGTTCATTGCTGAGGTTGATAGGTACCAAAGATTTTCTTGGGACATCTCTCGGTCATCCTCATGACTCTCATAATGAACTCGCACTTGTTCAAGGAACTGAGGTGTATGCTTGGAATCTGCAATCGGTAGCTGCTTCTTCAGTTCGTTATGCATCTCCTTCGTCACTTGCTTCACCGCCTTACCTATTGACTTGTGCAACTTAACGGTTGTCCACTCCGATGACTTTTCTGGATACTTCTCTTCAAACATTCGAGTAGCAAGCGCCACGGCATCACCAAGTTGTTGCTGTAATAATAAGACAACAAATAAATCAATACATAGACAGTGAAAGGGTAGAAAATTGAGGAAGGGAAGTCGAGATGCGCAGGCAAGGAGGCTTGTAGACTCTCCTAAGGAATCCCACTGGTCAACCAACAAGTACCTAGTTGAGGCAGCTGACAACGGCTGCCCCAGGGGAGTGCCGAGTGGACATCAAATTGTATAAATCGGATGTATGTTGATGCAAAAACAATTGAAATGAACAAATTCTGAGGGGTAGAGAAAAGTATTACTGACCTGGTATAGAATCCCAATGAGTGAATCAATAGTAAGTGTGTACCACGTATTTGGATTCAACTTGTACTTCTTCTCTGCATCAGCAATCTCTTGAGACGAGACAAGTTTCTCGAAGTACTTGAGAGGCAGACCAGCAATTCCGTGAAGGCGATAGAGTTTGTGCACGAGATTGGTTTTGACGTGACCGGTCTGATATCTCCTGCACACTCAACACCAAGTTATGAGGAAAATGTTATCCAAGAATAATGAAAGGCAGACTGTGAACAATATTTACCAGTTGACTTGGTGAAGTGCCATTTGGAGAGGTCCAACTTGACCTTCCACTTCCAACACGATAGACTCCACGGAGTAGTGCCACGCTAGATCATCACCATGATCTTGATTAATAATTGGCAGCCATGCTGGAAGTCGATGGTTGCCATCCCACACAAAAAACATCTTCCCCAAAAAATGCTTCCATGCGCTATCTCTCTGCAGCTCCAGCTCAAAGGCATCATTGGCGTTTTTCCAAGCTTGACTCCACTTCTCAATGTCACTCGGAGTGACGTCCATAGTCTTTCCTTCATTGTCTTGAAGGGCAACATAAAACACCTCATGTCCATCCATGTAGCCAGTGGCATCAAAATGGGTGCTCAAAGCAATGACGTCGTTCTTGAGGTATGGCCTCATAACTGCAAGTGCCTTCATCCTGCATAAAGGAATATTTAGTTAAGACTTGCTCCTTGGTTTAAATCGGAGCCTGTCAAGTACAACATTTATATTGACAGACTCCTTAACCACCATTTTGTCCATCTCCTTTCGAAGGTCCTCTGCAGACATCTCTCCGTGCTCCTCAGAATCTGCTTCGTCTTGAGTTGCATCACCTTTCGAAGGTCCTCTGCAGACATCTCTCCGTGCTCCTCAGAATCTGCTTCGTCTTGAGTTGCATCATCCTCATCAGCTGCCATAGGATCAAGTCACATATCACAAAATAAGTTAGCAAGGATCGCCTTAGGTATAAAAACATGAGCAAAATTGTTTGAAACAGGCACGACATTGACGTACCTGATTCAAGTATGTCGGGCTGCGATGAGTCTGGACGACCCCTTGATTGCGTGCCACTCATTGGCGCGAGTGAATTCTCGTTGCTTGAAGAGGAAAATTGTTAGAGGAGTGTGAGAAGGGCGCAACAAAACTGCTGCAAAGACTTGTAATACAAGGACTAGAAATCATCAGAAAACAATGAGGCGGCCAACATAGACATAAATCCTCCCCGCCATGGCCGTCGTCGGCCAAGACGACGGCCATGGCAAGGAGGGCACCCGACATCTCCACGGGTGTGTTTGGGCTTTCCATTTCCTGTTCAAGAGAGTAGCAAAAAGTGTGAACGCTTCAACATTCATAAGGTACAAGTTTAAATAAAGGATTTCAAACGCATCATACATTCATAGTAAACTTAATCCCTACGTATCCAAGCGAAAAATGAAAATGGGGTTTCAAACCTCGATAATTAGAAATATAGCAATGGGCACCTTGTTGATGGGCCAATACCACTGAGAACTGCAGTGAGAGTCTTAAATTTTTGTCTTGGAGCTGAAGGAACAAGAAGAGAATTCTCTCAACTTTTTACATGACCATTATCTGAGCATGAATATTGTCAGAACAATCTAAAGCATCAACCAAATAAATCTTCAACAGTCACATGTGCTGGTATTGGTACAATCTAGGTATGAAATAGGAATACTCACATGAAGCAAACATATCACGAAATCAACAGTGGAGGTGTAGAATTGGACTTAGATTAGTACCAAAAATAATCAGAAAGAACGCTTCCAACGAAGCCGTTTGCAAGAACAACCTTGACTACTTTTAGGATGGTCGGTACACTGAATGCCGGCTCCAGCCCCCCATTGCGTGAAGAGGATAAACTACACATGGCACCACATACATAGCACCAAAGATTTAATTAGACGGCCTTTTCATGCATCCACGACAATGACAGAACGTAGTACAAATGTAAATACCTAGTAAATACACTTCCTGTGGCAAGCTCTTGCCGTATGTCAACAATGTGCCTCCCTCCTTCAACAACTTGACAACGGCGGTCGCTTGAGAGCGCTCTCCGCAGTTAACACGCACACTGGGCCTTGAGAGGTCATTGATTAACCTCTTCATGTACCTGCCATAAGAAAACGATGATCGGATTTAAAGGAATGGACTCTCAAGCAAAATGAGGAAATATTGCCTCAATGTTGTATGGGGGGGTTATGCATCACAGAATGCATATTAATGAAGCAGACACCATTTTAGAGGAAAATTTCAGGATACGGATCATACCTTGAAAACTTCGTTTGTCTTCTCTTGATTTTTAAAGTAACCTAACGTCACAGTAGGTCCACCGACAACTATCTCTCCTCTTGGTGGATCGCCAATTATCTTGTAGTTGCCCTCTTCCCAATTAACCAGCTGCAAATCCAGAGATGCTAGTCAATCTCAAACACAACCATCAAGGACGAGGAATACCTTGTGCACTCAATATGCATAAGAATACCATATATTTTATAAAACATATAAAAGATATATGCAACCAAAAATACATGACTGAAAGTCTACCTTGATGAAGCAGTGAGGCGCCGGAGGCCCAACACGGCCAACGGATATATCATCCCATTCACTAAACGTTCCACCAATACAAGTTTCCGTCAACCCATAGCCCTGGCCAATTAGAGCTTTGTCGAGCGCCATCCAATTCACAACTTAGAATTAAAGCGTACGATAGAAATAAATTGTCCATATGTAAACTGTACAAGAATTGTTCACCATGCAACCAATTGGAGAAGTACTATAATCGGTCATCAAGTGAAATGAGGAAATCGGTGATGAGTCCTGGCATTTGCGGCAGTATCCAGTTCTGCACCTTCAATGCAGGCATTGTGATGGAAACATGCCATTGAACGATCCATATGTGTGCATAGTCATTGTTTAGTAATGGTCACTTTGACTCAAAAAACAAGCTCAAATTGGATATTAAGCTACACAATCAACATAATCATGAAAATCAAAGTAAAACTGTGCAGGTACAGTACTTCGGTATCCCAGGTATCATTGTCAATCTTAAAAAATGGACCGTAGTGCTGCTCAAGGCAGCGCCAACGTATGCCTTGCTTGGATCATGCCAAAAACGAATCTGCCCCAAGAATTCTACTAGACCAATTGCACGTTAATTTTCACACTAACTCTGGAATTGGCATCATATGTATGTATGCGGAAAAAAGAAGAGCATGTGCAACTAGGCGGAAACTGCCACCACTGCGGATAATTCACTTCTCGACATATCTCAAGAGGAATAAGACCTGTATTTCCAAGGTCAAGGGTTTGCTTTAGAGTGCCCTCTAGCCAGTCGTAGACAAATAGATGTTGGCCATATAATCCATTAGCAACATGACTTGGATTGAAACCTTCGTGAACGCCGAGGGAGCGTTCCACGAGGAGCTAATCATCGTCTTATACCGTGGCTGGTACCAGAAATCGTAACCGAACCTCGGGCTCTGACCCGGTTTCTCCCACCTGGAACGAATTGAACACAAATATACCAATGTGAGATTCAAGTCAAACAAAGAATTCTCTGCAATATCAGTCATCAACTCTGATTTATTCTCTGAAAGTATACTTAGCTTTCGTATTCAAGCCATGGTTTCAATCTTTCAAGACTTCAGATTCGAATTAGAATCGGAGCCGAGAGCAGAGGTTAGAGATATGGACAGAAAAGTTGTATCCAACCTCTCAGCAATTCTTGTTGCACGCCAAGTGTGTTCTCGACGAGATCTCGTCCGGCTCCACAGTCTTGTACTCCTCAGGAGCTTGCAGGTCCTTCACAATGTCCACAATGTAGATCCACTATGGCGAGGAGGGGGCCGAACTCTCCTCACCATGGCCGTCGTCGGCCAAGACGACGGCCATGGCGAGGAGGGCGGCGGCTGCAAATTAGAGGTAAGACCAAATCAGGGTTCGGGATTGCACCTGCGACGGCGACTGCGGCGCTCTCCATCTCAATGTCGGCCTCTAACCTCTCCACTCTTCCTTCTTCCTCCATCTCCATAGCTGCACAACGCCACAACAACAACTGAGCAATAAAAGAGGGTCGCTCATGCGCGGCAACCTCTCTTTATGCAAACCCTAATCCTTTGCAATAAGATAAAGAACTCATTCACTGGGGTGAAGCAAATGGGCAGTAATACTTGTTGATGGTCATCTTCATCCAGACAGCGTCGGCAATCACGTCCAACGACTTAGTCAAATACTTCATCTACAAAATTGTCTTTTGCGGTGATATTTCACGGAAAATATTTTGCACTTCCAAGATGAATTGAACGCTGGCTGGTCACTTCTCTCAAAATGTGTTTGATACAAGAAGCTCTCATGAATTTTCAATATCAAATTTCGGGACCCAATATGAGTTGTCGGATATGTGATCTTCACAACGTCGAAACGTGCGGCATTAAGATGTAACATCTAAAAACAACATCTTTGTTACCATATACATATCTAAGGTCATGTTGATTACTGGTCGTCGTTACCCGTCATGTTACCTGATTCCTGAGTAGACTGTTGTGATTGAGCTCGATTTGCATCCCGATCGGCTTCAACATCACTGCTTCCACTTGCGCTCGTTTCGGGAGTCAGCTTTCCCGGCTGACCTAAAACCATTTCAATCAATCTCAAACTCTGCAGCTCTCTTTGTCGATCTTCCTGCACTACTGGACAAGTATAATTTGTTGCCTCAAAGTCTAGTGCTCTAATAGTATCTCCAACGTCTTCTAACCTAAAATTTGATTTAAACTCCCTCATTTGCCTCGACCTCTTCAACTGTTTCGGGTTGGTGAAATACAAAGCCTTTCTCTTACGCCTCCTTAGCATACTATCAAATCAAGCTGACCCTGGACAATGTCTACAATGCAACCCTCTAAAAGTTGAAGCCTCATATGATCCATCTATATCATTTGCATCATTTCTAGAAGGTGCTTAAAATCGACGCAACTAAAGATATTGATTTTTCGTACTTGCATGTCTACATGCAAGTACGTGAGCATGTCTACAAGGAAGTGGGGCTGACAATATTAATTGCACATTTTTGGGCCCTTCCGGACTGACGATTTGATTATAATTGGATCTCAATCTAATAATTATGAGCCGCCACTTTGTATTAACAACCATCAAGCACCACCCAATTTTATCAACAACTAACTCTTTTGCTTAATGCTGTAGAAAGTGTTCCAGCCATGTATTGCTCAGTATATATCTGCATTCAAAATGTTGATATGGAAATTGACATGGCGGCATATTTATTGTTTGCAGGCCATTTCAAATCCATCCTCCAAATGCCTATTTATCAGTGACTTCATTTATTCAAATTAGTTGTTCAACAACCACATTAACCGGCTTAATGAACATACAGTTCTCAGTCAAAGTTCCTTTTATTATTCAGTGCAACCTTCACTCTACTCTAATTTCAAGACATCTCATTTTCATTTGTAGGCAATGGCTTCCGACCCTTTTGACATAATTTCTTGTTGTGTTCTAATCAGCTCAGATGGTCAAGCAGTTCCATTTCATTTCCACTAGGTGCTTCTGGCTTCTCCACTGTTCCAGGAAGTCGTCTTGCTTCGCGGTTTCATTTTTTAGAGCACTCTTTGCACTTGGAGAAGGAAGTTCTTATCTCGGTCTCAAACGAGCTTTCTCATATAGTAGCTCAGGTATCTTGTCAACGTGAAGGGGGTGATGTTTGGTTGTTGGAGCCTAGGAGGTATCGAGTTTATGGATCTATAGTTACTTCGGTTGATACTGTGACTTACACATTAACCCCTAGACGTTCCACATCCGCTGCAGATGTGACTCCTTGGCTTCAGAAGGTGAAACCTGATTCTCCCGATCTACCGGTTATTCTCCTCAGTGACGATTCCGATAGTGAGTGCACAAATCCTGTCCCATCTAAGATTGCAATGGAATCTATAGGGTCCGTTGATGGACTTCAGTTTACTATATCTACTCGAAACGATTATCCAGACCCAACTCTTTTGACTTCCAAGCCACCTTTAGAACTTGCGGCAATGATTCTTCAATCGGCCCCTTCGACTGTTAATGAGTGTATCCATCCTACGCTGCCCAGTTCTGCTTTGGATTCCGAACCAACCCCAACAGCTCGAGACCCTGCCATGCTGTCCCGTCTCTGGGAACTGGGCCTCCCTCTTCTAAACCTCCTCTCTCATCTATTCCAAGTATACTCCATTGCTTACAAGTTCTTAGCACTCGTAAGGGTGCAAAGTCAGCTCTAAGCAAGTTAGATTGTAGTACAATTTCCATTCAGCAAGTTGACTACCTACCTCCTGAATTTGATGGCGATGTCATATTCGAACTTCCTTCGATGGGGAAGTATCCACAGTCATCCAAGGCTCGTCAGCTTTATTGAATGGATAAGAAGGATGATGGCCACGCATGGACTCGAATAGCAACAACGCATATCAAATCTGAGTTCAACCTTATTTTTAGAACGTCGGTCTGTCTTGGCCACTTAAGATGTAGTAATCCTGCTTGTGACTATATCAAACAAGTCCATCGAACCTCAGAGCAGAATGAAACTGAGTGGGATGGAAGTGCCACGTCCCCATTCTTTCCAGGTTGTGATCCCCCGTCACATTCCACTGTTGTATGCGCTATCTGCCAAGTCCCTCCCACTTGTATTACCTGCTGCCCTGCAAAGATTTATTACGTCCATGGGAACAACCATATGACACGAGCTTGCGTTCATCTTGGTGTGCATTGCCATGTAGTGAAAAAGGGGAATTATAGAGACTCATCTGCCAAACTTCAAACCTTAATAGGCGAACAGGTTGAGTGGACTCCGTCTGCTACTAGATCAGCCATTGTCTTTGAAGCCAGCAAGGAGTACCTAGGAGAATTACTATTATGCCCAAAAGGTGTTCCTCAGAAGGTTCTTCCATTTTATGAACTCATTCCAATTCTGGACAAGTTCAAGCAGGTGACCTCCCCAAATATTTGGAATGAAGTGACCACTTTTCGATACTTGCGACGATTTGGAGTTATGGATAGTATAATAAAGTTGAGGGGCTCTAGTAGCTGGGCATTCATCCAGGAGAACCGCTTTCCTGGACAAGGAACAGAGACGAAGAAAGTTTTTATTTTCAAGATGTCCGAGGTTGGTCCTAGATGCGGGGTTCATTTAGTAAAGCGAATGCAACCTGGAGGCGATTTGCAAGAGGCGTGGATGATGTTTGACCACGTGAAACGCGTTAAGGAGTCAACCACCATGGCCTGTCATGTTTACGATTCGACATTTTGCCGTGTCATGACAATTGTTGTGTGCGATATGCAGTCAGAGGACGTTGATGCCCAACAACTTTTCTGGAAGAGTCTCAATAATGTTGCAAAGAGGCATGGTATCTCTTACCCAAATTTTAAAGGATTCATGGCGGACAGAGCTCATGCGAACTATAATGCGGTGCGTATTTTGTACGGTTCGGGCGACCCCGCAGTGCCAATGGACAACTGCGAGAGGACTTGCCTATTTCATTGGATGCAATCACTCGACAAGCACACTAAGGCAGACATTAGGGCCGACCTTCAGGACCAACACCGCCGTCTCTGCAAACAATACAAGGACTCCATCTCTTTGGAAGATGCCCAAAGTCGATATTTGGCAATCCGAGCATGGTGGTTGTCTTCTAGTGTCGCAATAGAGGAAGCACTTCCAAGACTTGACTTGTGGCTTGCATTCTGGCATTTCAGATACCGACAATGGGGCGGATTCATGCAGCTAGTAAGTTCCTTTAGAATCATGTTTCTTTATATATCTTTATTCTAAAAAGTGTTGATGGGCTTTAGCAGTGTACGTTGCTTTGTACTCGGTTGGTTCATTTTACATTCTACAGTACCAAAACCTGCGTTGTTAATTCCTTTCACCAAATTCTAGTAGTGTGCCTGACAACGTCAATCTTACAATCTATTCTTTACAAAATTAAATCTTTTCATTCTTCGTTGCCGATATGTTTACATTCACAATTCATTACTTTTTATTGATTGTCTTTTGTATTTCCCGGTTTTTTCCATCTTCTTTCCATTTCTTTTGGTTTTTTTCCCTTTCATTTTTTTTTCTTTCTTTTCTTTTCGGCACTTCCTTTTCCCCCAAGTTTTCCTCTATCCTTATTATAGGGCGGCCGCTATCGGCTGCCCTCCCATAGTAGTACAATTGGAGTCGCTTGTTCTCGGAACTAAACATAGCCGATATCGCCTCCTCACATGAGCAACGAAGTGCTTATCATTCATTCGTTTCGACGACGAAGGTGTCTATTCTTGACCAGTCTCAAGGCGTTGTCGCCACTGCCCTATGCTGAACCACGTCTTCCCTTGTAGTGTTGTTATCACTTTGAGTCTTTGAGTGCACTTTGAACTCCAGTTGCCAAATCATGCCTACTGAATCTTTCTCATTGCATGATTTGTCTGACGTTGAGCTAGCAGAAATGCCCTTGTGTAACTTGGCCGAGATAGTCCACAACAAATGGCTGCAACAGTCCGGCAAAAGAGGGAACGATCTTTATGTTGCCGCTGTTGATGACATGGTCCGCGCATTCATGCAGGTTGTTGCCTACTATCAGTTTTTTAAGGGTGAAAATCCCGGAACTGGTCCTGACAAGGAGGAACTCCGACTCCGTACCACCCATCGAACCGCTCAACGCACAGGGAATACTACAGTTCTTTAAGCAGCTTTCGCCACAATGTTGGGTGCAACATAATTTTGCACACAAGATCCTCACCTAGAAGGTGAAGAAGAATTCGTTTCGTTGAAACGGAAAGCGTAGCTTCCTCCATGCATTGAATTTGATTCCCATCGCCCTGACAAGATTAGTGTCTCCCGTCCACGACTTAGGAGACGAAGGAACGATCCAAAGATTGTTGATCTCACAACAAACGATTATGATTTGCCGTCTGAAATGAGGCGTGCTCCAGCTGAGGTTTATTCGTCTAAGACTCCGGCTACTTTGCCTCCTGAGTAGCATGTTAAATCGGTTTTAGAGACTATTTGCAACGAGAGGCACTGGCACATCGCTCGGCTTCCGAAGACCTCAGGAAAAGCTTGCTTTGCCATGCATGGCAGAAAGAGATGTGTTACAAGGATTGTGCAGAGCAGGCGACCTACGGCTGCTCCAACTTATAGTGGCCTCATGGACAATTCTAAGAAGACCAGAATGGAGAAGATGCAGTTCTTCTTTTGCAAAGACGATATCTATCGTTGTGTCCACAGCCCTCGACGACCGCGGATTGTTTCTAAACTCCCTGTTCCAGACGAGTGGCCGGTGAAGATGGGCACTAATTTTAGCAATCAAAGATATTTGCTCTCGAGTGCGGCGGCTTCAGACTTACAGAGCGTGTTCAGATGTCTCCTCAAAAATTGTTTGGCGAAGGCGATTCTGTGGACCTTGCGGACTACCCTCCACCTCCCAATCCTTCGGACCACCCAACTACGAGATTCGGAAAGTCCATCCGCAGGAATCTTAAAGCTCCTACTACTGAATACCACAACAGTTGTGCCTCTGCACTATCGATAGCTGCGAAGATCTGTGATATCCTTATGATACCGCCTCTTGCTCTTGGCTGCATAATTACTTTATAGTCTAGTAGCATTTCCAAGGTTTCACGGTATATGTTGACGATTGGTCAGTTCCCATCATGTGATTGTCCATCCTTCACGGAGATGTCGAAGAAGTCTCTAGGTAAGCGTGGTGTTTGGACCTACTGCAAGCACCTCTACTACATCTTTACCATAGTTTGTGGATTCGACCAGGACCTAGATGTTTTCATGCACGCTCCTAGTTTCACTTGGATTGAGATAAAATAAGTCCTTTAGATTCTGCTTCTAAAACACTACGGTGCTTAAATATGCTTTTGAGCTGTTTGTCTATTTTATTTTATTAATATGAAAATTGTGGTGAGACTAAAAGGGCCACCTGAATATTTTATTTATGCGCAGTTTCTTCAATTTCACATGGAAATGACGGGAGGATGGTTGTTTAGTGCACATAGGTTCTACACTTATAGAGTTGTTTTGGGTTTCGGTGTTAGGCTCTCTGCACCTGTCAACCATCACTGTCACACCCTCTAACACTCAAATGCCCTAAGTCGATCTCCTTCATACTCTTCCTAAACCGTAGTTCTATCGTAAACTCACTCTTTCAGACTCCTACACCATCACCCTGTACCTCGCCGTGCCCCTTACCATTTCCCCATACGGAGCCCTTATCCATACTTGACATTGTCCCTCTAAAAGAGTCCTTCTCACGGTCATTTCCCTTTATCCACCTCAATTCTGTGCCCGCAACCAATTTTCTGTCCGGCATCTATGTCCACACATTCAACTATATTTCTCCCTTATCTTCTTAGCCATAGAAATCATATCTTCTCATTATTGGACAACCTTATCACCACCGTCATAGGCCTTCCTCCTGTTGACTAGCTCTTTTTTTTTACATGAAGTCCATCTATTATTTAAGAATATTATGACCTACCCAATGTTTAAGCCACCTAGTCCACGGTAATAGGGCCTTAGACGTACTACATTTAGTACTTTATTCTTGTTACAAAAATCACAAACTTTTACTTTTTCTACATAATCTTATCTTTTTTGCACTCTACGCTCGCAAACCAAGGCTCACCGCTCTACGCTCGCGACTCTACGCTCGCAAAATAGCCCCGTCCACGATGTGATAAAGCATCAGATTCTCCTTGTTGACTACCAGGTTGATAAGTAATAACAAAGTCAAATCTTGATAAAGACATACTCCAACGAGCCTGACGTCGATTTAAAACCTTGGCAGTCAAAAAATATTCCAAATTTTTGTGGTTTGTATAGACAATGATTTGATGTTGAGCACCTTCCAAAATAAGACGTCAAACTTCAAAAGAAGCCACAATTGCTAATAATTCTTTATCATGAATTTCATAATTAATTTCTGGTGCTGTAAACTTTCTAGAATAGAATGCAATTAGATGAAGATAATTGTCATCACCATATTGAGATAGGATAGCTCCAAATGCATAATATGAGGCATCAGTTTCTTAAAAGAAAGGTTTGGTAAAATCAACATGCATCAAAATAGGTGCAATAGAAAAAGCTATTTTAAGCTTATCAAAAGCTTCTTGTGTTTGATCATTCCAAGTAAAATTTTCTTTGCCAGTGAGTCGTGTCAATGGTGCTGCAATTTTAGAGTAGTCATTAATAAAAATTCTATAAAAGATGGCAAAGCCAAGGAAACATCACAAAGAGTAGAAGGTATTGCCCATTCAACAATAGTTTGTACTTTTTTAGGATACATTGATACACCATATGGGGAGAGTATATATCCCACCCACTCTACTTGATATTGGTAAAATTCACATTTTTCTAATTTTGCATAAAGGCCCATTTCTCGAAGTTTTTGTAAAACCAAACAGACATGTTTTTCATGGTCTTCTTCATTGTTTGAAAAAATCAAAGTGTCATCAAGGTAAATTACCACAAAGTTATCAAGATATTCCCAAAAAATGTCATTCATCATATGTTGAAACACGGCGGGGGCACTAGTTAATCCAAATGGGATGACAAGATACTCAAAAAGACCATACCTTGTTCGAAAGGTTGTTTTCCATTCGTCACCTTCTCTAATGCGTATTAAATTGTAAGCTCCCCTCAAATCAATTTTTTTATAAATTTTAGCACCTCCAACACGATCCAAAAGATTTGAAATTAATGGTAAGGAGTACCGGTTTTTAATTGTCAATTTATTGAGGCCTCTATAATCCACGTACATACGAAGCAAACCATCTTTTTTTTTTACAAATAATATAGGTGCTCTAGCTGGTGACTTTGAATGTCATATGAAATTTTTACCAAGATTATCATTAATGTACTCCCGTAATTCTACAAGCTCATTTTCTGATAAGCTGTAAATTGGTCCAAATGGAGGTTGAGCACCTTGTTGAAGATCAATAGCACAATCATATGGCCGATGTTCTGGAAGTACGTCCGCATTTTTCTTTTCAATTACATCTATAAAATCTTGATATTGAATAGGAATATGATTGTATGATTTACAATTTTTGTTTATTGGTAAAGCATAAACTGCAAAAGATGTCCCACCTTTAGCTGCATGCATAAAAGCTCCAACCATCAAAGGGTTTTTGCAATTATTCCGATTATGAAATTTTTTAAATTAATCTCCCTTGAACATCTTCTATTTTATATTGCCATTGATTCTTTTTAAAAAAACCCTCTGCATTTTTAACAGTCTTTTCTAACATTTTGCAGTTTTCTGAAAATTTCAGTTCTCTTTTCTGCCAATCTATTTTGGGGTTATAAACTTCTAACCAATTTTGTCCTAAAATCATAGGATTACTGGGAAATTTAATGATACTGAAAGAAAATTTACTTAAAAAAATATTCAAACTAATATCTAACGGCGTAGATTCGTGGGTTACTATTCCAGATTCAATCGTCCTACCATCAACTACTTGTGTTGGTTTGTTTCTATGTGTCATTGGTAATTTATATTTTTTAACAAAATCAACATCCATAAAAGAAGCCATAGCTCCAAAGTCTATATGAGCATTAGCCTCAATTTCCGTACCATTTTTAAAGATTTTAATAGGAATTAAAAAACATTGAACGGGATCTGAAGTTACCAGAGAACCTTATGATTTTTCTTTGTAGTTCAGTCCTAAGGTCCCTATTGAGACTGAACATTTGTGTTTTTTTGGTCAACTTGTGTATTGAGCTTGGTTTCTCTAATATGAAATTGAGTTGGTTTTTTAGGGAAATTTTGGAGCTTGTGATTTTTACTTCTACAATAAAAACACAACCCTTCTTTCTTTCGACGCTCTCTTTCCTCATAAGATAACGGACCCTTAATTTGAGTCATATCAATTTGCATAGGATCACCTATTTTAATATCATTAAATTCATTATTTGAAGATAACGTTGATGATGATATCACCGATGGGTGGTTAAATAAACTACTTTTTTTTTCTTGTCTTCTTAAAAATAGCCTATTATCACATTTTACAGCTTGTGTGATGGCCTCAGATAAAGAGGTAGCATCATTTAAGGTAAGTAACAAATCTTTTACATCTTCACGTACTCCCCTCTGAAATTGACGAATAAGAGCCATTTTCGATCCCCAATCAACATCACATGATAATTGTCTAAATTCAGAGGCATAAATTGTGGCTGATTGTCCACCTTGACCCAAACTTCTAATTATTTGATCTGCAACTTTTTCTTATCTACTTCTCCAAAGCAAGCGGCAAATTCCTTCATAAATCCTTCAAAATCATATAATAATGGAAATTCTTTTTTCTAAAATAGGAGAAAACCAATCCAAAACGGTGCCAGTGAGTAATCTTCCAATTAATCCAACTTGTGAGGCTGGGGTTGGATAATGAAGTGGTTGCATAAACATAAATAATCAAACTTGATTTGCAAAACCTCAAAATTTAGTACGATCTCCATTAAATTTCTCTGGAACGCTTAATTTAGGTTCTTTGTAGTTTTTTCTTTGAGATGTTGTAGGATCAATTTGTTCTTGAGATCCACCAACCCCGTAAGACATTGGAATTGCTTGAGATTCTTGTAATTTCTTCATAGCTTCACGAAGTTGTTCAATTTTAAATTTTAAATCTTCTACATATGCCTTGTTAGTTGAAATTTGATTGTCTTCATTTACCATCTTCACTACAAACAAGGTGTTAGTCTTGTCAAACTATCAAGGACAACATATCATTAATTCAATTAATGTTATTAAGGAATTAAATACAAGATTCCAACATGGTATGCATAGAAGGAGTCGACAAGACTAATTGTCTTGTCAACATTTTTGGCATTTAACCTTTCACAAGATTGATTGTTTGTAACTTCCAAAACTAATTCAAAACCTAAGCCTATTCTTAAACCTAACCAAAGTTTAATCTAAAACTAACCTAAAGATATCCATGACATCGTGGATAAAGAGCATCCTTTAAACCATCATAAAGAATACGCTCTGCAGGAGTACAATTATCCGGATTCAGATGCGGAGACCCTGGAACTGAACGAGGCCACTGTGGCAAAGGGGAGTTGATCTTATCATGAATTGGCTCCTAAGAAACAGGGCTTTCAACAACTCCGTCACCCACTGCCATGGTCAAATAATCCATGGTTGACTCTGCAGTTGCTACAGAGTGAAACAAAAGCCCTTTACTCCGAAGGGAAAGAGCGAACTACTGTGGGCCCAACAAGGAATCCACGGACGCCCGACAATCACAATCTTGTAGAATTTTCAACCAAAGTGACGCTCACATACCTCAGAACAATAGATGAAAATTCCAATAATTCAAAACAGGATGACATTCCATCAGCACTAGATATCCAATCCGCACAAAAAACAAAGTGGTGAAACATCTCGATTTGTATTATCAAAAAATATATATACACAAAAAATGATCCAACAAATATTACAAATAGAGCTGCAGTCAATCGATACAGTTTAGCTTTATTTGACCTAAAGTGTAATAGAGATCTAAGTGTATTCAATGGGTTACGGCATTAAGAGCGGAGATTCTGAGACGCTTGGATTGCGTTCCAGATAATCGCAAAGTGACTATACGTCTTCTGATCATTGTCTCCCGACCCGAGGGATGTTCGGCCCTATACTGCACTAGACCACCCGGAAACATATGAAGGTCAGAGAGATATGGCAACAATTCCTCCTGCAGTACAGAATCCTCTCTTGCGCCATCATGATTGTACGACCATGATGGAAGTAAAAGGACGTTCTCCGGCAAATTGAGCATGTGCTTAATCAAGCTATCGTCAAAGACAAGCGTATTTGTCGGGGTATACTCACGACTTAACCTATTGAAGAGATGGTTCGATAACATCTTCAAGAAGATGTCCTTCTAAGTACCAAATTCCTTCATGTAGATTGTTCTCGTACCGACTCTACGCTCGGGAACCCTATCACAATTCTCCTGACCAAAGATCCTCAAAGGACACGAAGGACAATGCTAAAAAAGATATTTACATATCTGCGAGGTTGAAGATGTCATCATCGAACTCGAGATCGTGATGATGGCAAACTTAGACAACTTGGTGAGGAATTTAGCACAACTTAGGCGCACTCGGACTAGTTTAGGGCCTACTTTGATCAGCAGCAAAGCCGAGTGTATAGACACGTCAGAGTTCCTGAATCCCCTAGCCTGCCACGCATGCTCATAGGTGCATAGAATTTCATTGAGGTCCAGCACAACATTCAACCACCTACCCTGGTAATCTGAAAGGACTCTAGGTATTTCTTCTAGATTATTGGCACCACTTATTGATGCCTCACAGACCTGGTTCGAAAATGCCAGGAGAACGAACAATATTACTATAGATTCATTAACAACGACGGGTCAACACAACGTAGAACGAAAGAGGCAAACATGGAGGCGTCATGGGGAGAGTGGAGTGTGAGAAGTGCTAGAAGAATACCTCAAGAACTTCATCGTCTTGCAGGAATTCGTCTCGGACCCCCATTGATCCCAACGAACCCTACATGTTGCCAAGGGGTTCCAAGTGTCCCCCAACCATTTGGGGGCTTGGCTCCGGGACAAGAGGTGGCTCCGAGACAATGGTTTTGAATCGACGTTGATGAGGTCGCCGTGCGCCACCGAAGTGATGACCTCCGACCAGAGCTTGAAGGTATCTTCCGACGCGGTGATGATCTTCACCTCCTCCGTAAGCGCGAGCCCCTTCGCCTTTCCGGCTTTCTTGAGCTCTACTTGGCTCTTCGCAACGTCGATCATTGCGAAGCGCTCACGAACCGCGTTAAGAAATAGCTGCGCATAATAGAAACATGATTGAATAAGTTTATCATAAGAGTATAATGAGTATCAAGTCAAGCAAAACCTGATAATTGCATGTTAGCTCGAGTCGAGCTAACGTGCAACTAGAGAATATACAATGTAATCAATTCGAATGAGAATACAATACTATACAGATACGGCGCATACTTGCACGTTAGTTCGAGTCAAGCTAATGTGCCTTAGCTTGATTAGAAAATCTTACCTCGTATTTCTTGTCATTTGCAGACTCCACTGTTGTTCTTCGGCCTGACCTGTGAGACCCGCGAATGCCCGCGGCGGAGTGCTTTGGCATCGGTCTCCCATTGTGGATCCACAAAGCCCGAGAGCCGAGGATATTAGTTGCCCACGTCGACTTGAACTGGACCAAGTGATTTACGCGATTATAATATGCGGAAATCTTCCTCAGCTTCTCTAGATATTGCATCCAGACAATGCAACACAGTTAGGTTTGGAAGTGCTTCCTTATTTGCTCCGGGACGTTGCCGTTTATCATTGCCTTTGATGTTGCAACGCTATGCTCGCTGTTGATGATATAGAAGTCATAGTCACTGATGTCCTCAACCTTTGTTGGCATAACATCAAGCTTGGGCATGACGCAAAGAGTCTGCTCCTGCGACTTGTCGGGCATTTCGATGTAATAATGCATCAACTCCTCCATGACCCGAGGTTCAAATGCACGGATTGTCCACTCCGGGGGTGCATTAAAAAGCCTCATGACGTCGAGCTCAACCTTCTTCTCTCTATCTCCAAGGAAGAAGCAGCCCTAACACTCCATCCAGAAATTTTGGGAAATTTCTTGGACGTTGGTGTAGTCGACTGTCTCTCCATTCCTGAGCGCATGAGGGAGCTCCTAGAGTGCAGAGGCCATCGAATTGGCCAACTCCTCCTCTGAGACGAGCATTGTCTTCTTCCTGGAAGAGCTCTCCGGCTTCTTGGCAGAAGAACGCTTCTTGAAGGGGGAAGCGGACAATGTGTTGCGCAAGGTGCTTCTGCTTGTTCTTGCGCCTCGAATTGTAAACAATACCAAAGCTTGGCTCAACTTCTGGCTATCGATCTTGGCCCCTGAAACAATTGAAATTGATGTAGGGCGCCTATCCGCGATTGTCTTTGCCTTCTCTAGAGCGGCAAAGGTATTCATCCTGGATAGAATTACGCGGAGTTTATTGGCTACAGCCTTTGCTTTAAGCGGCTGACCACTAATACTCTCCCATTTCTTTACTGAGATTTTGTTGTCAATCTAAGCGACTACTTCATCGAATTTAGACGCCCTAAGTGTCTTGACACAATCCTGGATAGAGAAAGGAGATACAACATTGTTCACCACAATAGTAAACATATATGGCTCTACAGACTCAGTGGTTGTGACAAAGTGGTTGTCACACAGTGGTTGTCACTCAGTGGTTGTCACACATCTTAGTTGTCATATATGTTGTTGTCAAACATGTATGACAACTTAACGTGCTCGTTATCTTCGTGGACTACATCTGTAATTTTGGTATTGTAGTCTATGTGTTGTGGTTCTAAGACATCCCCAGCGAAGATCTAACCAACTACCAGATTATCCGTCCAGCGGGCCCACAGAAGCGTCCACTTCATTGTCTTGGTTGGGTCCTTGAGCTCATAGCAATCCAGGTTGTTGTTGTTGTCTCCATCGTCATCATCTAGGTCGACGGGCTTTTACTGGAAGAAGTGTTAGAGTTGAGTCACCATCATGTCCCTCTCATTTCTGCACGTATACGAAACCGAGCACAAACATTAGATCTCTGTATTGATCATCCAAATAAGTTGGAGAGGATACCCTTTAGCTCCACTCAAGCTAAAGTGTGCCCTGATACAAAGTTTGTTAGTTCAAATTAGCTATGTTTTTATAGTCATTCGAAGAACATCAGTAGACCCTATGAATCATCCTGCGTCTACTTCTCGCCCAACTCCCCAAACCGTGGAAAATCTTACAAACCCATCCAATCGCTCACGAACCTCACGCTTCAAGGTTCTCAAGTGATTGGAACAAGAGTGCAGCTCATGCACGATTCAAGAAGTTACACGAGAAGTAGACATGAGTTGAGATACCTGACTGTGATTACACGACGGTAAACATGGCTGTATTTTAGCTGATGCTTCATCTGTAGCTCAACTCGAGCTAAAGTGTGACCAAATACATAGTATGGTAGTACAATTTTGCTACGATATATAGTCATCCAAAAAGCATACATTGGTTCTATGACCGAGACGAGCATCGATAAACACAATGCTTATACTTGCACCTATTCCCATGCAATCTTATAAACGGAGCAGCAACTTATTACCCGATCCAAGCACTCACGATTATTTACTAGTATGGTTCTCAAGTGGTTGGATCCGTAAACAAGTTGTTATACAATTTTTGAAATTGCACGAGAAGTAGACACGAGCAGAAATCTTTGTGTCATCGGTAAGTCTCGAAGAACTTTATGAGCAGCCATTGGCAAATTTAGCTTTTGAACTGTTTAAAGCTTTGTATGTTGTGGTGTTTGGATTCTGGTTTTCGAGATTTGTTTCACACTTTAGCTCGACTCAAGCTAAAGTGTATTGGCTTAGAAGAATTTCAGAATATTTCCTTCCAGAGTTGGGATTTGAGAGTAGATAATAACGTCACTTTAGCACGAGCCGAGCTAAAGTGCGAACAAAGACGCACTAAGCCGATACATTTTAGCTCGAGTTGAACTAAAACGTACTGGCCTAGTGCGTCTCTGGCCGCACTTTAGCTCGGCTCGAGCTAAAGTGGAGCCAACAATGTGCGCTATTGGCCACACTATAGCTCGGTTCGAGCTAAAGTGTGGTGACAGAAATTCTAATTTCGTTAATTTTTGTGCAGATTCTTTTCCTTTGTATATTGTTCATGGCATAGGATTTAGGGCTCTGTGACAAGAGAATTGAGTTTACCTTTCACCCATTTCTAACGAACTTCAACCACAGTTATATTCAGCTGGAACTTGACGTCCTGCAACAAGAATAACATTCCAAACTATTAGCAACAGAACCTACTCATAAACCATATCACAAACTTAGTCAACTAATCGATCATGAAGACAAACAATATAATATGAAAATAAACACACACAAAATCAACACAAACAAGAAGAAGAAGAACGCCAGTCCCCGGAGGGGGCCGGCGTGAGTGAAGTGTCCGTTCATTCCACCACTAAGTCCATGCCCACTGGGCATGGTTTAGTAGTGTGAAACTACTTCCCCCTTTCGAGGGTGGACACTTTGTACCCAGTAACAAGTAACCAATATAAGAAGGACCATAGGTCCCATGAAGTCCCAAGAAGAGGGAGGGCGAGTGCGGTGAAAATGCAAATGCAGGTATAGATCTATAAAGGGGGGTTCGAAGCGTCGGGTAAGGGTTGGTTGTTTTCAAGTTTACGTTTATGTAGGAGTATTGACATAGCATGTTGAATTGCAATAATGTTAATGTTAGAAAAGGTGGATTTGATTGAAGTAATGGGGATTTTAAATGTTTCTTCGAGGGTTGTCATTGAGGGGATGAAGGTGGTGGCTCTAGCACCCGCGGTGATGACAATGAGGGGGTCTACTTTCCATCCTAGTGCTTGAATATCGTCAAGTAGTGGTTGGTATTTAGTTGTTTTGTTTGCAATAGTGTCCGGAGAGAATCTATCATTGCAATATGTGAATTCGATAAACTGGATGGTGAGACTAGGGTCTATGTGGTTTGGTGGGGGGTCTTTGTATGAAAGTCCTCTAACACATAGTAGGTCCGGTTTGAATTTTGCATTACAGTGGCATCTTTGAGTTTGACATATGCATGGTAATAGCCACGGAGGGACCGTATTTTCTTGTGGATTGTCATTAAAGGTTCCGGCATTCATGAGAATGAAGCACCGGGATTTGGTTGATGATATGAGTAGTTTACGAATAGCCCATACGGCTTTGTTATGTCTTTTGACAATTAGTGAGTGTATATGTGGGTTTTGGCACTTGAGTAAGACATGTAGCCATGTGTCTGGATCCGTGGTGTTGCAAATTGGACATGTAATTGTAGGGAATCTTTCTATTCCAAAGAAGAGTTGTTTGCGGGCATTACCCATGTATTGTCCGGTGCGGAATTTGATTAGGCATGTGATTTGTGGATCCGTTATAATGGGGTTTTTCCAGAAATTATTAGATAATACGTTATGAATGTTTGGGTTGCCAGTCCATTTATTAATATTGGGGAAGTTTTCTGTAAGTTTTTCTAGGTTATTTACAAGATCATGTTTTTTGAGGTATTTGTCCAAGAATCGTATGGGGCCTTTATCGGGAGTTTCACCCATAGAGGGCCATTCATATCTATGGAAGTAGTATGGGGTGGCATGGGCGTGTTCGTATGGGTGTTCGGCATTCTTGTGGGTTTTTTCTCTTCCTTCCTTTGCTAGTTTGTCGGCTTGTTCATTACCGTCGATATTAGCATGGGCACGGACTTTATGGAGTGTAGTAATCTGTGTACGGTTTTGGAGCATTTCAACCATAGATGTAAGGATAGTTTTATCCGGGTGACTATTGTGTAAAGTGGGGTGTTTAATATGTGTATTAAGGAGATATAATACATTTATATAATCTGTAAAAATGTGAGCCGGTTTGTTTGGGTATTGAGTGGTGATTATTTTAAGGGTTTTGTGTATAGCCATCATTTCGGCTCTAAAAATATTTTGGAGTCCATGTAGTCTTTTACCTAGTTTAATTTGTTTGGTGGAATTGTATATCCCATAACCGGCTTTCTCTCGGTGCCAGTGTCCCGGGCTTACTTCGGTTGGTTCTTTGAAAGAGCCGTCAGTGTAGTAGCTGAAGTTGGGGTCAAATCTAAGGTCTGTATTAGTTTGGTAGTAGGAGAGGGGGAGGCTCAATTCGGTAATTTGTGATGTGGAGATGTTTGTGTGGGGGGTTTTAGACCATTTTTTGTTGCGATTTACATGGGTTGAAATGGGTGTGGGAGAAGCAATTGCGGTGTATACATTGTTGATGTTTAGATTATTTGCTAGCAAAGTGAGATGAGTGAGGTTGTCTAGAGTACCTATTTCACGAGTTTGTTGGTGTATGCATAGGATACGTAGGGTTGCCGGTTCAAGGCGAGGTGCTTGTATTTGCGGTGGTATAGTGGGTTCTTTGTATGTCATAGAGTCCGCTTCAAATAGTGCTATGATGTGGGAGTCCGGGAATGGGCCTAAGTGTGGGTTAGGGTTATGATACCAATGAGTGTCGGGAGTGATAATAATGGTGATGTTGTTGTTGGGGTCATTATTTGCCACTAGGCATACCCAATGTATTGCTTGTTGTGTTTCTTCTTCGTTGTGAGGGTGTGCAAGGCCTATTCCACTCCACTTATAATTAAAAGCTTTTCCAAGAGAACCAAAAATCATATCTCGTTCCAATGGAGAGTAGAATTTTGAGATTTTTGTGGAACATGTAACGGGGGATGAGAAGTATGAATGTGTGATATTCATTGATGTAATGAGGTAGTCTAAGATAGGATCTGGTAATGTGTAGTGAGCATTTTTAAGGGGGTCATTTTTGGGTATTCGGTAGTTATATCTTTGGTATAGCCAAACAATTTCGGTTTCGAATGTTTGGGGTATTGGTTCAATGTTAATGGGGGTTTGTAGTGCGTTGTGATATTGATTCCACAACCATTGTAGTCTAGCGAGTGGTATGGTTATTAGATGTCTACCATTCCCTTCGTATATGTGGGCATTGTCTTGTTGTATTTTGATTTTATTTGTTTGTGCTCGGATGTCCGTTTCTGGGTTGCATTCAGTTGTAAAGATGTTAAGAAGGGGGATAATAAGAGGTGGCATGACAAATCTTCTATCTCGAGGTTGTGCTTGGGGGTGGTGTATTTGTATGATATTTAGGTAATAACTGTTTTGAGTTCTAAGGTAGTATTGTGTGAGGATTTCGGTGTTATGTAAGGAAGTATTTGGGTTGTGCCAAGGGAAAAGATTTCTTTGTGGGAGCCATTTGGCGTAGGTGTTGTTATTGTGGGACCAATGGCATAGGTACGACGTATATTGTCTGCTTATTTTGTTGGAGTCAATGTATTTACTATGTCTGTGCGCAGATATGTTGTTTATTGGGTGTATGGAGGGATTTTTTAATATGTGTGGTGGAGGGGCATATGGTCGTGGATGTGGCGGGTTTGGAGGGATTAATGGGGGATTGGTGTTGGGGTGGATGTCATTGTGATTGATGATGTATGAGTCTTTAAGTGTGTACGGTGGGGCGTGAGTGGTGCAAGGGTTGGGGCATGTAGGGAGACATGGGGGCTGACAAAATAATTGTTTAGCAATATTTAGTGCACTTTTTATTAATTTATGGGGGGTACCATATGATGTTTTATAGCTCCTATCGTCCATGAGGTGTGTTCCATTTGGTAGTGTAATTTGTTTTAGATCAGTAATGTTAGCAGAGAAAAGTTTTTGTAGGAGTTTGGCGGATAAATGTCGGTCAAGTCTAGGGAGGTTATGTATTTCATTTGCCCAGTTTTGTTCAAGCGGTGCGGGGTCTAGTAGGAAATCTTCTAGTGTGCTTTTTAGAAATATTTGACCTTCTGTTTTGAGTAGAAAAAGTGTGCGGGTAATGGGGGACCGAAGACAATCCGATTTTTTAAGTCTTTGGAGGTGTTGTGCTCCTCCATAAATGGCAAGGATGTGCCGAAGGAGTCCACTCTAAATTTGTCCTAGTCGTCCTTTATCGTTAAGTGCATTCTGGAGTTGTTCTCCAATGCAGCGTAGATAGGCATTTTTGAGGGAGAAAGCTTCTAATCCAAATAGTTCGTGTGGGAGTTGTGTTATGACATTAGGCGTACAATTAGGGAGTCCGCATACTTTCTTTTGTATGGCTATGATTTTTTTATCAAGTTTATTTATGGCGGGCATGGAATAAGGGACTGCATAGAAACTGTATGAGATACCCGGACGTATGACTGTATCAATCATTTTTATTTTTTGTTGCAATGTTACCGGACATAGTGTAAGTTCTTTGCATTGTTTAATAAGTTTTGTAGAAGTAGCGTGAATTTGAGTTTTCCATTTTAACGATGGGATTAGGTTTATTCCAAGGTATATGTAGGGTTGGTTTTGGTTAAGAACCGGAATTGATTGGTTAAGATAGTGGATGTTGGTAGCTTGAATAAGGGCTTTGAAGGCGGTCGGATTTATTTTAGATTTGTTTGGGCATCCAGTTACAGCACACTTCTGGACCCCAAGTTCCATCCCGGTCCATAGACAAAATTTGTCTATTTTGTCTAATTGAATTTGGAGTGATTTAAGACGACTGGAGATGGCCGCTAGATCGTCGGCATATGCGGCCGAGTTTACGGTTGTTTTTGAGGTGCCAAATGTGTAGCCATTATTCCCTCTTTGTAGCCATCTTAGTAGAGGTTCTAGAAAAATGATAAAGAGGTATGGGCTCAATGTATCGCCTTGGATAGTACCACGTTGGATGGGGATTGGGCGTGTTTTACCAAAAAATTCTCCAGTGTATATAGTGGTAGAGTGGGAGTATATATTGCCAATCAATGTGATTGCGTCTTCCGGGTATCCAAGATCACTCATAACGGCTAGCAATCGAGGGTGGTCAATGGAGCCAAATGCGTTTTTAAAGTCAATGTAGAGTATGTAAATGTCTTTATTGGTGAATTTTGCATCCTCGAGAGCTGCTATGATGGTTTGAAGTTGTCGGGTGGTACTTCTCTCGGCTCTAAACCCTTCTTGGCTTTCGTGTAGTATTTGGTGTTTTTCCCCGTAGGCCGATAATATTGATGTTAGTGTGCTAGTATATAACTTGTAAATGGTGTTGGCTAAGGCAATAGGTCGGTGGTTGGGTAGCACGGATGGGTTGCCTTTTTTGTATAATAAAATTGTTAGACTCGTTTTCGAAGATGCGGGAATGGATTTTTGTTTGTAACAATGAAGGAAGAATAATGATAGGAGGTCATGGAATCTTGGAGGCATATTTTTTAGAATTGAATTAGGTATGTGGTCTGGTCCGGGGGCTTTGTTGGTTCCCAAATTTTTTAGGCACATGTTGTATGTGTCTCTGTTATAGTATGTGTGAAGGGGTGTTGTCGGTTCGCCTCTTCTATCAATGGTAAACCCATCCAAATCATGCCATGGGTATTGTCTAACTCCGCACGTGCATGTTGATGTATGTTGTGGTTGGAAGTGGCATGGGGGGGTGGATGGACTGTTATTTATGGATTGTTGACGATGTATTTCATTTGCAATGTCATCTGGGCTGGTTAAAATGTTATTATTTTGATCTAAAATACAGTCTAGTGGCAGATTTGTATTATTTTTAAAGACTTTTCTATTAATCTTTTTTGGGCTAGTTTCGTACATTTGACGATACTTAGAAATGGCTTTTTTGACACATTCTCTTGCGTATTTTGTAGTAATTTTCCGAGCATCTTTGTTGGCAGTTTTTGCGATATTTGCAATGTCTTCTAACCATTCTTCCTGGGGGGTGTTGGGTGGTGGTATTTGTGGGATTTGGTTGTGTCGTAGGTTTTGTATCTCGGAGAGTATGGGGTGGGTTTGCCAGTTTTGGTTAGTTTTGGCAATGTAAATTATTTTACGAATAGTGTGGTATGTGACAAGATGTTGTTTCCACTTTTTGGCTAGTTTTCTCGGGAGATACCCCCCTTGTTTTGAGGTTCGAGGTGTGAGTTGTGGAATCGGGGGCGCTTTACAGGTTTTTTCTAATATAATAGAAATTTCGTTAATAAGTTTATCAAGAGTTGTACAAGCTTCTTGCCATTGTATGTGTGAGAGGTGTTGGTGGTTAGAGAGAGTATCAGTGAGGGAGTCTATTTTTAGTGAGTTTTTTTCAAAGAATATTGTATTAAATTTATGAAGGTTTTCTTTTGGGATGGGGTTTAGTATTTTAGTATCATTTGAGTTGATGGTTATGGGAGGTCTACTAATAAGGGTGTTGTGAGGTATATTGAGTTGGATTGGGAAGTGGTCCGAGTTTAATTTGGTTGTGGTATTTGTGGTAGATGCATAACTTGTGTGGTTAGGTGTTTTAATGTAAAATCCATCAATTAGGCTAGTGTGTGTATAATTATGTCCACCTTGACGGGAGTATTGTGTGTTGGTTGGGATTAGATATAACTCTAGGTTATCCGTATAATTTCGCCATTGATAGTCTATGTCCATTGGGGGGGGTAGTAACCCCTCCGTTTTGTCGTCCAATAAGGGCGATATCTCGGTTAAAGTCTCCACAGAGTATTATTGTATGGTTAGTGTGTGTATTTATTTGTGAAGTGATGGAGTTTTGGATTTCCGGGATAAGTCTCGAGTCTTCTATATGTGAGGGCATATATAGGTGAAGAATGAGCCATGGTTGAAGGGGTCGGTTAGTAATTTCAATAATTTGAAGATATGGTGATATATTAGCCGGGGTGGGGATTTTTGTAATATTTCCGGGGAAGGCATATGATTGGTGTATGAGCATGAGTAGACCTCCTCTAGCCGGTGTATATGGCCTTCGTTGTTGGATGCATCGTGTGAGAGAGTGGGTGTTATTAAATATAAGTTTATAGTCGGGGAATGTCTTTTGGTGGATGTATTTTGTGGATTTAGTGGCTGTTAGTTTAGTTTCTTGTATGGCAATTATGGCGGGTGGTGTGTTGGTGTGGGCGGTTAGATTGTGGATGCAAGGTAAAGCAGTGTTTAACGTTGCGGCGTTCCATGTAGTTATATATGTGCTTCTGTCGTCTATATTGTCATGGTTACAAAGTGTAGGGGAAATATGGGCGGGTGTCGGGGTGGGGTGTGTGTAAGCATGGATTGGTTCAAAGCATTTAAGAGCTTCCAGAATAAGATTCTTTGGGAAGTAGGGAAATTTTAGTTGTATTTCACCGGAGGAAGGGGGTGGCGTTTGGCTATGAATAAAGTTATATAGATCACTGTGTAGAGAGGTTTTGTGTTCGAGGAGGTTTTGGTTTTCTTCTAAGAATTTGGTGTATGGGTGGAGTGTATCTATATGTCTTTCGGGGGGATTATGTAGAGGGGATAAGGTGTTTAGTAGTATATTTGTCCAATGTGTTGGGTTTGTGTTGGTAGAATGTTGATTGGTGATATTGTTGCATTCATCTATAGAAGGGTGGAGGGTGGTAATTATGGCGAATAATATATGTGAGGATGGGTGGTTGTGTTTTTTTTGGTGTATGTAGCGGGCGATGCTGGGGTAGAGGGTGGAATAGTTTTGGTGGAGAGTATGATTATCATTTAGAAGTGGTGCAAACGAGGATGCTAGGTGTTGGTATTCGGGATGAAGTTTTATAGTATTCGGAATAAAATATGTTTTTGATAATCTTTTGTGTATTTTTGGGTGGTTTCGGAAGACATTAGGCATTGGGCCAGGGTTCGTTTCTATGTCTCCACAAAGTGCGATTAATAGTTTATAATAATTGGTGTTTATAGTTATTATTGCGGAGTATTGTTGTTGTTGTTGTTGTTGTTGTTGTTGTTGTTGGTGGTTGTTGGTGTTGTTGTTGTTGTTGTTGTTGTTGTTGTTGTTGTTGGTGGTGGTTGTTGGTGTTGTTGTTGTTGTTGTTGTTGTTGTTGTTGTTGTTGTTGTTGTTGTTGTTGTTGTTGTTGTTGTTGTTGTTGTTGTTGTTGTTGTTGTTGTTGTTGTTGTTGTTGTTGTTGTTGTTGTTGTTGTTGTTGTTGTTGTTGTTGTTGTTGTTGTTGTTGTTGTTGTTGTTGTTGTTGTTGTTGTTGTTGTTGTTGTTGTTGTTGTTGTTGTTGTTGTTGTTGTTGTTGTTGTTGTTGTTGTTGTTGTTGTTGTTGTTGTTGTTGTTGTTGTTGTTGTTGTTGTTGTTGTTGTTGTTGTTGTTGTTGTTGTTGTTGTTGTTGTTGTTGTTGTTGTTGTTGTTGTTGTTGTTGTTGTTGTTGTTGTTGTTGTTGTTGTTGTTGTTGTTGTTGTTGTTGTTGTTGTTGTTGTTGTTGTTGTTGTTGTTGTTGTTGTTGTTGTTGTTGTTGTTGTTGTTGTTGTTGTTGTTGTTGTTGTTGTTGTTGTTGTTGTTGTTGTTGTTGTTGTTGTTGTTGTTGTTGTTGTTGTTGTTGTTGTTGTTGTTGTTGTTGTTGTTGTTGTTGTTGTTGTTGTTGTTGTTGTTGTTGTTGTTGTTGTTGTTGTTGTTGTTGTTGTTGTTGTTGTTGAGTTTTATTTTGTTTTTGATTTGTTTAGTAGTATATATATATACTATATATATATATAGTATATATATATATAGTATATATATATATAGTATATATATTTGTTTTTGATTTGTTTTTTTTGTTTGGTATATTTTAGTATATAAATATACTCTATTGTTTTCTCTAGTTGTAGCGTTGTTTGACGCTATTAGTTTGTCGTATCCATTTTATTCTCAATAGCTCGTTGTTCTCGTTCCGTTGCTTGTGTTTCCGCCGCCATGATGGTTGCAATGAGTTGAGATCGGAGGGTTGACATTTCTCCTCTCAAGGATTTGACCGTGTTCGCTTGTATCATATCCGCATATTGCCTTGCCTCTTCTACGATCTCTCCTTTCATGGTCTTCATTTCTCTTCGGAGTTGTTGTAAGGTAACACCGTTGCCTTTGATTGGCCCATTCTCCATGGCAATTACCGCGTTAGCTACAGCCGCGTTCACGTCCGTAAAACCTAATCTCGTTAGTTCTTCCATGCTGGGTTTGTTGCTCCCATCTAGGCTTTTTGGGTGAGGGGTAAACATAATATATTTTCCGTGTAGTTTTTTACTTTGTTTAACAATTTTTTTGTAAACAGCCGCATTTAGACATTCAATATTACATGTCCCTACATGTCTACCGTATTCAAGCTTGAAAAATGTGTTCACCACATTTTCCTCCCCAAGAATGGATTTTATCCCCTCCTCAAGCTCTTTTTCGTTTTTTGTTTTGTTAAGGTTTTTTGCAATGAGGATTAGGCAGTTCTTCTTTGCAATCTCATCCTCATCCATTTTCCGGGTTGCAAAAACGGGCACAAAAATCTCATTATGAAATGAGACTTTGTAGTCCTTTATTTTAGCAGCTTGTTCCGGGGAGGGGGTTTTGACCCATGCAAATTCTGACGAACCCTTTTTTTCCACTCCGGTGATCTCGAAATCATAACCCCTTGCAAAACTGTCTCTCACGATTTCCGCATGCAATTGGTATGATTCTATGTTGACAAGGCTAGGACTTGTTATTTTTACCGATAAGAGATGTGAGAAGGCCAAGGAGTCGTACGTCTTGCATACTTTTCCTTGATGTGGAATCCCTTCATCCAAAATGAGGATGAAAGGCCTTTTCCCTTGCAATAGGCCTTTAGCATCTATATCCGGGTTCTTTAGATGGAGTTTCACCACACCAGTCCAATTGTCGGATTGGTGATGGCAAAAAATGGCAATTGGTTCACCAATGCCTGTCCCTGTAGGTATCCCCATCTCTTTCAGTCTTGTTTTAACCATGTCTAGTACCACGTGTTTTGTCCATACCTGGTTTCCTAATTCAAAATGAATGGAGACTTGATAGTCCAAGGCAAAGCCATCTTCATTCACCTCAACTTCACTTGGAAGTTGGGTGAGATTGAAGTGGTTCCCTTCCTTTCCATCAGCACGTTTCGAGGGCCATTCCTCTTGGAAGACAAATGGGAATGCTGGCATTGCCTCAACACTCTCACATGCTTCTTTCTCATTTAACCCATATTCTACCATTTCTTCTATGGTAACTACAGGCACCTTTTCTTCCCCATTTTTCCTTGCAATGCTATTCATTGTTTGGAAGCCCAACCAGTATTTGGTGGAAGGCAAACTTGTTGCCTTCACCTTTTTCTGGGTGGAACTTGTAACGCCCAAGGCATTTCTAGTTACATTCAAAAGATTGGAGTTTTCTATCACCTCAACAAATAGACGCTTGGACGGGGTAGCAGTAGTTTGTTGAGACATGCTATAGAGATAGAAAGGAGTATTTCTAGATAAGCTATAGAGTGTTACTTCAAGTTTTCTACTTACCTTCTTGTTCTTAACATCTCCCCTCAACGTACATTGAAGGCTTGTTGATGTAAGGATGTTCAAGAAGGGGCAGAAGATAGCAATATATAAAACATGCAAGTGATATAGCTGACTTCTACTTCCTAAAGTTTGAAGATGAGAGTGGTGAGAGTTATGATGTTTACTTGCTACATATACACACACACGAGAGGTGCCAAAAAATTGGCCACCTCTTAAAGTAACTGGTTTAGATATTAAAAGTTGTTTGCATGCCCATGGGGTTTCACAATAATCCCAATGATGGCACAGAAGAATAGAGGGTGTAAAGGAGGTATGACCTGGATGTATAATTATACCTAGTGTCCACCTCGAGGTTGCGTGACTCTGGCTTGTCTTTAGCTCTGATCTTCTATTGTACGCCCCGTTCACCTCTCCAGCTGTATGCCTGAGTCTTCTGGTTTTGGGGGTGCGCTTCTGGAGCAGTACGTCACTGGAGTACCAGAATGGTAACCAGCTCGCAGGGACCTCGCCGGGACTTTGCTCGGGAATATGCTGCTGGACCTGGCCGGCAGTACTAGGGTGCCAGACTGGTGATCGAAGGGTCGGGGCTGATACCCTGCGGGGCTGGACTGCTGGTGCACTTAAATGGTACCTTGCGGCTGGACTGCTAGTGTCCTTGACTAGTGACACCTGTCTACAAGTTTCTGTAGACGTCGGCTTGCTGCCTCCGACCGTCCGCTCACTGCAGTTGGACCGTTGATAGCTGGTTCGACTGCCGGTGCTCTTGGTGAGTGACGTCAGTCCACGAGTGACTGTGGATGTCGACTGACTGCGTCTGGTTGTCCACTTACTGTAATCAGCAAGTTGTTGGCGCAAGTTAGATTCGGTGATGAGCACGATTCGACGTCGAACAGGGATTGTCGGCGAGCTGTAGGTGATGTCGTGGTAGATTCGGCGTTCAGCTGGGCTTGCGAGCAGGGCTTCCGGCAGGATCTCGAACCAATTGCGTTGTGTGTAATCGGGCAGAGCTTTGGGTAGGGCTTCAATGAGGACGAGTTCGGGCAGGGAGCGTTCGCATGCTCTGACTTTCTGCGCGCACAGGTTGCCGTCTGCAGAACTCGTGTGCACAGGTTGCTGCCTCCAGATCTTGCATGCGTAGGTTGTTGTCTCCAGTTCTTGCGCGTAGATTCTGATACGAACTTTCTGCAAGGAGCATGCCAGTAACAAGTTAGTGTGGAACTGTTTACAAGCAAACCAGATAGAAAATGGTAAGTTTGTGAAGAAGGGGAGGGATTGCTCTTCACTGTTGAGAGGTGTCCAGGTTGGACGTGGAAGTGGCGATACACTCCTTCGTTGGTGCTGCACGTCCTCTCGCAGGTCTATAACTTCTACAAGTACTGAGCAGATGATATGCTGGTACCACAGCGCATAAGGTGGGTGTCTGCACAGAAGGGCAATGTAAGAGGGTTTTAGAATGGAGTGAGGGCGCAATATATACCTGGTATTGAGTTGATGTTTGATGGATGTAGTTGTCGTTGATGAATGTCTTTGATTTAGGGCTTTTGGGCGTTTAGAGTTGGCTTCTTCATGGCGCCGTTGCGATGCAGCTTGTCGATTGTGTTGCAGTAGCCGTTGGCAGCATGCTCTTGTGTTTCTTGTTCTACTCCAGTCTGTCGAGGTCTGAAGTCGGAAGGTTACTGCCGCTACTCCTGTCGCCGTTGTTGTGGCAACTTCTCTTCTTATCGTTGCTGCTACTGCTGAATCCACCTCTACTACTACTGCACCTATTGTTGTTCTTGTTGCTGCTACGTCTTCTCTACTGACTTCTCCTAGGATCCCTTGATTAGTGTTGGTGGGGAGGATCATGAGGCTGCAGCTCCAAGTGCTCACATCTCCTGTCCCGGAGGTACCATACACTCCGCGCTCCTCAGTTGTTGTCCATGACTCGCCTTTCTCTCCAGTTTTTCCCTCCGCCGCTATTCTGGGAGCTCCAGATCTCTGTTGTTGTAGCCTGGGTTGGTCGTTCGGACTCTTCAACTTGTAGCGCCTGGAGTTGACGTCTCTGCTACTGTTGGGCTCGAAACAGTAGTTCTTCAGTCTGATCATGCCTTGTGTTTTCTTGGATATCCAGTGTTGTGAGCTGGAGCAGCTGCTGTAGATGATCTCGAAAAACTCGCTCTTTGGTCTTGTCGTGCAGATCCCATAGTGCGTGTTTCTTTGTTTCGTCACTGTTCTTATACGAATCTTGATGACGATGTTGTCGGTGTGGTTGATGTTGTTGGTAGCGTTACTGAACATTGCGAAACTTGTTTCGACAGTACCCTGAATACTAATTATCCTAGTGCCGGTAATCCTACCATTTAATCCATGAAAACATCTGTGAAACAATGCGAAGTAACAAGAGAGTAAGGATAACTTACCTGGTTTTGTGTCGCACTCGCCTCTGTCTCTTGGGTACTTGTGTTGTGTGTTGTGCATGCTGTTGTGGTCGACTCCGGCATGGGGGACTTGGGTGTATAGAGGTTTGAGCATTGCCTGGTAACTGAGATCTAGATCTGGTGTTCACAGTCTAAGAATGGGTGTTTGCCAAACCAGATCTAGGACTGTTCCAACACCAAGCTCGCTTCAGATTCTCGCCAGCCCTTGTCCCAAGTTTGATGCACCACCTATTCTACTGCAAAATCAACCAGATCTAGAGCTTTGATCCCTTCCAACATTCTGTGCAATGCTAAAATCCACAAGCAACAAAGAGAGTGCACAAAGCGGGATCTACAATGAGGCCCAGCAGCTCTCAAAGTCCTTGTGTCCCTCGTTTGCGCCTAACACCCAAGTCCCTCCTCACCAGAAAACGCGGAGCTACTCCTCTCTCATTTTTCCCTTTAAGTTACTACCCAATCAACACAAACACATGTAGTCGAATCCAAACACACACAATCACCAAACAGTAACTCCATACCAAAACACCAAACTAGAACACAAACAGTCAACACGCATTGAGCACCGAAACAAAATAAAATACAACATGCACACAGAATGTGTCGCAACATAAACACAATAATTCAACACACACCTAAACACAAAGCAACACATTGAACATTAAAATCAACACACGCACTCACGAAGCATTCTAATACTAACAGAAACCAAATTAGTGGCTACGCTGCCTCTTTCACCAGAAAAAATAAAAATTAGAACTAACATCAATACTACCACAGAAATAACCACCAATTCCACAAGACAACACATCTATCAAAAGCAGTGCAGACACATAAAATACCACCACAAAAAATACCACCACAAAAAATACCACTACAAAAAATACCACCATTGAAAATACCACCACAGAAAACACTACCACAGAAAATACCACCAAACAACACATAGCAAAAGCAATACAAGACAAATGCATTCAAACATCAATCTGTGCTCATACCTTTAATTGTTGAAAATCCCGACTCCTTTGTTGCACTTCTTGTTCCTTGTTGGAAGTTCACGTCGCTCCTCCACGCACACCCGTTTGTAACTCTACGTGCTTAAAACCTCTCACAACACTAATCCTCACTTCCTACAAACCCTATCCGCATGAGATCAAAGCGCTGCAACATACACAAACGCAACAAACCCTAAGCAAAAGCGCTATAACATACACAAACTTATCAAACCCTGTAGCAAATAACTCAAACACAAGCGGCAACTAACACAAAGAACAACCAAACTGGAAACAAAACCTAGCAACGCACAGAACAATGAGGAAGAGAAAAGTTGCGACCTGACTTCCTGAGTGTACTCCCTCAGGCACCTAAAGCTGCGGATTCGTCGCGCACTTGTAGCCCTGTGGTGATCCTCCAATACCCTCGAGATGCACCCTGAGATATCGGGGTAATACCCTCGGGTATGATTGGTGGATGCACCACGCATCATTGACCTTCAGTATTGATACCCGGAATTTCAGAAAGGAAATTAAATCTCACTAGGTTAAGTTGAAGATATTATACGCGTTTATTATTTCTCTAATCGTAAATTTCCTAGACAATTTCTCTGAGCCTGAAATACTACAAAATTATTTATTCTGAGGCAATGAGTAGGAGGCAAAGAAAATAAAATATTTCCAATTTCAATTGTATGATCTCAATTAAGACTTATAAATTGACATATTCTCAATTGGCACAAACTTTGATTGCACGAAAGTGAACGATTATAGTGTTTAGTGTTAAAAACATGATTATAGTGTTTGGTTTTCTTTCATGCTTTGAGTAGATCAGTTGGCTTACACTTGACTCGATTTCAATTTCTATATTACACAAGGAGTAAATTCATTACCATTGTTATATATGAGTTCCTCCTACACCAATTATTAGGTGCTGGAGAGGGGTGAAGCACATTTAAAGTAATTTTAAAGCTACGATTTCAGATTCTATTACTTTGAATTCAAGTTTTTCTTTTTTGTGAATTTGATATTTTTTACTATGAGAATTGAACAAACAATAAGTAGGTCTAGACTTTCCGTATACCCAAAAATGACCCCCTTAAAAATGCACACTACACATTACCCGATCCCATCTTAAACTATCTTATTACATCTATGAATATTACACACTCATACTTCTCATCCCCCGTTACATGCTCCAAAAAAATTTCAAAATTCTACTCTCCATTTGAACGGGATAAGATTTTTGGTTCTCTAGGAAAAGCCTTTGATCATAGATGGAGCGGAATAGGCCTTGCACACCCTCACAACGAAGTAGAAACTCAACAAGCAATACATTGGGCACGCCTAGCAGCAAACAACGATCCCAACCACAACATCACCATTATTATTACTCCCGACACTCAATGGTACCAAATTTAGGCCCATCCCCGGACTCCCACATCATAGTACTATTTGAAGCGGACTCTATGACATACAAAGAACCCACTATACCACCGCAAATACAAACACTCCGCCTTGAACCATCAACCTTACGTATCCTATGTATACATCACCAAACTCAAGTAATAGGTAATATGGAAAACTTCACTCATCTCACTTTAATAGCAAAAAATCTAAATATTAACAAGGTATACACCGCTATTGCCCCTCCCACACCTATTTCAATCCGTGTAAACCGTAACAAAAAATGGTCTAAAACCCCCGACACAAACATCTATGCACTACCAATTACCGAAATGAACCTCCCACTCCCCAACTACCAATCCAATAACGTCCTTAAATTTGACCCCAACTTTAGCTACTATACTGACGGCTCCTTCAAAGAACCAACTGAAGTAAGCCCAGGACACTGGCACCGAGAAAAAGCTGGTTATGGGGTATACAATTCAACCAAACAAATAAAATTAGGTAAAAGACTACATGGACTCCAAAATATTCTAAAAGCCGAAATGACGGCTATACACAAAACCCTTAAGATAATCACCACTCAATACCCAAACGAACCGGCTCACATTTTTACAGATTGCATAAATGTATTATATCTCCTTAATACACACATAAAACACCCCACCTTACACAACAGTCACTTAGACAAAACCATCCTCACATCTATGGTTGTAATGCTTCAAAATTGCACACAGATTACTACACTCCACAAAGTCCGTGCTCATGCCAATATTGACGGCAATGAACAAGCCGATAAACTAGCAAAGGAAGGAAGAGAAAAACCCACAAAAATGCCGAACACCCATACGAACACGCCCATGCCACTCCATATTACTTTCATAGATATGCATGGCCCTCTATGGGAGAAACTCCAGACAAAGGCCCCATACGTTTCTCGGACAAATACCTCAAAAAACATGATCTTGTAAATAACCTGGAAAAACTCACAGAAAATTCCCCAGTATTGATAAATGGACTGGCAACCCAAATATTCACAACGCATTGTCCAACAATTTTTGGAAAAACCCCATAATTACGGATGCACAAATCACATGCCTAATCAAATGCCGCACCGGACAATACATGGGAAATGCCCACAAACAACTCTTCTTCGGAATTGAAAGATTCCCTACAATAACATGTCCAATTTGCAACACCACGGACCCAGATACATGGCTACATGTCTTACTCAAGTGCCAAAACCCCCATATACACTCATTAATTGTCAAAAGACATAACAAAGCCGTATGGGCTATTCGTAAACTACTTATTTCATCAACCAAATCCCGGTGCTTCATTCTCATGAATGTTGGAACCTTTAATGACAACCCACAAGAAAATACGGTCCCATGCATTTGTCACACTCAAAAATGCCACTGCAATGCAAGATTCAAACCGGACCTACTATGTGTTAGAGGACTTTCATACAAAGACCCACCACCAAACCACATAGACCCGAGTCTCACTATTCAGTTTATTGAATTCACATATTGCAATGACAGATTCTCTCCGGACACTATTGCAAACAAAACAAACAAATACCAACCATTACTTGACGATATTCAAGCACTAGGATGGAAAGTAGACCCCCTCATTGTCATCACCGCGGGTGCTAGAGCCACCACCTTCATTCCTTCAATGACAACCCTCGAAGAAACATTTAAAATCCCCATCACTTCAATCAAAACCACCTTTTCTAACATTAACACTATCGCAATTCAACATGCTATGTCGATACTCCTGCATAAACGAAAACTTGAAACAACCAAGCCCTCCCTGACACATCGAACCCTCCTCCATAGACCTATATTTGCACCTCACCGTACACGCCCTCCCTTTATAAAAATTAAAAATATAAAAATAAAAATAAAATAAAAAAAGGCTTTTGGGACCTTGGGTCCTTTGTTATTGGTTACTTGTTACCATGGACATAGTGTCTACCTTCGAAATGGGGAAGTAGTTCCATTCTACAAACCCATGCCTGGTGGGCATGGACTTGGTGGTGGAATGAACGGACACTTTATTCACGCCGGCCTCCTTCGGGGACCGGCGTTCTTCTTCTTAGGTCTAGACCACATCTTGCAATAGTAAAATTTTGAAATAAATGGCGGTGCACACTTTAGCTCTAGTGGAGCTAAAGTATGCATATTTTCTTTTTAGTTCCCTATACTTAGTGATGGTGCACAATTTAGTTTACACTACAGATTGCTTTTAGAGTAACGGTACGAATAGTGTAGTTAGCCTAGAACACTATTTGTTAAGAAGTTGGCAATTAGTGTCAGCCGCCATAGTCATGAATATTATCCCTCAATCGTCCACCTACTCTAGTTCATTTCGTATTAGCCCCCAATCAAAACCCTACCCTAGCACACAAATTTGTTAGTTGATAAATAGTGTTAGCCCACAATCTTTTGCCTACTAGTCGCCATGCATTTATTCTTCTTGTCTCATCCTCAACCTCATCTCCTTATCCTCCCATTCTCAACTATTTCCATTTCCATCTCTTGCATTCCTTTTCCATTTTTAATGAATATCTAATGAATATTTAATGTATAATTATATATTTAGCAAAAAACTAATGAATTTGTAATGAATTTTTAAAGAATTTTAAGGTATATTTAAATATCTGTAACTTTTAAGAGCAATTAATGAATATTTAAATATTATATTTTATGACAATTTAATGAATATTTTAAGAATATTTAAAAGTATATTTTATGACAGTTTAATGAATATTTGTATATTTAATTATTATTTATAGAGTATTTAATGAATTGTTAATAAATTTCTAATGTATAATCAATGTGTTTTTGAATATTCGATGAATATTTATTGAATATGTAATGCATATTGAATGCATATGTGATGGATGTCTAATGAGTATTTTATTTGTATTTCTATATTTATTGTATGTTTAAGTTTTTTTTCTTTTCCAATATTCTTTTCTTTTCTCACTTTCGTTCACAAAAGAATGTTCTTGTTTTTCCAATCTTGTACTTGTAGTTTCATTTTTCCTCCATATGTACATTCTACTTATATGACAACCCACATGAAATTACGGTTCCTCCTTGGCTATTACCATGCATATATTGCACTCAAAGATGCCACTGTAATGCAAGAATCAGACCTGACCTACTATATGTTAGAGGATTATCATACAAAGATCCCCCACTAAACCACATAGACCCTACTCTCACTATTCAATTTATTGAATTCACTTATTGCAATGATAGGTTCTCCCCGGACACTATTGCAAACAAAACAAATAAATACTAACCACTACTTAACGATATTCAAGCACTAGGATGGAAAGTAGACCCCCTCATTGTCATTACCGCGGGTGCTAGAGCCACCACATTCATTCCCTCAATGACAGCCCTTGAAGAAACATTCAAAATCCCCATCACTTCAACACAAAACCACTTTTTCAAATATTAACATTATTGCAATTCAACATGCTATGCCCATACTCCTACATAAACAAAAACTTGAAAACAACCAACCCCTTCCTGATGCTCCTGATACTCCTTCATAGACAAACTTATGCATTTCACCGTACACGCCCCTTTTGGAGACCTTTGAGACCTATGGTCCTTTGTTCTTGGCTACTTGTTACTGGGTACATAGTGTCTACCCTCGAAAGAGGTAAGTAGTTCCATACTACTAACCCATGCCCGGTGGGCATGGACTTAGTGGTGGAACAAACGGACACTTTATTCACGTTGGCCCCCTTTCGAGGACCGACATTCTTCTTCTTCTTCTTCTTCTTCTTCTTCTTCTTCTTTTACATTCTACTTCGTCCAATTTTTGAGATATTCCTTTTGCTCCATATCTACGTTCTATTATTCCCAAACTCTTTCTTGCAAGTTCTTGTTTTTCTACATGCACTCAACCCTTCTTTACTTTGATGCTCTAGATGTACACATTATCATTTTTTAGGTTTCATACACTAATTGTCCACAAGTAAAAAACTTTATGTTCCACTATTTACTAGGATTGACATTTAGTGTAGTAGTTGACATTTAGTATAATATAGTTTTGTCACTACACTTATTGTAAATTTTTCAATTAATGTATGGATTCGTATTTAGTGTCCACTACACTAAAAGCCATCTTGTGTGTAGTGGAGCTAAAGAGTGCATTTTTGTTTTCTAATCCACACCATTTAGTGATGGTGCACACTTTAGCTCTAGTGGAGCTAAAGTGTGTGTATTTTCTTTTTAGTTCACTGCACCTAGTGATGGGGCACACTTTAGCTCTCCTGGAGCTAAAGTGTGTGCACATGCTCCTTTTAGTTCATTGCACGTAGTGATGGGGCACACCTCTGCTAAAAACCGAGCTGATGTGCGTGCAATGTGTATTTCCACTTCCTCAAACCATCATTTTAAACTCCCTACTTCTCTTTATGGTTAAGTATTCCACAAGCTAAACTAGAAATCTTTTGGATTTTAAAAGGATTTTCAAAATATGTATACCTAAATCTCAAAAATAATAATATTAAAAAGAAAAAAATATAACGTTCTCCTAGTCTTAAGTGGATATGAAGTCTAAGTATTCTTGGTACCTTAAACCAAAAATATGTGACAATGTGTGAAAATGTATGACTTGGGATATAATGTTAATTTTCACTAGAATATGAAGTCTAAGTATTCTTGGTACCCTAAACCAATAATATGTGACAATGTGTGAAAATGTATGACTTAGGATATATTGTTATTTTTCACTAGAAAAAGGAAATGTTTTTCCACAATATCAAACGATCTAATATTACTTCTATGTATTGAAAATATCACATTCCATAGCATGTCATAGCAAAAGGTTTTTAAGTTGCTCGACATGCCCGCAATCGAGAAGTTTCTCTTTTGGCTACGTTGAGGTCTACTTTAGTATTCTTCTACTGAAGTATACTTCGGTATTCTTCTTCCATACGTTGAGGTCTACTTCGGCATTCTTCTACCGAAGTAGTTGATTTTTTTCAACATGCTGGTTCGGCATGTTTTGAAAAGTTTTTTTAATTTCAACTTTTGGACATGAGGAATTTATTAAAATTCAAAATCTGCTATTGGTGAGAAATTTGACACTTGATATTGGTGTTCATTTTTTCCTATATGTTTTTTATATAATGTACAAATCAATATAGTTCAACACATGATTGTTGAAGTAATTATTTTTTCGTACAAAGTAGTTCGGACACAATGGGTATCATCTAGGTTCTAGATATTGTACATGTATTGCCAAATATTACATTGGTATGACCTTTGCATCACACAAACAAAAAATATTTATTTATCAATAAAATTGGACAATTTCCATTTTAAACTAAGTATGTACAAATGTGACCAATTTTTAGGGTACATTTGAATTATATTCATTTATTTCTATTAAGAATCCATCGATTTTTTTAAAACCTACACATATCTTATATTTTTGAACATAATAATATTCTTTTGATTAACAATGACACCTAGAATTTACACAAATTTGGACAATTGTGAATTGAATTTTAAAATATAAGTTGGACAAGTCTCTTGAAATTTCCAAAATATTCGGACACCCTCCATTTTGAATTAATTTTGCACGAAGTAGACCTCCACGTCCGGTACATATGTTGTATGAATTAAAAATTAGATTCTATGATTGTTCTTATGCAATTTTTGATAATGTTGAATCCTAATTATGTACAGATGTGTGTTTTTACAGAAAGAGATTCTTTTTTTAGCCATTTAGCATTTGACAAGATCAAGGCAAAATTATAGGATAATTAAATTGACTATTTTACCAACAACAAAAAAAACAACATATTACAAAATGTGTATTACTACAAATACAAACATTACTACTAAGCAAGCCACTAAGCTTAAGTCAAAGTACACTGACCGTGCCCGTGTAAAGAAGAAAAAACTACATTGCATTCTTCAAATGGATGTATATAGCAATCCTTGTGGTCAAAACTTTACAAAATGCTTTAGGTGTGTTTCTGTAGTACTAAGGTTAAAGATCTTACAGTTGAAAGTAGTAAAAATTGTTTGGATTAGTCTGATAGTATCCCATCTTAAAAAGGCAACTCTGGGTGGTTTTGGTAAAACATAGTCATGGTCCTGAAGGGGTTAATAATCAAAACAAAATAGCGAACCAAACAAAAATAAGTAGATCAATATTACATATGCAATCACTTAACCAAATATAAAATAGGGTTAGGGATTCTGGATTTATTGGTGAATATTAGAGTTTTAATTCGAACCGGTAGGAGAAGAAGGCTATAGGCATGGGCAAGGAATCAGGGAGGGAATAACCCCATCCATCTCCGTCCATCCCTTTGGATGGAAACGCAAAGGTCATTCCACCTTGGCCGTCTCTATTTCCATCAGTCAAATTTTTTGGATATGAAGTACAAATTTGAAATTTTGAAGGGCTGTTGTTTTTCCTCTTCCATACATACTTTTACAACTATCTCTAACATCACCATGGAGTTTTTCTCTTATGATAAACAACTACAGTCAAAACCCAGTGAAGCCACGTGGACTGATGGTTTAGGTTTGATGGCACTTGGATTCTCACTTCTCTTTGCCTTGCTCATGCTTAGATTCTTGCTCTTCTACATCCGTTCCACATATGTGCGAGCTTTCTTCGGCTTTGTGGATGGGGAAGCTTTCTCAAGCTCTCTACCTCCTACATTAGAGTTTTCTTGAAAGTCCTTGAAAAGAAAAGAATTGAAAAAGCCAAAGTGAGATTTAAATATGTTGGCCCGTTGAAGTCTGCTACAGCAAACACTGAATATAGTGTGGATTCATATTTGATGTGGATCACCCACACTAATTTGCATCAAGCACATGCATGTCAAAATCTAATTGGCTATTTGTTTTCAAGCAAGTGTGTGCTAGTTGTTGATTGGATGTAAATTTCCAATCAGTGTAAAAAACACGAACTACTCTGGTCCACACTATATGCAGTGTTTGGTGTAGTCTCTTTTATCTAACAAAAGATTACAATCCTTACGAAGTGAAGCCAAGTGCACAATCTCGGCAGCCAAGGTGAAACCACGTGGCAAATAGTGGATGACGTTTCCAAGGAGGACGGAAACTTAACTAGAGATTGCCCATGCCCCGTTGTAGACAACTAGAATCCTCCACTGTAGTTTCCTTTATTTTAACTAGAGTCGTGCCCATATCTTACTCCAGCTTTTCTGCATCCATGCAAGTTTTGTTTCAGGCTCTGTAGCAGGTTTGTACCCATTCCACGCATTATACAAGGTATATCCATGATCGAATTGCACTTTCAGAGCCCATGAGTTTAAATTCCCACTTTTCCATTTGTTTCCAATTTTTCACTTGCTTCAATCAAGCACTCTTCTTTAGAAATTTCCTTAGTAGGTGTTATTCACTGGTTAATCAATGAAAGAAGCAATAGCATGTAAATTTCCCACACAAACAATGAGCAGAAAAAATAGAGCGCAAACGAGAGGTTGAAGCTAGGGGTTTTTATTTGCCACTTTTATGGAATCATTCACTCTTATTTTGACACCCACTATTTTCTTGAAAGTAAAGGGAGGTGACCCAAATTCTAGTCTCTAGGTCTTATGTTAGTAACTAGGACCACATGCGTATGGTGACTTGTCTTGAGAAAGGTGTGGAGAATCACCCGTCATTTTTTTTGGGAACTTGGGGTACCACGGGGGAGATTTAGCTTGCACTAGATAGGGCCCAAGAGCATTGATTGCCATTACCACTCATGCATTTCATTGGTGCACTAAAAGGGAGTATGGAATTTCTAACGATCTATTTTGGTGCATAAACAATTCGACCATGTTTATCTCCTCCCCCTCTTCTTTAGTAAGCACTTTCAGGAAAACCCTATCGAATAACTTTGGTGGTATTTCTTGAACTTTGGCATCTGTAAAACCTATGGACGTTGGACATTGTCATCTAGCAAAGTTTGTGAAATGCTCTAAATCCTTTCACGACAATGGTCAAATCTAATCGATACGAGAAACTACGTTGCTCATAGATTATGCTGACAAAATCTACAACCCTGGTAGATTCTCTGAGCGACCAGATTTAGTCATCGTTCTTCAAGGATTAACCCTTAAACGTCAGAAGGTGCCGGTGGCGTCCACCAAATTCTACATATAGAGCGTCATATTTGAACATGATAAGGTTCAAATATTGAAATGACTCCCAAATGAAAGATGTTAGTTGAAGATTCTTTAATCCAAAGGTGTAAGTCTTTCTAAACTTTAACCCCTAAGGTACCATGACAGTTTTACACCAAAAGCACTTCAAAATTGTTGGATTCTAGTGCAATGATCAAAGAAGGAAATAAAAACTTTGATTTCTAGTTCAGACCGTAGGATCTCAGTTAAGGCTCATCAAGTAGTATATACACAAAATTTCATAAACTTTGACCGCACGGATAAAAAGATTATAGTGCTTGAAGTCAAGCAAATGGTTCATTTTCTTCCCTGCGTTTAGTGGATCAGTAGACCTTGACTTCAGTTGGTGTCAAAAAATTTCACTACACAAGGTCTAAATCTATTACCATCTTGTTAAGCATGATGTTAGCTCCTTACACACCAATTTTTAGAGGTAGAGACGGGATGTAGCATATTCAAAACAAGTGTGCAAGGAGTGGAGGCTCGAAATTTGTTAATTCACACTTTAATTTTTTTTTAACTTAATATGTTTTCGATTGATAATCCGAATGGTCAATATGAAGGCTTACACCACATATTGTTGTGGAAAAAATAAAAAGTGAAAAATATAAAGATACCTAGGTTTTATGTGGAAAAGAAGAAGTATTTTTGGTACCTTGCTTGACAATGAGTGACAATGTGAAAATGTTTGACTTGGGTTGGTATGCTATTTTTCACTAAAGACAAGAACTTTTTTTTGACAATATGAAGGGAAATAATATTACTTGCAAGTACTGCAAATCTCACTTTCAATAGAGTGTCCTATCAAAAGTTTTTGGAGGTGCCCAAGGTGCCCGCCCTCCCCATTTAAAATTCAAAACCCTATAACTTTTTCATCAAATGTCCAATTTAGAAAAAAAATCGTTTTCCCACTAAGGTCTTGGTAATGTCTTTCTATAGTAAAAATTTCAAAGAAGAATGTTGGAAATTGACACCATAGGAACGTGACCGAACTTTCAAAAAGCCCATTTTTGACACTTGGCACCTGAGGGGTTAATACACTTTCTGTATCCTACAGAGAAAAATACGGTCATGTACATAGGGTTCCCGACTGACGATTAAGAGTTAAGGGTGCAAATGTAGTGTTTTATCGCAAAGAGTTCACTAATAATAAACCGAATCCTTCCTTCATTCGTGAATGGTATAGTTGACCTGCCTAGAAGCGCGCGCGGCTAAGTCAAGATCACTGTCTAGAAACACTGTCAACGATGAATAAACCATCGTATTTACAGATGGGTTCGCATGCAGACGTATCATGTTCCTCTAGCGGAGCGAATTCACGGCTCAAGTCACGGAACTACCGTTTTTTTTTGCCAAAAAACTCAGCTACACATGCAAAGTCAAACCCAGATACATAACAAAATCATGATTCACTAGAAAACACGGATCATAACAAAAGATGGCCGTTTTGGGACCCAGCCCGAGCCATCATAGTGACGAAAAGAATTCATTATGATATTGCCACTTGACAACATGCGAGTCAAAGAGACAGAGGCTGTGAGTCGGCTGTCATCCACCACGGCCCACTCGACGCCCTGGTCCTCCGCATCATCGCCGGGTCATGCGAAAGTAAACCCTACGACTCTGGAGGTTGATCATTGCACGTGCAGGAAAATTGTTAGTTATACAAAAGCTCGCCGGTGTCCCACGTCCCTTCATCCGATCGATCGGTGCGTGCTCGATCGTTACAGGTACGGAATCCTAGTCTCGAAACTTGCACGGTGAGTAGGCCAGCACGAGTGGCTCATGCTGACGTTTTCCCAGGTTTGATAACCAATTATTATGCACAAGTGTTGGGAATATCCGGATGAGAAGCTAGCTCGCTGTTAATTGTGTTTCTGAGGTTGAAACTTCATTCTGGGATGGTGGAGGTGCTTCTTGCCGGGGGTGGGATTGTTGATTGTGCTAGCTCAGGGGTTGGAAGAGTGAACTCCGCGGCACCCAGATGCAGTAGCGAATTCTTTCTCGACGCTTTCAATTAAAGAGGATTCCACTTGAAAAGAACCGCTTTTTGCAGAATCTCAGTATAAGAAGTGTTCGTTGTTAGCTTCCGATTGCTGCTAGAAGATCGGTTTCTGAATTGCTCGCTGTTGGCGATGATTATGCGGCTTAGTTGAACTTCAGTACAGCATGAGGAGTTTAGGAGATGTATGACATCGGAGGTGGGAGTTTCAAAAGCCCAAATTAATGACCTGGTTATGTAATCCATGCTGCGTAGAGTGTCGAGTAAGTGAGAATTAGCTTAGGAAAAACAGATTCAGCGTCATGGCGCAGTTAGCAGGACGGTACACAACGACGGGGGTCAGCACGGATACGGAGGAGCGGTTGGAGCAAGGGTTGATTCCATTTCTGCCCGACGACATCGCCTTGCAGTGCCTGCTGCGGGTTCCGGTTCAGGCTCACTCGCAGTTCCAGGGCGTGTGCCGCAAGTGGAGGGATTTGGTGAACAGCAGCGAATTCTACGAGCACCGGAAGAAGGAAGGCACGACGGGCCACTGCGTTTGCTTGCTGCAAGCAGTCCCGGGGAGAAACAGCTCGCAATCGCATCCCTTGTTCAGCGTGAGCATCCTGAATGAGACGAGTAAGCAGTGGGAGCGGCTGCCGCCGATCCCCGGCTACGAGGGCCTGCCGCTCTTCTGCCGCTTCGCCGCCGTGGGAGGCTACCTCGTGGTGCTCGGCGGCTGGGACCCGTCGACCATGGCGGAGGTCCGCGGCGTCTACGTGTTCTCGTTCTCGCAGCGGCTATGGCGCCGCGGCGCGGACATGCCGTCCACGCGCTCCTTCTTCGCGTGCGGCGCCCTGCACGGGGAATACGTCCTCGTCGCCGGCGGTCACGACCGCGACAAGAACGCGCTCCGCACCGCGGACCGCTACAACATCCGGGAGGATCGCTGGGAAGCGCTCCCGAGCATGCACACGGAGCGCGACGAGTGCGCGAGCGCGGTCCTCGACGGCCAGTGGTTCGTGATCAGCGGCTACGACACAGCGCACCAGGGCGAGTTCCGCCGCGACGCCGAGGTCTACAACCCCGAGCTCAACACGTGGACGCAAGCACCCAACATGTGGTCGCTCAGCTCGAAGCCCGTGTCACCCTCCAGCGTCATCGCCACGGCAGGAAACCTCTTCGCCTTCCACCACAACCAGCTCGTCTGCTACTCCACGGAGGAGAATCTGTGGCAAGTAGTGGACACCATCCCAGAGGGTGTCACTGGAATCTCCGCTGCTGTCTGCGCCACCGGATTCGGCAACAGCATCATCGTCACTGGACCTTCCAACACCGAGGATGGCACCCACAGAACCTTGGTGTACAGATTGCCGGCTGACATGACGCCCGAGAGCAATTTCCGATGCAAGGGCCGCTGGGAGATGGTGCCTGTCGACGAGCACTTCCTCGGCATCGCGCACGTCTCGTGTGTTGTCGAGGTTTGATAGATCGTTGCATGCATCGCAGCCTCATTTGATTGTAACACGCTAGTTCGAGAATACAAATCGCATCCACTTTGTTCGAACGTTGCATGGATCATCGTCGAATTTTCGTGTGCTCGTGATTTTTCCCAACAGTGGAGGAAAAAGTGTTTTTGAAGGTTGCATTTTTAATTTTTTTTGAAGTTTCTCAATATTTGTAGGGGGAAGTTTTGGTGGCAACTTCGGGAAGATATTTTTAAAAGTAGGTTTAAATTAGTTTTATTAGTCTTTTCAACTTTCAAAAAAACAAAATAGAACTTTTAGGTGTTAACCGTTTAGTGGCCACGTGACCACTTTTCGGTCTCTAGATGTGGTAGACCTCAATTTGAATGGAATCCGTGAGGAAGTAGGTTGTGGATTCTAAAATTTGAATTTGCACACATCGTATGCACATACTTTTGCAAAGAGCTCTTGGAATACCTTGGATTACATTGTCAAATACATTATATTCGCTCATTTATGACGAATAGGTGGAAGTCCACTGAGGTTATTCATTTTTGGGCAAAAAAATATACTCCATAAAATATTTGTTTTGGAGCCGTTTGTAAAACCCTTGTTGAATGTCAACAGTCCATTGGAAAAATGTGGAGAAATCCTAGCCAATCAAATATTAGGAAAACAAAAGATATCTTGGACAATGTGCTGATATTTTGGACGTTGTGTTGATTGAACATGTGTTGTTTAGGAGGTGGCAAACTCAAAACCGAGACAAAGTATATTGAATACTACAGAGGTTGAAAATATACCATATATTCTGCAGAGTATGTAATATGTTGAATCAGGGCACCAAAAACTAGGTCTTGAAGAAAATGATGGAAAAATTAAGTTTTTGTAAGAACATTTTGTGTGCCAAGATAGAGTTTTGTATGATGTAGAAAGTTGGATAAGAATTTGGAGCAAAAACCAACACTAATCCCTAATTTAAAGGTCGTGAAAAGTAGCCCGTTTTTTACCAATAGAAGTCAATTTAAGTTTCCAATCTAGAATTTTCAATCATGATGTATGAACACATTACGGTATGAATGTGTTCCAAAATTTTCAAAGTATTTCACTTTGTGAACCTCCCAAATGAAGTATATTTGTCTGATTGAGATACCTGTGACAAGTATGTTGTAATGACAGAAATACTTCTCTTGATCAAACCAGAAGGCGGAATTCTAATTACTTAAGAGTCTTATGATGTTGACAAAGTCAGCAATCACATTCCGTCATCACAATTCTGAAATCAAGGCACTGGGCAGCAAGAGAATGCTCGTGACTACGACTCCAAATTCTTCCTGATAGGTTCTTCATACTTGCCCATTGACTATCACCCAAATACCTACATATATATTGTCACATACTATCACATAATTGATATACTATCAACTCCCTCTACAATAGTCAAATTTGTTAAAACAACCCTCCCTCTACAAGAGTCAGTTCCTTCTACGATAGCCATGTTATTTGTTTACATTATAACAACCAAGCTCCCTCTGCAAGAACCCAAGCCAAATGTTATAAGGGATATGGCTATTGTAACAATGCTCTTGTTAGTCGAACTCATTGTTCATGGAAAATTATTTTGTTCTAAAACTTTGGTTGAAATTTTAATCTAGGAGACTCTCCAATCTTTGTGAATGTTGATATTTTTATCCGTGAAATTCATTGACTATTTCTCACCAAAAACACTTCAAAGATGCTTATTGTTGTGCAAAGAGTGAACAAGAAAAAGAAAAGAAGTCATTATTTCCATCTACAACTGTAAGATCTTCATATGTACTTATAGACTTATATTCTCACAAATTTGCATAATCTTTGACCACACTTACTGAAAGACTATAGTGTTTAAAATGAAGAAAAAACATTTTCTTTTCCCTACGTTTCAAGGATTGATAGACTTTAAGTTTACTACATGTTAAACTTTTGCAATACAAGGTTTTGAATTCAATACCATTATGATTTTTGTGATGTCACATCTTTGTACACCAATTTTTAGAAGTATTGGAGGAGTGAAGCATTTATTTTAAAAAAAAACAATAATGAGACATCCAAAAATCACCAAACCACGTTTTGATTTCTGATTAATTCTTTCTTGTGTAAATTGAAAATCTAAACAGTGAAAACAAAGGCTTAAGCTCCTTCTTGAAGCAAAAAAATCAAATGATAAAAAATAATATCTTTAAATTTTTGAAGAAATGACATTTGTTTTCTACACCTTGCCCAAACATGGTGAAAAAGCTTTGACTCGTCGCAAAAAAACTCAGAGCATCTTAACAAAAGTTGATGAGGCACAAGGGAACATCTTGCAACAAGTTAATCAAACGTACTCTAAATTTTATGCAAGCACACTACACTAAAATTTATGTTTAATGTAGTATATACTAAATGCGAACTCATACACCAATTGTTGTGAAGGCATTTAGAGTAGTGACAAAACCATACACTAAATGTCAACTTATACACTATTTGTCAATTCTAGGAAAGATTTCAGCATATTTTTTTTCACTTGTGCACAATTAGTGTATCAACAGTAGAAGTACAAAGAAAGGTCCAACACTCGAGGGCTGAAAAGGGTCTAGAAGTTGAGGGCTGCCAGAGAATCTTCTCAGCTACTTTCAAATGGCCATAACTCATTCATTTTTTATCTGAATTCGGCATATGAGGTGTTTTTGGGCATCTACAAAAAATGTAGATGCCAAAAAACACCTCATAGGCCTAATTCGGCCAAAAGTTGAATGAGCTATGGCCATTTGAAAGTTGTGACTGAGGAGAATCATGGATATCTTGGCTGAAAATCAAAGTTTAAGCACATTTGTAATAAAGATTGCATTGTGCTTGCACAAATATATGGTGAAGCTTATATTGTGACATTTCTATTAAAAATTTCATTATCATTTTTATTTACTTGTGGACATTTTGTGCATTGAAAGTAATGTAGGTTTTGAGTGCATTGAAAGTAATGTAGCTTTTGGAAATCAACAATGGACATTTAGTGCATTGAAAGTAATGTAGCTTTTGGAAATCAACAATTTGCAACAAATATATTGAAAAAAAATCGTATATATGGAGGAAAAGTGAAATTCCAACTTGAAAAAAGAGAAATATTTGGAAGAAAAATATTGGGTAAACAAGAACTTAGAAAGTTTTATAAAAAAAATGAAAACTTCAGAAAAGAGAAACATTTGTGACAATGAGAATATAGACATGGAAGGAAAGGAAAAGTGTACTCCTAAGAAAAAAGAAAAAATTGAAAGAAAAATATTGGGGAACATAATAAATTAATACCATATTCATGAAAAGTGCACATAGACACGTGCACTTTTGTTTTACATCAATCTACATGCACAAATAATCAGTAAACGTCACCATATAAGGTGCTAAATGTATTCTAATAGAAATTATATGTGCGCAATTCAAATTTGTAAATCTAATGTTTATCTAATTTTGATATTATATCATAAGTTCATAATGCACTTATGACATCCTAATATGAAATGCGGAAGATTACAAGTTCATAACAAATACTTCAAATCAAAGTTTAAAGGTTAAAATTGCACTATCTAACTCTTTGACACCATTTCTATAATTTCATAACAAATTCTACAACTCAAAGTTTAAATATGAAAGTTGAGGGGTTAGTTTAAGCCCAAACCTTCCCCTTCCATTTCAAATTTTCATTTTTTAACACTTTATTTCCAAATTTAAATTTTTATAACAAATTCAAAATACCAAATATCAAGGTGTGAGGGGTTAGGCACAAGCCCGACCCTCCTCCCATAAAGTTGCACTATCTATGTAAAGCTTCAAAATTTTACTATAATTGATTCTACAATAAAGTCCACATGTTTAGAATTTTGACAATTTATGTTCATTAGGCTTTTGTTACATAGAAATTGACATTGAATTTAAAAATAAAAATATTTAAATATTTGTAAAAATGTCACATGTGCATGTGACATTTTTTTGTACAAGCTAACTATATTTGACTTCATGTGCAAATCATGAGATGTTAATATGTATATTTTGTTTTATACAAATCTGTCATGAAACTTTTTTTGTATGTCTATTTTTGTTTGGTCTCAATTGTATTCATTTGTGACATTCCACAAATACTATGTTGATCGTCATTTGTGTCATTTTCATATGCTATGTGACATTTTCTTAAATAATGTGTTTTAAGTGATACATTCTAACATGGTACATAATCCTTGTAGAACAACTTGTAAATCATGATAAAAGAGTGCAATGTTGGAAGGTAGGGGGCAAATCGGGCTCAAGCCTAACCTCCACCATTATATTTCAAAATAATAATTACATGAGTTATTATTGAATTGTAACATTTTGTTATGATTCCTAAAAGAGTGCAATTTTGAAAGAGGGGAGGGGGTCAGGCTTAAGTCTAACTCCTATTAACTCTATATTTCAAATTTTCAAATGATTTTTAAAATTTTAAATATTTTGTACCAAAAAGAGAAAATTTGAAAGAGATGTTGGGCTTCAACAAATTGCCTACTTCTAAACTTAATATTATGAGGTAGAAAATTTGAGGTGGAATTGTCAAACTTTGACTTTTATACAACAAAATTCCTATATTATGAATCCATTTTATTAGCCCAAAATGTTTCTCAATGTGCACTTTTCATGAATATGTTTTAAAAACACAAATGGGAGGAAAAAGAAATTGCATCTTAAGGGAAAAAAATTATGGTAGAAGAATATTGGGAAATTGTACTAACTTATATATAAAAAGAAAGTAAATTTAGAATATAATCTTTCAATGCAAAAAGTCGAGGGGTGGGCTTTTGCAAATCTCCGACATATTTCCATGGTTGCAAACTTGTTTGAAAATTCTTGAAATTTTGTACAAAGATGGAAGAAGATATGCGCTACATGGTTACATAATTTTATCTTCATTGGACTTTTGGAAAAAAAAAGTTATGACATCTTACTAAGAAAACTTCTTAAGTATGGGCAAGTTTTTGGAGTGTGGGCAACTCCAAAAACTTTTTGTAGAATAGTGTTTTCATGTGAAATTTTGAATAGAAGCAAGTAATTTAATTTCCTTCTCTATTTTGAAAATAAGTCTTTTGTCTGTAGTGAGTATTAAAATTTCAATCCATGTCAAACACTTTCACACATTTTTTGGCAAGCTTGTAGAAAAATGTCTTATTCTTCGCATAAAATGTGAAGATTTTCATGGTATATCACTTTGTATTTTTCTACTATTGACTACGTATTGACTATTTGGATTTTCATTTAAAAAGAAAAAAAGTTCACAAATAAGTAAAACGTGCTTTGACAATGCTTGAACCTCCACTCCTAGCACAATTTCTTTGAATATATTACATAGAATCGTTATTACTACTTCAAATACTATAATCTTTTAATCCGTACGGTCAAAGTTGGTGAATTTTTTTGAAGAACTTGAGTTATACATCTAATTTAAGATCATATGGTTAAAATTAGAAATAAGTAGTTTTTGTTTTTTTTACTCATTGTAATAGTGACAACAATTGTGAAGTGCATTTGGATTGAGATTGTCAAGAAAATTGAGGGGTTTAGATAGAAAAATTAATGCAAGTTATACAGTAGAAAAAGATAAGAAGTTGGCTATAGGAGGAAATAAAAGGAAATCACAATTTTATAAAAAATAAAAAATAAAAACATAACATACATAAATTTGCCTATGGCAAATTAGGTACTTGTACTCCATCAAAGTATGGACGGTACTTTCCAATGATCTCTTGTAAGTGAGGAAACAATTGGTTAGTACTCCAAGTGCCGTCTAGCCCTAATGCTAATCCGCACCTAATCATAGATTTCCTAGCATAGGACATATGATCACAATCTAATTCACAATTGACATCTTCAACGGAGTCCGCCCCAAGTTGAAGAAAAAACCGTTTACAGGGATTGGAAAGTTTACCAGACCATTGACCGTCGCCGCGAGCATTATTTTGCCAAACGCCTTGTTGAATTAATTCGGTTTTTTTGAGCTCCCATCCTTTGGTCCAAGCATCTTTGATCTTGGAAATTGTAAATGTGTCCGCCGGTTGACATAAGTGGGTTGCGCATGGGGGTAAGTATTTCAAAATAGCTCTCTTTTGTGCTAGAACAGCTGCTAAAGTAGGAGTTAAATTATGCGCCGTACAATTATCCACCCAAATGAATTTTGTGTTGTTGTGTGGATCCACTTGATATGCCCTAGATTCTTCAAAGTATTGTGGAAATATAGTTTGATCCATCCACCCCTTCGGTCCCGTTCGGTAACTACTCCGGGGATGTTGTCATCTAAACCTCGAATTGGATAATTCCTATTTTCATTACTGAAAATAAGCATTGGAGGTTCTATGATGGCTCTACGTCCCCCTGAAATACGTACGACCATAGTTATGGCTTCTCCTCCGGCTACCACATCCGCGTATTTAACCGAAACATCTCCTCGAAACCCTAGAGCACGTCCGTTGTCCATATTAATGGTAAAGTGGGTTTCATCCATGCTTTCGAAGAGATTTTCATCAAAAACACCGGATTGGAACCCCCGTTGTAAAGTTCCCAAATGATATGCCGTATTTTGTTCTATTTGCATGTCTTTTTCCAGACTACAACTCAAGCGGCCCCGTTGAGAAAGTAAAACAATACTTTTAACATCCATGAATTGTTGAATCCATGACGATGTTAATTTATCAGTTAAAAGTCGACCATCTTTAGGGTCCCTAGATTGGTCTGTATACGGTGAGTCTAGGCCTAAAGAAAGGAGTGATATAGTCCGAGAAGAAGAACGGAAGAAAACTTAACTCCAGCCCACTTGTAAGCCTTAAAAGATTCCAAAAGTCGTGGGTAGAGCCATTGAACCCACTCCGATCGCTGTGGGCCCCGTCCGCTAGCCGCCTTACTAAGAATCATTTTTTGTTTGCCCATTTTACTTCTGCTGGAAGATAACGCAATAGTTTGATTGCCGTCCGTCGAAGGTAAGAGAGTATCCCGTAAAGCCCACCACCGGGTAGCTCGGACAAGGTTAATGCTGTCTTGGGCCCGAAAATGTTGGGGGAATGCTTGAACTGTGCGGCTGTAGAGCCCTCGGCTTCCCCGAAACTCTTCATCTTCTGTCACCCAGGCGACTACAGTTCTGCGCGTGTGGATGGTTGATAGCTGCTAAAGTGGCCGTGGCCGGCGTATGCTGGTGGCAGTGTCCATCCCTACAAACGGAAAATGGGATTATCATTCCTGATTTCTACTGGACATTTCGATGATGGATGAAATTCATTCGTTCACCTGCAGGCATGGGGTGATCTGGCGAAGCATTGCCATTTGGTGGCGCGATGTGGAGGATGGTGCTGACCTGGAGCTACGATGCTCCAACGGTCGTGGTCCAGACTGCGACAGGAGATACCAGAATCATAAATAACATAATCCCATAATGTTGTGCGCAACACCCTAAAACCAGGGACTACAAGCCCCCCCCCCCCCATGTAGAGATGATGAGGACAACATAAAACTAAACTAACAGCAGAAAACATAATGTTGCACAACAAGTACAGAATAGACTCACCAACAAACAGATAGAGTGCAAGTGTGGAATGCAAAATTGGGGGATGCAAAATCAAGAATGGAAGATTGAAGGATGGAAGAGTGGAGAATACATAGGAATAAGGGGGCTAAAGTCAACGGGGTGAGTAAAGACATGGCGGCCGGTAGGTGGTTGATTGGAGGGTCACATTCATAACTTTGGTGGCTTGAATTATTTAATAATGGATTACGAGGTTGATTGGGGGTTACATAAAGGACATTGGTATGATTGGAGGTTAGGTGGTTTATTAGAGGGTACATTAATGATGTTGGAGGCTTACACTATTTGTCAACTCATTTAGTTTTGAAATTTTCTTTCCCCCGCAAGCAGGTTGACGAGAATGCTTAGAGAGTAGCTCCGCAAAACCTGGTGAGGAGGGGTTCTAGGTGTTAGGCGCAAAAACGAAGCACAAGGCAATGAGAGATGCTGGGCCTCATTGCAAATCCCGTTGTGTACCTCATTTTTGTTGCTAGAAGTTGTTTCTAAGATGTGAAGAGTGTTGGCAGGGATTGCAAGATCTTGATTTGCTGTCATAAGTTTATGTGGGCTGCAAAGGATCTAGCACTAGAATGGGAGAGTAGATCTGAAGTGGGGCTCTGTGTTGGCCTAGATCTAGCTCTAGATCCTGCACTACCCACATCAAACATGAACAAGTAGATCTAGATCTGGATACCATGTCACAGCTAGAAACACCACACCTAGCACCTCCTCAACCAGAACACTAGCACATTCACATGAAGATTGACTACTGCCAACAATACGCACAACACCGAAGTCAAGATACAAGATTTATCCACAAGGGCCGACACTCTCAAGGATCAGCTAAGCTACATATATGTATTATGTACTTAGGAAAGTCTTTACATTGCTCCTACAAACGTAGTAGGTACATGCTAGAAATTGTTGATGCTGCCATATGCATGTCTAATCCCTATTGCAGGAAGTCACAAGAGCAGCCCAAGCAGATTGGCACTGAAACGCAGGTACTCCTGAGGACATCGCATGAAGCAACAGCACCCAGAGAAGAAAGCCAAGACACCTGCGACAAAAGCAACAAATTAGTGGTAGCACTCCGCAGTCAACAAACTCATCAGCTGCTGCAGATCAGCAACAAAGTTCAAGGATCCACACCCCCCGAGGACAACACAAGGAGCTGCAATAGTCAAGTCCAGCACGTACCGCAGCCCGAGAAGATCAACATTGTGATGAATTATAGGGATCAACCCTTACGAGAACGACGTATGGAGCAGAAACACACAGCAAGGTGCGGCACGAGCAGCAGCACTTGCTGGAAGAGCGATGAGCTTCAAAACCGACACAGTCCAAAGAAACCAGGGTCATATCAACAAGGACAACAAAGGGAGCAGCAGTACCTGCTAGAGAGCACCACCGCAGGGAATACAACAAACAACGACACTTCAGCCCACCCGGCCAAGGTACGTCCCTCTAACCCTAAACTCAGCACCACTTTTTTTTTTTTCCATGACTTTAGGAAAAACGCAGAACACATCAGCAGATCAGCGAGAAGAAATGAGACATGCCAACAAAACAAGAAGGAGCTGAAAAAGGACAAAACAGCAGAATACGAGAACTCATCAAAACCGAAAACGAAGGAAGATCAGGCCTCTCGACCCTACAACTTGAGAAGTCCCACGTCAAGACCAATACAGCAACAACACCACTCCCAATGCCAAACTCGACAACTGAAAGCAAACAAGACCTTAGAACAGCAAACAAGCATCAGGTATGTGCACAATCAGGTAAGCAACCTTACCACCACCACATCTCAATTCTTTCTTGCTAGTAAAACACTACTAAATACTGACAGATTGCCAAAGGCCATATAGCACACAGGAGACCATGACCAGCCACAACCATACAAGCAAAACCCTAGCCGCCACAACAAGAATGACGAATCCACGAAAAAGCAAGATCAAAACGCCCATCTGAGTCATGACAACTTACCAGCCACAACCCAACGGCTACCAGAAGGAGCTAACCCTATACGACCAAAAAAACGACGACGTTCATCAACCTCAACTACATCCAGCAAACACCAACACAATACAAGGTATAAATCACGCCCCCATTCCACTCTCAGATCCTCTCACATTGTTCTATTGCGCAGCCATTCTCTCCATGCGCTGAGGCAACACCGCGATATCTACCCAACCCGTGTAGAGTTCACGTGCCTGCCAGCAGCCGCGAAGCATTGGCGGAGAAGTGTGTTCACGTACCTGCCAGCGGCCGCGAAGCATTGGCGGAGGAGAGTGGAGACATCTTCAAATCTAGCCCGAACGCCCAGCACCAACAAAGAACAGGCTACCTCTCCCCCTGTGGACTTATTGTTTCTCTTATGGTTTATTTGTGTACTAATCAACTCTAACTTGATCTTGAAGTGCCCTCCACACACAGAAAGGTACCTGCAGACAAATACAAGACGTCACAAGTTAGCACGCACACAAGTGGTGGTCAGACAGATCGAAGGCACTTCGACTTACCAGTACAAGGCGCAGCAGATCCGCACGAAGCGCCGTCTCCCGAAGCAGAGGGCTGCCTACAAACCCCGATACCGACCTCAGCAAAGACGAACGCAGAGTACCACCCCAAGCCAGGCGATCGGACAAGCCCAGCCCTGGAGACCCAAACCCTACAGAAGCCGAAGGAAGAGCCGCGTAGACAGGCGACAACTAGACCGCAGAGCCGTGAAGATCGCAGCCCGCAACCAAGCTCAAACCCTACACGCGGTCGGAAGTGAAGCTTACACTCAACGGCCATGCCCGCCGTTTGGTAACCTATCGTGCTGCCAGCCCAGACAAACACAGCGCCCGGAGACTGCGCGCAGGCAAGCGCGAGACACACACAACGACTCTGTTAAGCCACAGACCCGCCGAATATCCCGAAGCCGGCACCCCTGCCCCAGTCCCAGACGATTCGCACCTCCTTCTTGGTGGGATCAAGACCTACCGAGCGTAATCTTCCCAGAAGGCAGCCAAAGGAAGGGCCCATCTCGGAAGGCGCTCGAAAACCCGGTGGAACCAGAACGGTGTGGAGAGCTGAACGTGAAGTCACGCGCCCACGCGGGAGATACAGTGAAGATGCCAACCTGCTACACTGAGCCCCCTCCCCCAAGACCGACCCCAGGGACCCAACTCCCTGCCTCTTCCAAAACCGCCAGCGTGACAACGACCAGTTTTGGTGAACGAAGAGGAGACCAGGAGAAGACTGAGAGTAGACCAAGAGGGGCAGTCCTCAATCACAACACCACCAACTGTCCCCCTCAAGCCAAGACCCCACATCATAGCGTACCAAAGGTAAAAATTTGTTCAGGCCATACCTCTTTCACTTCTTTATCACAACTATCTGTTTTTTGCCATCATTGGGATTATTATGCAATCCTATGGGCATGTAAACAACATATTATAATTAAGCCAGCTACTTGGGGAGGTGACCAACATTCTGGCACCTCCCATGTGTGTGCATGCGCAAGAGTCAATGTCAATGTATTGTATTATGATAATCCCTCTAGAGTCCAAGTCTTAGATATTAAGTCGGTCGATTGTTGGTATACCTTTCATATTACTTTCAAACCCTTCTTGGTAACTCTAACTTCAAAAAGCCTTCAACGTATGTTGGAGGGAGAAGTTGAGGACAAGATGATAAGGGCCAATAGTGAGCCAAGACAATCTACTCCATCGATTAATATTCTTTACTTTGACTGTCACAGTATGTCGCAATGCCAAGATGTTGCCTCCTCCTCCAAGCGGCTATTTGTTGATGTGGTTGAAGAAAATCCTTGCCCAGTAAATACTAGTCAAAACCTCCTATTTATCACAAACACTAGCCAAAAAAAAGTGAAGGCAACAAGTTTGCCTTGCACCGAATTTTGGCTAGGCTTCCACGCAATGAATATGATTGCAAAAAAGAATGGAAATCAAAAAATACCTATAGTTAGCATAGAAGAGTTGGTGAAATGTGGACTGAATATACAAGAAGCTAGTGAAAGTTTTAATGCCATGCCTGCTTTTCCATTCGTCCCCCAAAACGAATGGCCATCTGAAAGAATAGATGGTAAATTGGGTAACCACTTTAATCTTACCCAACTTCCAAGTGAAGTTGAGGTGGATACTAGTGGTTATGCATTGGACTACCAAGTGGCGATTTACTTCGAACTCGGTACCCAAGTTTGGACCAAAGACATCGTGTTAGACATGGTGAAAGCTAGGCTAAAGGAAACGGGGATACCTACTGGAGCAGGCATTGGTGAGCCAATAGCCGTATTTTGCTACCACCAAACGAACAATTGGAATGGGGTCATTAAAATACACCTAAAGAATCCGGATATTGATGCTAGTGGATTGTTGAAAGGCAAGAGACCCTTCATTCTCATCTTGAATGAAGGGATTCCACACAAGGGTAAAGTGTGCAAATCATATGACTCCCTTGCCTTTTCACACCTACTATCAGTGAAAATATCCGGCCCTAATCTTGCCAACAAAGAATCTTTTGAATTGCATGAAGAGATAGTAAGGGACAGTTTTGCAAGGGGTCATGAGTTTGAAATAACCGGGGTTGAAAAAAAGGGACTCGCTGATTTTGCATGGGTAAAAACTCCCTCCCCAGAGCAAGCAGCCAAAGTCAAAGATTACAAAATCTCATTTTCTAATGAGATATTTGTGCCAATGTTTGCCACTAGGAAGATGGATGAAAATGAAATCGCAAAAAAGAATTGTCTCATTCTCATTGCAAAAAACCTTAACAAAACAAAAAATGAAAAAGAAATTACAAATGGAATCAAATCCATATTTGGTGAGGAGAATGTGGTTAATATATTCTTCAAACTCGAACATGGGCGGCATGTAGGGACATGTAACATTGAATGCCTAAATGCTGCTGTATATAAAAAGTATGTCAAACAAAGCAAAAAATTACATGGTAAGTATGTCATGTTCACACCTCATCCTAAGAGTTTAGATGGAAGCAATAAACCAAGTACGGAGGAACTCACGAGATTAGGATTCTCGGATGTAAACTCGGCAGTAGTAAACGCTGTGATTGCCATGGAGAATGGACCGAACAAAGGGAACGGCGTTACCCTTGACCAACTTAGAGAGGAGATGAAGACCATGAAAGGTGAGATCGTACACGAGGCAAGACAATATGCGGATATGGTACAAGCGAATACCGTCAAGTCCCTTAGGGGAGAAATGTCAACTCTCCGATCTCAACTCATCCAAACAATCATGGCGGCCGAATCACAAGCATCGGAACGGGAGCAACGTGCGATAGAAGGCAAGATGGACATGTCAAACTAATATTGCCAAACAACGCTGCAATAAATCAATACATATCAGTATATATGTATACTATATTATACAATATAAAAATCCAGAAAAAACATTACAAAAACTCATACAAACCAAAAACAAAAACAAAAACTTTAGTATATTTATATACTAATAAACACAACAATTACAAAAAAAATATAAACAATAACAAAAAAAGATATAATATAGTATATATATATACTATTGTCATACCAATACTCTACCTAAAAATACAACAACAACAACAACAACAACAACAACAACAACAACAACAACAACAACAACAACAACAACAACAACAACAACAAAACCCCATACCCCTCCCACTAGCAACCACAAACATTATCCATTGCAAATTATCAATCATACTCTGTGGAGACATAGAAACTAACCCCGGCCCGATGCCAAATGTCTTCCACAACCATCCAAAAACACACAAAAGAATATCAAAAAAATATTTCATACCAAATACGATAAAACTCCACCCCGAATTTCAACACCTAGCATCCTCCTTTGCACCACTTCTGAAAAATACTCACATACTTCACCAAACATATTCTACCCTCTACCCCAACATTTCCCGATACATACATCAAAAAAACAACCACCCACCCACACATCTCTTGTTTGCTATAATTACCACCCTCCACCCCTCAATAGAAGAATGCAACAATATTATCAACCAACATTCTACCAACACAAACTCAACACATTGGACAAATTTACTACTAAACACCCTATCCTCTCTACAGAACCCCCCCGAAAGACATATAGATACACCCCACCCTTACACCAAATTCCTAGAAGAAAATCATCATTTATTTGAACACAAAACCGCCCTACACAATGACCTATACAACTTCATCCATAGCCAAACCCCACCCCCTTCCATCGATGAACTACAACTAAAATTCCCATACTTTCCGCACAATCTTATCCTTGAAGCACTTAGATGCTTTGAACCAATTCACTCCTACACGCACCCCACCCCGACACCCACCTACATTCCCCCTCCACTTTGTAACCACAACAATATAAACGATAGTAGCACATATATAATTACATGGAACGCCGCAACGTTAAACACTGCTTTACCATGCATCCACAACTTAACCGCCCACATCAACACACCACCCGCCATAATTGCCATACAAGAAACGAAACTAACCGCTACTAAATCCACGAAATACATTCAAAAAACATTCCCCGATTATAAACTCATATTTAATAACACACATTCTCTCACACGATGCATCCAACAACGAAGGCCATACACTCCGGCTAGAGGAGGTCTACTCATGCTAATACACCAATCATATGCCTTCCCCGGAAATATCACTAAAATTCCTACCCCGGCTAATATATCACCATATTTTCAAATCATTGAAATTACCAACCGACCCCTCCAACCATGGCTTATTCTTCATTTATATATGCCCACGCACATAGAAGATTCTAGGCTTATTCCTGAAATCCAAAATTCCATCACCTCACAAATAAATACACACAATAACCATACAATAGTACTTTGCGGAGACTTTAACCGAGATATCGCCCTTATCGGACGACAAAACGGAGGGGTTTTTACTCCTCCACTTGACATAGACTATCAATGGCAAACCTATACGGATAACCTAGGACTATACCTAATCCCAACCAATACACAATACTCTCGTCAAGGTGGACTTAATTACACACACACTAGCCTAATTGATGGTTTTTACATTAAAACACCTAACCATATCCGATATACATCTACCACAAATACCACAACCAACTTAAATTCAGACCACTTCCCAATCCAACTCAATATACCTCACAACATCCTTATAAGCAGACCTCCCACAACCATCAACTCAAATAATATTAAAATACAGAACCCCATTCCAAGAGAAAATCTTCATAACTTTAACACAATATTCTTTGAAAAGAACTCACTACAAATAGACTCTCTCATAGATATTCTTTCTAACCACCAACACCTCACACACATACAATGGCAAGAAGCTTGCACGAATCTTGACAAAATTATTAATGAAATTTCTACTATATTAGAAAAAACTTGTAAAGCACCCCCAACTCCTCAGCTCACACCTCGAACCTCAAAACAAGGGGGATATCTCCCGAGAAAGCTTGCCAAAAAATGGAAACAACATCTTGTCACATACCACACTATTCGTAAAACAATTTATATTGCTAAAACTAACCAAAATTGGCGAAACCACCCCATACTCTCCGAATTACAAAACCTGCGTCACCCCCAAATCCCACAAATACCACTACCCGACACCCCTCACGAAGATTGGCTAAAAAACATTGCTACCATTGCAAAAGATGCCAACAAAGATGCTCGAAAAATTACCACAAAATATGCAAGAGAATGTGTCAAAAAAGCCATATCTAAGTACCGTCAATTATACGAAACTAGCCCAAAAAAGATTAATCGTAAAGTCTTTAAAAACAACACAAACATACCATTAGACTGCATTCTAGACCAAAACAATAACATATTAACCAGCCCAGATGACATCGCAAACGAAATACATCTTCAGCAATCCATAAACAACAGACCAACCACCCCCCCATGTCACTTTCAACCACAACATACACCAACATGCACATGCGGAGTTAGACAATACCCGTGGCATGATCTAGACGGATTTACTATTGATAAAAGAGGCGAACCAACAACACCCCTCCACACATATTATAACAGAGATACATACAACATGTGCCTGAAAAACCTGGGGACCAACAAAGCCCCTGGCCCGGACCACATACCCAACTCAATTCTAAAAAACATGCCCCCAAGATTCCACGATCTTTTATCATTATTTTTCCTTCATTGTTACAAACAAAAATCCATTCCCGCATCTTGGAAAACAAGCTTAACAATCTTATTATACAAAAAGGGCAACCCATCCGTGCTACCTAACCACCGACCTATTGCCTTAGCTAATACCATTTACAAATTATATACTAGTACACTTACATCAATATTATCCGCCTACGGAGAAACACACCAAATATTACATGAAAGCCAAGAAGGGTTTAGAGCCGAAAGAAGTACCACACGTCAACTTCAAACCCTTATTGCCGCTCTTGAAGATGCTAAATTCACGAATAAAGACATTTACATACTCTATATTGACTTTAAAAATGCATTTGGCTCTATTGACCATCCTCGATTGCTAGCCGTTATGAATGATCTTGGATACCCGGAAGACGCAGTCACACTAGTTGGCAATATATACTCCCACTCTACCACTATATACACTGGAGAATTTTTTGGTAAAACACGCCCAATCCCCATCCAACGTGGTACTATCCAAGGCGATACATTGAGCCCATACCTCTTTATCATTTTTCTAGAACCTCTACTAAGATGGCTACAAAGAGGGAATAATGGCTACACATTTGGCACCTCAAAAACAACCGTAAACTCGGCCGCATATGCCGACGATCTAGCGGCCATCTCCGGACGACTTAAATCACTTCAAATTCAATTAGACAAAATAGACAAATTTTGTCTATGGACCAGGATGGAACTGGGGGTCCAGAAATGTGCCGTAACTGGATGCCCAAACAAATCCAAAATAAATCCGACCGCCTTCAAAGCCCTTATTCAAACTACCAATATCCACTATCGTAATCAACCAATTCCAGTTCTCAACCAAAATCAACCCTACATATACCTTGGAATAAACCTAGTCCCATCTCTAAAATGGAAAACCCAAATCCACGCCACTACTACAAAACTTATTAAACAATGCAAGGAACTTACACTCTGTCCGGCCACATTGCAACAAAAAATAAAAATGATCGATACCGTCATACGTCCGGGTATCTCATATAGTTTCTATGCGGTCCCATATTCTATGCCCGCCATAAATAAACTTGATAAAAAAATCATAGCCATACAAAAGAAAGTATGCGGACTCCCTAATTGTACGCCTAATGTCATAACACAACTCCCACACGAACTATTTGGATTAGAAGCTTTCTCCCTCAAAAATGCCTATCTACGTTGCATTGGAGAACAACTCCAGAATGCACTTAACGATAAAAGACGACTAGGACTAATTTACAATGGACTCCTTCGACACATCCTGGCCATTTATGGAGGAGCACAACACCTCCAAAGACTTAAAAAATTTGATTGTCTTCGGTCCCCCATTACCCGCACACTTTTTCTACTCAAAACAGAAGGTCAAATATTTCTAAAAAGCACAGTAGAAGATTTCCTACTAGACCCCGCACCACTTGAACAAAATTGGGCAAATGAAATACATAACCTCCCTAGACTTGACCGACATTTATCCGACAAACTCCTACAAAAACTTCTCTCTGCTAACATTACTGATCTAAAACAAATTACACTACCAAATGGAACACACCTCATGGACGATAAGAGCTACAAAACATCATATGGTACCCCCCATAAATTAATAAAAAGTGCACTAAATATTGCTAAACAAATATTTTGTCACCCTCCATGTCTCCCTACATGCCCTAACCCTTGCACCACTCACGCCCCACCATACACACTTAAAGACTCATACATCATCAATCACAATGACATCCACCCCAACACTAGCCCCCCATTAATCCCTCCACACCAGCCACATCCACGACCATATGCCCCTCCACCACATATATTAAAAAATCCTTCCACACACCCAATAAACAAAATATCCGCGCACACATATAGTAAATACACTGACTCAAACAAAATAAGCAGACAATATACGTCATACTTATGCCATTGGTCCCACAATAACAACACCTACGCCAAATGGCTCCCACAAAGAAATCTCTTCCCTTGGCACAACCCAAATACTTCCTTACATAACACCGAAATCCTCACACAATACTACCTTAGAACTCAAAACAGTTATTACCTAAATATCATACAAATACACCACCCCCAAGCACAACCTCGAGATAGCAGATTTGTCACGTCACCTCTTATTATCCCCCTTCTTAACATCTTTACTACTGAATGCAACCCAGAAACGGACATCCGAGCACAAACAAATAAAATCAAAATACAGCAAGACAATGCCCACATATACGAAGCGAATGGTAGACATCTAATAACCATATCACTCGCTAGACTACAATGGTTGTGGAATCAATATCATAATGCACTACAAACCCACATTAACATTGAACCAATACCCCAAACATTCGAAACCGAAATTGTTTGGCTATACCAAAGATATAACTACCGAATACCCAAAAATGACCCCCTTAAAAATGCACACTACACATTACCCGATCCTATCTTAGACTACATCATTACATCAATGAATATCACACATTCATACTTCTCATCCCCCGTTACGTGTTCCACAAAAATCTCAAAATTCTACTCCCCATTCGAACGAGATACGATTTTTGGTTCTCTTGGAAAAGCTTTTGATTATAAGTGGAGTGGAATAGGCCTTGCACACCCTCACAACGAAGAAGAAACACAACAAGCAATACATTGGGCACGCCTAGCGGCAAATAATGACCCCAACCACAACATCACCATTATTATCACTCCCGACACTCAATGGTACCATAACCCTAATCCATATTTAGGACCATTCCCGGACTCCCACATCATAGCACTATTTGAAGCCGACTCTATGACATACAAAGAACCCACTATGCCGCCGCAAATACAAACACCTCGCCTTGAACCGGCAACCCTACGTATCCTATGCATACACCATCAAACTCGTGAAATAGGTACTCTAGACAACCTCACTCATCTCACTTTGCTAGCAAAAAATCTAAACATCAACAAAGTATACACCGCAATTGCTTCTCCCACACCCATTTCAACCCATGTAAATCGCAACAAGAAATGGTCTAAAACCCCCCACACAAACATCTCCACATCACAAATTACCGAATTGAGCCTCCCCCTCTCCTACTACCAAACTAATATAGATCTTAAATTTGACCCCAACTTTAGCTACTACACTGACGGCTCCTTCAAAGAACCAACCGAAGTAAGCCCGGGACATTGGCACCGAGAGAAAGCCGGTTATGGGATATACAATTCCACCAAACAAATTAAACTAGGTAAAAGACTACATGGACTCCAAAATATTCTAAGAGCCGAAATGATGGCTATACACAAAACCCTTAAAATAATCACCACTCAATACCCAAACGAACCGGCTCACATTTTTATAGATTGCATAAATGTATTATATCTCCTTAATACACATATTAAACACCCCACTTTACACAATAGTCACCCGGATAAAACTATCCTTACATCTATGGTTGAAATGCTCCAAAACCGTACACAGATTACTACACTCCATAAAGTCCGTGCTCATGCTAATATCGACGGTAACGAACAAGCCGACAAACTAGCAAAGGAAGGAAGAGAAAGAACCCACAAGAATGCCGAACACCCATACGAACACGCCCATGCCACCCCATACTACTTCCATAGATATGAATGGCCCTCTATGGGTGAAACTCCCGATAAAGGCCCCATACGATTCTTAGACAAATACCTCAAAAAACATGATCTCGTAAATAACCTAGTAAAACTTACAGAAAACTTCCCCAATATTGATAAATGGACTGGCAACCCAAACATTCATAAGGTGCTATCCAACAATTTCTGGAAAAACCCCATAATTACGGATCCACAAATCACCTGCCTAATGAAATTCCGCACCGGACAATACATGGGTAATGCCCGCAAACAACTCTTCTTTGGAGTAGAAAGATTCCCTACAATTACATGTCCAATTTGTAACTCCACGGACCCAGACACATGGCTACATATCCTACTCAAGTGCCAAAACCCCCATATACATTCACTAATTGTCAAAAGACATAACAAGGCTGTATGGGCTATTCGTAAACTACTTATATCATCAACCAAATCCCGGTGCTTCAATCTCATGAATGCCGGAACCTTCAATGACAACCCACAAGAAAATACGGTCCCCCCGTGGCTATTACCCTGCAGCTGTCATACCCAAAGATGTCACTGCAATGCAAGATTCAAACTGGACCTACTATGTGTTAGAGGACTTTCATACAAAGACTCCCCACCAAACCACATAGACCCTAGGCTTACCATCCAATTTATTGAATTCACATATTGCAATGATAGATTCTCCCCGGACACTATTTCAAACAAAACAAATAAATACCAACCACTACTTGACGATATTCAAGCACTAGGATGGAAAGTAGACCCCCTCATTGTCATCACCGCGGGTGCTAGAGCCACCACCTTCATCCCCTCAATGACAACCCTTGAAGACACATTTCAAATTCCCAACACTTCAATCAAAGCCACCTTTTCAAATATTAACACTATTGCAATTCAACATGCTATGTCGATACTCTTACATAAACGTAAACTTGAAAACAACCAACCCCTCCCGGACGCTTCAAACCCCCCCCCATAGATCTATACTTGCAATTTACATTTTACCGTACATGCCCTTCTCCCCTTTTAGGACTTTTTGGGACCTAGGGTCCTTTGGTATTGGTTACTTGTTACTGGGTACATAGTGTCCACCCTCGAAAGGGGGAAGTAGTTCCATACTACTAACCCATGCCCGGTGGGTATGGACTTAGTGGTGGAATGAACGGACACTTTACTCACGCCGGCCCCCTCCGGGGACCGGCGTTCTTCTTCTTCTTCTTTCAACTCATTTACAAATAGTGTAATAGGGTAAGTACACTATTTGTCAACTCATTTACAAATAGTGTAATAGGGTAAGTACACTATTTACACCACTACACTAAACATAAATTTTAGGCTAACTGATTTAGAAATGTTATAACTTTTTACTCTGGATGAATATCTCTACCCGTACCCCAAGGTCTAGTTCAACAACCTTGTGTCGAATTAATTATTTTTTCCTCGTACAGTGGTTTGGACTTAATGGGTATCACCTAGATATTACACAAGTATCACATAGATGTTTATCTATGTGATACTTGTACAAAGTAGACTTATGGGTATGACCTTGGCATCACATGGGTATCACCTTAGGCAAAATGTATATAGTTTCCAAGAAGTTCAGAGGCCGGCCATTTTGAATTAATTATGTACCGAAGTAGACCTCCACATAGGGTACCAACCATGTTGACAATGATCACCCTCTCTAAGTAGTATAGATGATTGTACTGTGCTTTCTGTAAAAATCATCATCACAAGTAAAAAGTAATAGCACTTTCAAATCATAAAGTACCACCACACCAAACATAAAATTTAGTGTAGTGGGATGCATAATGTTCGAACATACGCGTGTCTTGTGGCCATGCATAGAACTAATTTCTTGTGCAGATGATTACAGAGAGAATGATAAAAATATAAGTACTGTATACCAGTAGGCTTTACTAACTAGAAGCTTGCCTCGCATATGTATATATATCGAGGACTGAATGCAGAAGTCCAGAATCTCACAGCTGCACTATACGTCAGGGCTGCAACACCATTCCAGCTTTCTGATGAAAGGAAGAGATGATCGCTAGCAGAAACAACAATATAACCTTTGAAAACAGGTGGGCTCAAATTCACAGCCACACATTGACACAAAAAGACATTGTGCAGGAACCTGTTTGACTGGGCTTTTGTACATTTCTCCTGGTCACCTACCACCTTCTACAGAAAAACGCCAACAGAACAGTTAGGCACATGTGCATCCTACTAGTAAGAAAACGGTACATCTCATCTCATCCTACTGAAAACGTTGTACAAAACTCTAGAAATTCAGGGAGGGGTAGAGAGTACCAGCACTTTCTGCAAACTTCATCTCCAATGCGACAACCACCTTTCGAGTGCATACCCCGAAAGAGCTTGCACTCACCAAAAATTTCTCCAATTTCACCTAACCCTAACCAATTAACGCCACCTAATCAATTCTGTGGGCAGAGAATATATATAAATAAATTTCACAGCAAGGGCCTGGCCGTTTAGCTGCTGAAGAAGTCGCCTCTGCTGTGAACTAATGCCGAATGAACCTCAAAACTGAAGCTCATCTTCAGAATCATATATAGAAGCTCGCTAGATTTACAAGAGTGGAAAGGCTTGCAGCTTGTCACGGCACTGATCTCATTCTGAACGCATCGATGACACAGACTGAACATCACTGATATCCCGGGGTGCATATCCACCAATTCCAAACCACTCATCCATCAAATGGACGAAACTATCGTGCACCGCGGTCTGTAGCCACTCCGGATCAGGCAAAGCACTGCACACAAGGGAAAAGTAGAACCAGAATGTATATTAGCCAAGAGAGATCCAGGCCGATAATAATGCAGAAACCAATTCAAGAGAGACTACCTGTCAAGATCAGCTCCACCCATCATGTATTGTTCCTTCATTCGCTCTTCTTCCTGAGAGATTACTTGAAACACAGTCCTTGATAAAAATCCAAAGTTCTTGGCGACCATAGTAAGGAACTGCATGTCAAAGATGTACTGCTGCAACCCCAGAGGGCCCAAGCTACCTGGATCCCCTTCAATCGGTCCCCAAAACTCCACGTTCATATTCAAATCTCTAACAAAAGTCTCAGTGAGACGAATAAGGAACAGCTGGGTAACCCTTTCCTTTCCTGCTAGGACACGCCCAGCCACCTGCTGAATGGATACCAACTTCTGGAATATAGACTGCCACACACCCGAGTACATGTCAGAAGCAGCGGCAATGACGCATCTACATGATGTTTGAGGAAGAACGATTTGAAACACACCTGAAAAAGTGCTGTAGGCAGGGGATTATCCCGCCATCTGGGCATCTCCGAATCGATCTGGAGATAAGTTCCTGCAATCAGCTTGCTTCCATCGTCATCATAGCACAAGTTTATGATAATCCCGTTGCAGAGATGGATCTTTAGTGTTTCTACATGCATCTGCAGCTGCCGCCGCAGTTCTTTAAGCTCGGGTGAGCGAGCTGCCAATGTTGAGGGACGTGGAGCCCTTGATTCTCCAGCTACCACTAGCGGGCTACCGAGTAAAAGTTTCGAAGCTGCGACCGACACAAGCTCATCAGCAAGAGCTGTAGCATTACCCAATAGCGACAGCTGCTGGTCCTCACTGGCTGCCATTTGAACCTGCACAAGTCGAGTCCAGGTGGTAAAATATGAGAACAATATTCTCACAAAGAAAACTTCCACGTATTTCTGCAGAAGGTAGAACCAAGACTGACCTTTCTTTTGCCCTCTTCCTCGATCTCTTGATCAGGGAGCGCTTTGATAAGCATATACATGTATTGCTCAAAAGTTTCACCCACGCCCTCCAATGTTGCTCCACCCAACTGTAAGCCTACAAGTGCTGGTAGATCTTCTAGAAAATCCTGATTCATGAGCAAGATTGCCAAACATACACCACGAATTCAGAGAGGATGTTGTTTAATCTAAATCATTAATGACACACAAAATGTAATGATGGGATGTAGTCATCAGTCATTAAGATACGTCCATCGAATATATACACGACAAAATGATACAGAAATGGATGCAATCAGACCACGATCGAAAAAAGAGACTGTAGCACGTTGAAGAAAACCACCTGCATTAATAAGAGAAAGCGGTGGCCACTGGAGGTAAGTCTCAGATTCGATACTGCTCCATGAAGGGCCCGTTGAGGAGAGAGATCCAAGGTCCAGTTGTCAACTCCAGCTAGTGAGCCCACGTTTTCAATGATGCTTGTTAAATTCACCATCAAGGCCTGTTCCACACTGGGTCGAATGAGCTTCGAGAGTGTAGGGCAAAGGCTCAAACCCCGTTCTTCTAGCAACGCACAGTGCCCGAGGGCAATTTGGACACACTCAACAGCTGCTCGCAAACCCCCAGCTGCAGCAGATGACACCAGCACGTTCTGTTTTATTACGGAAGCACACATTTCAGTCACCTCGTCTGCCCAGAGGACTACCTCTGAAGCGTATGCGGGTACTTCATCAAACACTGCCACTGAATCCCTGGAAGCCTGTATCAAAACCAGCCAAGAAATAAGAATAAGCTCGAGATAAACAAAAATCCACTCAAGTCAAGAACAGATACCATGGTATTAAGCATCAATGGTATCTCACATCATTTCTATTCTCAGCTTTTCCAGAGACCGATCCCAACTGTCTACCACACATCCTGATCACTGGATCAACTCAGTGAGATTGATGTTACAATTTAGTACCTGCAGACAATTCTCACCTGGGCAATGGCAGAAAAGGCCATCTGTGAAATGGCAGTAGTGTACGTGGCTCCATATGACGTTTCACTCTGTCGCAGAGAATTCATGTTATGCTTCAACCTCTCTTCATGAGATTGCAATAGGAGTGTGTGCGCACGTGCGCCATCACCTAATCTGTCTAAAACAGAGATTGCAGACCTGAGCTCCAATCCCCGCACGCTGGGATGTTGCACTGCTTGCACTAGATAAGCAGCCAAACCTGCTCTCCTTTCTGCCAAATTCTTTTCCAACTGTCGGATGGAATCCTCACTAATTCCTTCAACTCCTAAACCGTTTTCCTTGTGGAAGCGTGCCACCAGGTCTTCGCCTTCGTCAAGCAACGCAAGTGCGTCATCCACCTTCCGTTCCGCTACAAGCACGTCCAGTGTCACAGGAAGGATCTCTGTACGCTTCACCAAGTCGGAGGGTTCTACCTCATCCTTGTAATAGTCCCTTGAAAGAGGTTCATCCGATGAGCTTAACGGTATGGAAGCTCCACTTTCAGCTAAAGTACGCACCAGAGCTGCTTGCGATTGAAGTAGGTCATTCATTGCTGAAATCTCACCTTCTAGCTCTGAAATCTCTTGCGATGTCCTTCATTAGCAAAGAGAACCCCATGTTAATAGACTCGAGTCAAATTGTAAGAATATCATGATCAAGGAAACCTACTCTAAGATCCAATCGTGAAGTTGCTCTCATTAGAAGAAAACACCTTCAACTGTAGTCGGTAAGTGAGGAAAGACCTTATAAAAACAGTGTAGTTTCCATAGACACTTTTCCGCATGTCATCAGCAGACACTTTCTGCAAATCCATGAGCTCCTCACATATCATCCGAATGCCCTGTCAAACGACAATCAGATTGAGAAAACTGATTCCCCCACCTCACTGAAATCACGACTTAGGACTTATTGGAGTTGTACGCGCTCTTCGCCGCCGGGTAGAGACAAATCTGCATCGAAAGTAGTAACAACTCTGCATCCCCGTGTTCTTTTCTAACCTATACAAAGCGCAAAGGAAAATTTCAACCAACACTGAGCGCTGTTGCATCAAACCCATCCCTCTCAACTGCTAACAGAGAAGAGGGAGTACACATACCTTCTCACTGTTGGATTGGCCCTTGTGAACATCCACCGCCGCCCCCTTGGAATCCTTCCTGGAAACCATTGCCTCCTGCTCGTCCTTGTACGCGTCGTACGCGCTCTTCTTCGCCACCGGCGCTGGCCTCGCCGGAGGCGCCTTCAACGGTACCGCCCTAGGCAGCGACCTCGCAGACGGCCTCACTGCCGCCATCCCTGGCCCCCCCGACCCTCAAAAAACCTCTCCTTCTTCCTCACAAACCAACATCAACCCTGAATTGACAAAACCCATCTAGAACATCCCAAACCGCGATCTCCCTCGCAATGTTCAACGCCATCGCTACTTTACAGCTCGCAACCTCTCGATGTGGATTCTGGAGCTTGTTCGGGGACGACGACTTCGCAAAGTCCAGGTTTAGGGAGACACGGAATATCGTGCAAGTGAGATGCTACCCGGAACGACGGGTATGTAGCGGGTGTTTGAGGGTTTCGAGGTGGTCTTGGGATAGTATGGCAGGAGTATTGGGGAGGTATCAACGGGAATGGTGACTTGTTCTGGGAGATGCTGTACAGCGAATGTTTGCAGTTGCTGTTGACTGTCGTGTCAGAACGGACGGGTGTGGGCAGCGGGACGGGCTGGGCCGGGTCGGTTTATTTGAAGCTCCTTTTGGTGGTTGACAACTTGACAACTTCAAGTTGTTACATGGCTCGTGACGTCATGTTTCCATATTGGTCCATCCCAGTTTTTCTTTCATGGTATTTCATCTATGTTCACTTGGGACTGATCTCATACAAAGAATAGTTCATTTTTGTCTTCCTTTAGAGTATCAAATCCTCATTACTTACGTACCATATTTCAAATTGTCACAATTAAGCATTTGTTAGAATTTGAAGTGAATTTTACTAGTAGAACAAACAGATACTTTATTCACGCCGGCCTCCTTGAGAGACCGGAGTTCTTCTTCTTCTTTGAAGTGAATTGACAATTTGTGATTTGTTGTTTGATTGTGATGGGGTCTTTTGCTAGTTCTCAAAAGTATGGTTTTTTCCTTCCCTATGCGGATTAGGTCAACGTACTTTGACTTAAGATAATGACATATTTCTCCACAACATAAGGCATACATTGTATGGATCTATGTTCCACTTCGGGTTAGGTCATTACATGCCAAAAATCGCAAATAATGGACGTGTTTAGGATAAGAGAAATGAACTTGCAATGATTAGGGGCATAGACGATAGCTATTCACATTGGAAAACTATTTTATTCTCTAAATAAATTAAAGTCATTGAATTTGAAATCCAAATGGTGAATGGGATTATTATGCCTTCTTCTATTGGTAGATTCTTTTCAAGAAAAAGTCAAATGTTTGATTTGTACGCTTTTTAATCCTTAAACGTCGTAAGGTGCCACTAGCGGTCACAATATTCTACATGTATGGTGTTGTATTTGAACATGTCAATAAGGTTTGGATATTGAAATGACCTCCAAATGAAAGATATAAGTTGAAGAATCTTCAATGCAAAGGTGTAAGTCTTGCTAAACTTTGATACGTTCTGTGTTTGACAAAGTAAAATGCGTGCCTATATTTACGGTTCCTGATTGACGTTTAAGGATTGATTCCCAAATTTCTTTGACAATTTCACACCAAAAAGCGCTTCAAAATTGCTTATTCTAACGCAATGAGTAGGGAATGGAACATAAACTTCTTTTTCCAGTTTTAAACATAGGATCTCAATTGATACATATTTTATAATGTACTCACAAAGTTTTAAAAACTTTGACCACAACGACCAAAGATAATAGTGTTCTAAGTGAAGAAAAAGGTTAGTTCTCTTCATTGTGTTGAATGGATCAACAAACCTCGACTTCACTCGGTGTCAAATGTTTGCACTACACAAGGTCTAAAATGCATTACCATCAACTTAAGCATAAAATTTGTTTCTTGTACACCAGTTTTTTGAGGTAGAGAAGCATATTCATAACAATTGTCCAAGGAATAGAGGTCCAAAAATTTTCAGTTCATGTCTTGTTGTTTGTAAACTTAATATGTTTTAGAATGATGATCCGAATGATCAATAAGAAGGTTAACACCACATATTGTTGTGTAGGAGATAAAAAGTTAAAAATATAGAGATCTCTAAGTTTTACGTGGAATTGAAAAAGTCTTTTTGGTACCTTGCCCAACAATGTGTGACAATGTGTGAAATGTTTGAGATGGGTTAATATGCTATTTTTCACTAAAGACAAGAATATTTCTTCGCCAATACAAAAGGAAATAATATTTCTTTAAAGGATTGAAAATCTCACTATCAATAGTGTGTCCTAGCAAAAGTTTTTGGAAATATCCAACGTGCCTGCACTGGAGAAGTTTTCTTTATGATGGCTTAACTTTCTTTCTATGAGACCAATGCAAATAACAATTATATTCCTACACACCTCTTGTCTTCTTGCATTGTACAAAAATCTTGAGAATTGTATATTTAAATTGCAACCATAGGGATGGCCCAAAATTTGCAAAAGCCCACCTTGAGACTTTTGTCATTTAGAGGTCAAATAAAAACAATGTGGGTTGCCAAGAACTTTTCTTGAACATTGCTATCCGCCTAAAAAAAGTACACTATTTAGCTCTACAATAGTACCATTTGACTCTATAATACCCTACCCACCTATCCACTCTCCTTGTTTGAAGATCAAAAGATCCTATTTTAATTTTTTTCATTAGATGCCGGATTTAGAAAAAAAAGTTATTCTTCCACAAAGGTTATAGTAATGCCCATCTATGGTAAAATTTTCAAAGATGAATGTTATAAATTGACACTATCGGAACCTAACCAAACCTCATAAAGCTCATTTTAGAACATTTCGTCCTTTAGAGACTAAAGATCCTATGGTTGAAATTAGTTTAAAAGATGTTTGAATGAGTTTCATAGCATCTCAACTTAGAGGAGAAATTTTGAAGTGGATTTGGGAGATCATAGTCATTGTCCCTTTGGTATTAATCCTTAAACATTAGTCAGAAATTGTAAAGACAAGCATGTCTTTTACTTATAGAATACAAATATTTTATTAAAGTATAGCAAGACTTACACCTCTAGATTGAAGATTCTTCAACTAACATCTTTCATTTGGAGGTCATTTGAAATGTAAACCTTATCATGTTCAAATACAACATAATAATTATAGAATAATATTGCCACTAAGGGCTTATTCTAACGTTTAATCCTTGAACGTCAGCGGATGCCATCGGTGGTCACAATATTTTATATGTGCAATATCGTATTTGAACATGATAAGGTTCAGATATTTAAATGACCTCCAAATGAAAGATGTTAGCTAAATAATCTTAAATCCACAGGTGTTACCTATTTGTATTCTACAGATAACACACGTGCATGTACGAGATAAACCCTCCATAACGGACAAGTTCAACAATGTGTATATATGGAGAGCCCAAATAATAATACATTTATTATTTCATGATAGCGAAAAGGATTTCAAATTCCACCCAAGCAATTTCATATTTTCCCATTGAAATATGACTTAGATATGAATTTTCAAAGTGTGTTGCCATCTTTAGGCGGTGGCCACCAATAGATAGCCTCCAATAGGTACCCCCTCAAAACGCCAACCAAAGGCAAGTCGTCCATTTATTATTGAACGAGTGGTAAGGGATGGAAATGGATTCAATATACCCCAATTTAATAGCTTTTGGATACTGGATTTGATTGGTTAAGAGTGGGTTACTGTATACAGTTTATGATTGATGTTTAACCCTTAAAGGTTGCATGATGTATTATGTGTATTTGACAAACAAAGTGTAAGTTATGATGTATACAATAATTACAGAAGTTTATATTTGTGTTGAGCCCAATCCAATTTAAATTTAGATAATTATTGCACCTACTACATGCTTGAGTAGTTGCAAAATGGTCATGAACTCTACATGTATGGTGTTGTATTTGAGCATGATAAGGTTCAAATATTGAAATGACCTCCAAATGAAGGATGTTAGTTGAAGGACCTTCAATCCAAAGGTGTATGTCTTGCTAAATCTTAGGGCCTCTTTACACTAGAGGCGAGAGGCCGTGAGGAGAGAAATTTCAGCCAATGGGAGGCGTAGAAATCGAGAAGACCAAAGAACGTCACTTTACACCCGATTTTTTCAGTCCAAGGGACGAAAGAGGAGAAAATGACATGGACAACACTTTTGTCCTCCGTGGCAACGAAAGTGCATAATAATGAGGGCCCCCGGAATTATAGTTAGGCCAACCTCAAGAGGTGGGCCTAACTATAAATCCAGGGGGCCATTGGCCAAAAAACTCACAACCAATCATTTAATATATTTAAAGATGAATTTTGAAAAAGCTCAACATTGGAGCTTTTGGCCTTCTCTCACTTTACACCACACCCAAAGGCCATGGCTTCTCAAGGATTGGCCTCTCAAGAATGTGCCATGGCCCAAGTGGAGTTTGGCCGGAGGCTTCTCGTTTCTAATGTAAAGAGGCCCTTAGTACACTTTTTGTATGTTAAGAGTAAAATACGTGATCATGTATATCTAATCTCCCACTAACCTTTAAGAACTAACCCTTAAACGTCAAAAAGTGCCACTAATGGCCATAATATTCTACATGTATAGTGTTGTATCATGATAAGGTTCAGATATTGAAATGACCTCCAATTGAAAGATGTTAGTTGTAGAATCTTCATCCAAAGGTGTAAGTTTTGCTAAACTTTAGTATATTTCTTGGGTATTTTATAGAGTAAAATGTGTGCAAGTACATACAATTCCCGATTGACATTTAAGCGTTAACGGTTGAGGGTCAAAAAAACCAGCATACAATAGAAATGAAATATAAGAAACAACTCAATTACATGGTGAATTGCCACCATCACAACCGAGAAGGTTTATCCAGCTAGCTATTGAATGTTGCAATTTCGTTTGTTTTGGAGATGTAGAGAATCATCCATCCATCCACACATTCATACATCCATCCCTCCAGCCACACAATCACAATTCGATCCATCCATCCACCCATCCACATAATCATCCACATATCCACACAATCATCCATCCATCCACACATCATCCATCCGTCCACACCCAGTCTCCAGAAACCTCTTGAGCTCATCATCTCCATCTTCTTCAATCCACTTCTTTTCTCCCGACATCACTCTTGAATTCTCCACTCATTTCCATCGTCTCTGCTCTTGCACGCTTTCTCGCGCTGCAGCATTCTCCGCGATGGCTATGGCAACCGCTGCCGCAATGGCCAGCACTGTCGTGTACACCCCCGCGCTGCACACCGCCACCATTCCCCGCCCCTCCGCTGCCTGCCCTGGCCTGTCGTCGCGGACTTCCGTCGCCTTCTCTGGTACGCATTCCCAATCCCTCTCCTCCTGGCTGCCAGTCTGGCGCCTACCTTGCAGTAGTTTGGTAGGCATTGACATAAGATATTGGACAATAACACCTGTAGTATGCAACTCTCCAGAAGAGCTGCTTCATTTCCTGGAGGTGACAGGCTTAAAATTAGGGTTTCTGTGTAGTGTCTCTGGTTTAGCAGGAACTGGAAGTCTTTAATGGCTTCCCAGGAAGCTCTAGGAGGTTTTTGGAAGGTTTTTGGAGCTAAGTTTCTTTCTTTTTGGTGAATTGAGGGAGATTAGGTGACGAGGTTCGACTCTGGTGGTGTTTGGAGAGAATTATGTGGTGGGGCTTTCTGAGTCGTGGGTGTTTCTGCGTGCATTTGAAGATTGATGTTGGGTTGATGGTCATGGCGGTGCAGGTTATAATGGTGCTGCTTTGAAGGCGAACAGCGCGGTGGGGAGGAGTCTTTTCTCGAATTCGAGTAGGTTGTGTGTCAAGGCTGCAATGGAGGTGGACGTTGGAAAGATTGTGCCTCAAGCCGATAGGGTGCTGATTCGCCTTGAAGCTCTTGAAGCGGTAAGTGGTGGTGCAAACTCCTCTTAAATCTTGGGGTTTAAGCGTAGAATCATTTTCTTGCAACGTGAGTGTCTCGCAGTGAAGAGTTTTTCAATAGATTGATTCTTTTTGATAGAAATGGGCCATTGGTTGTAACTCATAGGGTTTATCGTAGTCGTCTGTAGATTCTTATCTGTCTAATGTCGAGACGATGTTGTAGCAATATGTAACCTATGAGTTTCTTTTACATGGTTTTTAGTGACATGGTCAATTCATAGAACTTCGCTTGTAGCAGAAGTTTCCTTTTCTTGATCACTGTACTTTAACCTGTCGGCTTTTATGTACAAACAACGATAATTAAATTCTTCTTAGGGCTACTAACGATGTCATGTCAGCTAACATGTTTAGAAGTAAAAAGCAGCAAAATGTCTAATATTTTAATCAATCTGCAGAAATCTGCCGGAGGTGTGTTGCTTCCAAGTGCTGCAGTGAAGTACGACCGTTACTTACAGGGCGAGGTATATTTCTGATAAGATTTTGTTCTTGGTGAGGGTTGTATAGGGTTGAATTGTAATTACTCTTGAAATTGTGTCGAAGATCATTTGTTACTTTACTTGGGTGCTTATCCTGTTCATAAATAATGTTCTCGTCTGCTGCAGATCATTGCAACTGGATTAGAGGTTTCTGAAGTACAAAAGGGACAGAAGGTTATGTTCGCTGATATTAATGCATACGAGGTACGATTCTGTTCTACCGGATCAACTGCATCTTTTCTAATGTTTGATATGCGAGTTTTAGATGATCTTCAAACTTGAAAGTTTCTGACGCTTCTTCTCTGATTTGCAGGTTAACCTCGGAACATCGGACAGACTCTGCTTCTGCCGTAGTGGCGACTTGTTAGCCGTTGTTCAGTGACAGTAGCATTTTTTTGAATTTTTGTAGCTTTCTTCGCAGAAATATTCCGAATGTTGTTCTTTACATTTTACATAGATGAGTAGAGCATTGCGGTATTAGAGCAGCTCATCGTTGATCACAACCCTCTGAACTAGAACATGGCGTGCTCTTTTTTATATAGTTCGCTGATACTTCCAACTGTGAAAATCCAGCCAAGGCAATGCTATGGAAGGAAGTCAGGAAATCAATTAATCGACAACTACCGAAAGGACAACTGTGTTAGGGTTACATGTTGTTACTTTAACAACATGTAACCCTAAAAGAAGTAATGAATAATTGTTCTAAAACCGACTTTTGAAATGACAAATCAAAGAAGGTGAGAGATAATTTACTTGACCCTCATAGGACTTAAAAGTTAGTTGAAGTTAGTTAAAGTAACAAGAAGTAACAGAGAGTGACTAAAACTGGATGAAAAGTCGGCAAAAGTCACTGAAAGTAACTAGAATTCACTTGACGTATCCAACAGTAACCAGAATTTACAAAACATGTCTTAAAGTAACTAAAAGTAACTTTGTGAGTGTCACGGACTATTTACTCACTAACAACCTTGGGGCATATGGCCCAGGGCAAATCGACCCCCTCATTCCCCCTCGTGGGATGAAGGGGGCACTTGCTCGTGGAATGAATCATCCCTCCCAGCTAGCTAGGTGGTGAAACCCTACCCTTTGACACACAACCCCCCCCCTCCTGGCATGTACCCTAGTATGCTCCTCTCGCCCGTCGTGACATATTTCTCTACGAAATACCCGTGACGGATATTGTGAAGCTTGTGTGTAGGAGCACGTATAGGGTTCGCTTATGTACCTCCCCATGTGTTCTCAAGTGCTATCGTGCCCATCTGACACTAATATTGAATATATCATTTTCTTTCATGGTTTCCATTCCGCACAGATTGATCCTTCGAACTCATCTTTTGTGCTTAGTTATGTTGTTATTGAGAACTAGGGTTTGAGTTTTATATTTTCAAGTTTCTTGAGTGAGACATTAGTTTCTTCAATAAATGATTTATTATAGTTTAGGACATCACACATATTTCAATCATTTCATTTAGCATCACTAAGGGTTTTTATGGCACAACTTTATGCTAGATACATCATAGATGTAGATAGTGACTTATTTCTTAAATTTGTTTATGTGCATGACATGTATTGCAATTGGTATGCAAAGGCTCCCAAGGACGTTTTAGGGAACTTTTACCACGCGTGACAAGTATTGCCTTTTAAATGCACACTCAAGTATATTTGATGAGACATTTTTCTTTTGTGACAAATATAACGGATATTTAACAAAATGTGGACAAAACGATCAATTGTGGACCAAATTAGATACTTGTGACGACCCTAAACACCTACTAGATTGTCCTCAAATATACAATTTGTATGGGTGAAGGATATTCAGAATCTACAGAGGATTGTTAAAATGTTGCGTGACTTCTCTTCTCGAGGGGCGGTCGACCATGAGGGTGCATTGACGACCTAGACTCTTTGTCTTCCATAATAACATGAATAGTGCTTTGTATCGCAGAGATATAGTAGAAAGAATTTAAATGCAAGTATTGGCGGGCAGCCGAGACGTAGTGATCGAGGATAAGGTGAAACAAATCGTGATGGAGGATGGCGTCATGCACAAAGTCCACGATCATGAGCGTAAATTTTTTTCGAATAGAGGACTCAAATCTTGCGACTAGTGGAGACATGCATTAGATAGAGGAGGGTGGTTTGTAAGCACAAGGAGGCTTGATATGATTAGAAATGAGCTTCATACAAAACAATGAAGCCAGCGGTTGACAACACTTTGACAAACAAAAACGATTGCATATCTGAGAAAAAATCGAAACGTTTGCATACAAGAGAAATAGTTGAAATATTTGCATTTGTTGTGTCAAGTGTATAGCCGCAGTCGGCGGGGAGCCGATAAAAACGCTCTCTTCTATCCTGAAAGAGACCTTGCCATCTAATAACCAAGAATAGTACCTAGAGTGCGATATGACAACAATTGAGTCCTATGATTAGGATTAAGCAGCAATCCATCAGCTGATAGCCGATGAAATAAAAATCAATCCTCATCTCCACAATTGAGTGAGATGCCACGAGCCTCCAGAGTTGCAATCGTAGCGCTCGCTGCCTCAGGCGGAATACGGTGAGAACTAGGAGGGCCTTTCTTAGTGTGCGACGGATAGCGGTGCGAGTAAAGAACAATTTTGCAGTTTTGTACCTCTGAAAGACAAGGTTCCCTTTGCCATCTCCTGGTCCAACATTCCCTCACGACAATCTTCTTTGATTTCTTCTTCCCTGACATAGGCATCCACTATTCGACTTTGAAATTCCCGTAGCAATCTCCTGGTGTCAGATTAACGCATTCAAGAACTCGACCCATCCCACGGGAAGGTAATGACCGTTGCTAGGACGGCAGAGATCGAAATCACCAAGTAAAACGTCTCGAAATGGATTGAACGACAACTTTGGACGCCTCAATTCAGGGCTACAGAAAGGATATGCGCCGGGGTCATACTCAAGATAATGTCCGGAATTCCAATGACGTCATCGGGCGACGCAGAGCCGCGAGCATGATCGCGAATCCATTTAGAAGTTGGCCAAAACCCTTCCTGGAGAGACTCCCGGTTTGGTGGTAGGGGACCAGAAATAAGTTGATGGATACGCTCCGAGTACAAAATGCAGAGGGCCATATTTGCTGCATAACGCTTGTCCCGGGACATGCCTGTCTTCCAGAGCTCAATAAATTTGGCGATTCCGTTCTTGATGAAGGATTGCTTCTCGTTGACTCTAGTGGCCCGAGCAACCTCCTTCTCTAGGTTTCTTTTGTTCTGGTTAACTCGGACGTCTTTCCACATGGGCTTAAATGGGACTGGATTTGGATCTCCAACAGATAGGCGTGGATTTTCGTACTCATCTGTGGTCCACATCTTGACAGGCTTACCTAAAGGAGTCCAAGAAGAGTCAGTGGTACAAATTGAATGAGAACACGAATTCAAAACAAAAACGTTTAGGTCCATTGGTGGGCTGCCAACGGAGATAGAAGACGACGAAGGAGGAGAAAGCCAAAGAGAGATGGGAATAGGAGTATTTCTACCTTGACTGGCTTACCTGGAGGAAGCCAGGATGAATCAGCCGCACACTTCTTGTATCTCATGACCGGCCATCCAGCGTCATCTCCTTCCTCCTCCACGTAAAACTTGAACATGTGCATCTCTCCCAGTCCCACAATCTTGTTGATCCCGTCCTCATGATATCCAGCAATATAACTCTTAAAATCCGCAACCTTTTAGACAAGTTCCGGAATGACGCGACAGTCTTCTACGAGTCCATGAAGGCTTTCATGAGGTCAGCTAAACAGTAAGTATTCTTCCGTTTGATGAGTTTCGAAAGGTAACTAAAATGTGCGTCAATATCCTCATGAGTGTGGCCAACAATCAAGAATCCCACATTAACCTCCTTGAAGAGTTTTCGAGCTATAAGAAGCGAACAAAACGCCATGAGGAACTGATTCTTGTTATCCTTGGCGGAGTTATCAAGCTGGAGAAACAACTTCCGAGGAAGCGGGACTTGCGGTCTACAGTGAGGAGCATTTGGGAACGGATCTCGTTTAGATTCTGGAATCGAGGACATACATCTGGACTTCCCATGAAGTAGAGCATGAAAGAAAGGATTCAAGGATGGACAGATGAATAGCTCCTTGGACTCTCGTACGCGGCGCCTCTCTAATGTTCTTAGAACACGGCAGAGAGAAGAGATGGTGAAATTCGAGTCCCCCGGCCATAACAACGTCGAGTAATGAGCAAAGGCACCGTCGCCGTGTCCATGTGTGAACATACCGGTACATGAAATCGGAATCTGACCGAGCCCGACGGTGGCCTTAATAATCCTCTGCATTCTAGGAATGGCCGTCTTGGAGGTATCCATCTTGTCATGAATTATGCAAAGGAACTCAGACAGATACTGAATAGATTGAGCCGACCAGTCGGAATAAACATTTCTGCATGCCCTTTGGTAGTTTAGGTACATGTACCTGTCATCCGTGAGTCCTTGCCACTCGTCTAACGCGCGAGGATATTTTGCGATAAACTCGTCCAGAAAGTCGCACTCCGTGCACCTGGAGAAGTTGCTGCCCATAGACTTTACTTCTACATTCCTAAAGAACTTCTTCTTCATGCTACTCACCGCAGATTGCGAAATTGGCTTGGCATTGCATTTGACATTTATCTGGATAAGACATTTTTTAAGGATATTAATAATACATAGAGACGATGGTGTCAGAGGTATGCCCAGTAGGCAATGAGTGAGTTCCGTCAGAGGGGCACCTACGGTGCTTGTTGAAGCGACAGATAAGACAGACCATGCTAAATACAAAGATAGGCGAGAGTAATAACAATACTTATAAAGTTGGCCATGTCACGTAAGTGATTCCAATTCATGGCCACGGGAAAGACCTTCAACGCCACGACCCTCTTGTTTCCGATGACACGGAACTCATTTGACATCTGGTCCGCACTGTCGTTGATAATGCTAGATATAGTCTCACGAGCCTGAACAATGTAAGGCACGGGCCGCATAATGCCTGCGTTACTGTGGCTGCCATTAACGCGACTGATCTTTGAATCATATTTGTAGTTGTAGTATGCGGACTTCGACACGCCGTGAATGATGTACGAATCGACTTTACAAACATCAACACCCATGACGGTGATGTATAATTTTTGGAATCCAGAAATTTGGTGAAGTTGGTCTGCAGCAGCATAGGCCATTTCGCGACGTTGTTCGAAGCTTGACGCGTAGTACTTCCTTTGAATCTTGCGGCTGTCTTTCCAACGAAATAATTGGCAACATCGTTTCCTACAACACCTTTTCGCGCTAACGAGGCGACACTCATCTGGGTTCCGAAGGCGCCGGAATTTGGAGACCGACACATCATCCTTCGGCAAAAGCTTCCGACGAATGCCCTTGTAAGGATCCTTAGGCACACCTTCAAGCCCGTCATCCTCGCATGCAGTTTGACTATGCGTTGAGTAGAATGTAAGGTACTCAGAAAGAAGTGGATCACCTTCAAGGCGCGTCTGAGTTAATTGCCAGCGCATCGCTGTCATCTGAAGATCCTTGTCCTCTGAGACAAAGAGGACCCGGACATCAGTATCTCCTAAAATCTCTGAATCGCATGCCTCATGTGGCACGCACACTTGGATCATGGCACGCCTAATAGAAGCGAAGTTGTCATCTAGGAGCTGGCAGTACTTGTTCCGCCATTGTGGTCGGTCTGGGAACGAATTCGGATCACATGAACCATCGAAGGTAGCGGATGGGTTCTCAGAGGAGTGATAATTATGTTGTCGGCAGCCCGTTGATGAGATATCTTCGTCACTTCCAGCGGCCATTTCAGTCTCCGATTCGGATCCCTCCATATAACTATGGGTCCCATGATTATTATTGTCCTCATATATCCTATGGGAACGGTTGTAGTCGTCCGATGCTTCAATGTCAATATCGCTCAATGAAGAGTCAATCCCAGGGCATCATCGGAGCCGACATCAAATGGAAAAGGACGAACCCGATAGCCATTCCGGAGGACTAGGAAGCCTACGGAATCGCCAAGAGCGCCAATGGAGGGAATCTCGCATTGTGCGGGATGGTCGACATTTATGGGATTGACAGATTGAGCTCTGACAAGTAGAAAGAAGCTGTGAGGAATGCGAAATCCCTCCCACGTACTCTTTGATGAGCATTCGTCGATGACTCCAACTCCTGCGCAACGTCTCTAATCCCCGCTGACATCAAGTAGGACCACCTCCATGCCGTTGCGAAGGTCCAGAAACTCTCGGATGGGCTTTAGGTCATGAACTGAGAGAGTTGGTTTGTCAGGTTCGACGCGTTGGAGGGTTTGTGGAGGTTGGTTTACGCGTTGTAAACCAACTAGGAGGTTAAATGGCCCAAGGAAACCCTGGATGCTAGCTTTAGTTGTTAATTAGAGTTAGTATTAGTGTGCTTTGACTTTTAGGGCCTTGGTGGTGTCTTTTGACACCTCATTTGGGACTTGGAGTCCAAATGACCTCCACGTGTAGTGTGGGGAGACTCATCTTTCTCAAGTTGAGTCTCCCACGTGATGGAGTGAGAGAGTGCGTGCTTGCATGCACTTCTTAAACTTCATTGTTATTATGCAACCATTCTTTAAGAATGGCATTGGCTTGACTATGTGTAGTTTATGAGTATTTTCTACTTGTTTATTACTTGAGAAAGATCATCACTAAGATATGAGTGTATTCCTAGTGATTTAGTGACACTTAAAACCTTCAAAATCTTGTGTTTGAGGTGTTTTTGAGCAATGTTGTAGTGCTGAAATTTTTGTTGCAAAAGCTCAAGCATACTTAGAAGAGATGGATGAGGTTCATTAGATAAGATAAGAAGGGTGAGGTGGACGATTATCTTTGCTAATAATCACGGATGAAAATACGTTGACTCTACATACTTCATCCACTGCTTGCCAACGAAGTTGTCTGCCTCAGATCCGCTTTCATGGGAGAGGGAAGACGCAGGCTGTGCGAGGGGAACCTGCTCACGGTGCTGGACTGTGAAGTGCGAGGTCGGGAGCTGGAGGCTGCGAGAAGAGGAGAGTTCATTTTCGGCGATGGAGGAGGAGGACGCGCGTGTCTAGTACATCTCTGAACCACGTCGTCGTTCGTCTCGTACTCATACGCGGGGGAAGTTCGTCAAGGCAGGACCTGCATTTAGTTTGGTGGAGTCACGGGAGCAGCACTGTTGCGGTGGCTCGCTCAGGCGGGGAGGCCGGGGTTTGTATGCATGTGACGCTAGAGGAGGCGCAGTGACAGTGCACGCGCAGCGACTCGATCACATTCTCGGTCAAGTACATGCCGGTCGCGCCCGACGTGGAGACTGACGAGGGATACTCGCTGGACAAGCAGTTGTTGTTGTGTGTGCAGGTACTCCATAAGTGCTGTGACAAGTACAAGGCCGTGGGTACATTCATGAGCGTCTATTACAAGTGCAAGACTGGGAGGGACGTCGCCGAGGAGGAAGTGAAGGTCACCGAGTCCACAACCGAGATCGTGTGAGGAGGAGATTCGGTGGTCATGTAGGCACGGAGATTCTCGACGGCTTCGTTGTGGTAATTGTAATATCGGCTTGGAGTGAGTGGATTCTCGGTCTTGAGAATTCACTGCTTGCTTGGCAATCCTTATTCTCGTGCTTCATTCGCCCTTCATTCTTTCTCTATCAGGGTTAGTATATACAGACACGATGTCTATACAGGAGGACGCGGTGAGTGTGCAGGGGTCTGTGTGTACATGGTGGGTGTAAGGACGTGGTGTCTGTGTGTACAGACAGGTGCACCGTAGACACGGGAGTTGGGACGCATAATGTGAGCGACGTGAACACCGAGTGATGAGGGTGTAACGCGAGAGGTACGGGCGAGAGAGTCGGTGTGCACGGGCAGACACGAGAGGTGAGACTCGGCGCACAGACACATACACGGTACAGACAGACGTCGGGAGTGAGTGCCGAGCAGGGTGCCCGGTCAGAACCATACCCGGACAGGGCATACACCCTGGATTGGAAATTGACACCCGACTTGGTAATGCTACCCTGTTCTCCTGTAGAAACCCTGTTCTTATACTGGTACACTAGGCTACTTAATGGTAGCCGGTCTTCTTTGTGATACCAAGTCTTCTGGTTGATACTCGGTTGTTGCTGATATCCGGTGCCTTGTGGCTGATACCCTCCTGCTGATTGATACCCTCCCGTTCACTTGAAACCCTGGTTTTGGTACTTCTACCCGGTGTTGTTATTGATACCCTAATGTGAGGTTGTACCCTGGTTCGGGTTGATACCCTGGTACGGGTTGATACCCTGGTACGTGCTGATACCCTGATTCATGATGAAACCCTGTTCTCATATTTATACCCGGACCAGATGTTGATATCCGAGGTACATGTTGATACCCAAGGTACATGACCATACCCGAGGTACAGGTTGATACTCGTGCAGAGATTGGTACCCAGAGTAGAGGATGATATCCGGGTCAGTGGATTGTTAACCCGGTGTTGTTAGCATACCCACCTGGATTAGTGACTCTCGTATGTGCGACTAATATCCGATGCTTGGGTTAAACCCGGCCCCTTGGTTGTTGATCGGCTGTGGGGTTGATGACCTGCAGTTGTGTTGATAACCAGCAGTCGGGTTGATGACCGGCTGTGGGGGTTGGTAACCGAGACTAGGACCATATTAGTGGTTGCCATACCCGTATGAGGTTTAGGTAAGGTTGCGTATGAGATTACCCGAGTACCAACATTGACAACCAGGAGGTGGAAAGATGATTTTATATTCATAGCACCTAGTGGGGGGAAAAGTGGATTCGTGGAAGCTTGCAGGAACGCTATTATTGTGGTTTCAAGGTTAGTTCGCACTCAAATTATGGACCATGGAGGGAAGAGGTAAAGCTAAGAAATCCGAGGGGACTAGTGGGCCGAAGGTGGAAATTGATGGGGAGGTGTTGGACACCTTGATCGATTGTTTGCAGAGCTTACGAGTGAAAGGTTCCCCACCCACAGCAAGTACTAGCCACGGGGACTTTGAACTTTCACCCATAGCCAAGTCTCGCACAGGACCCCAGAATTTACGTAAACCAGGCACGAAGGTGTTGAGTGCGGAATCCGTCAAGTACTCGACTTCACTAGGTGGGGTCCAGAAGATCCGTTCACTTCGGATGAAGGAGGGAATTTCAGCACCGTGGTGCCGTGCTCGTGGGCAAGTGGGCGTCGAAGACTTGGTAACTAGAGGAAAGGCTGTGGTTCTTCGAAATTCTGGATCGAGATATGGTGTAGAGGTCGAGGACTTCTCTTCAGGCATCCAGTTACCCACCTTCTCCCTCATTTTCACTGAGTTCGAGAGCGAAGGGTTTTTATTCCACACTACCTGGCAGTGGGAGATTAACACGTGGCAGGAGCGTGCCTCGAGTGAATGGGATACTCTTACCTTAGAGTTGTTGGACTGGGAAGTCACATCTACGATTTATGCTCCAGAGATGAGAGGAACCCATGAGGCTTGGCATTTGTTCGAATAGATCACGAAACTAGCAATCTGGAGAATTGGAAGGGTCCCAGGTTTACACGTAGAAACACCCCCTTCTCAGTAGATGCTAGTGAGAGAGTGTTGTCTGAAATTCGTGGTCAATCGAAAGAGGTAGAGGAGAGTGCTTTGCCACTGGTGGAAGAGGAGGAATTTTTAGAAAGCCCGCAAGTGAGTATTCAGGTTCCAGTTTTATCCATAAAGCCTTATCAATCATATTTTGGTTGGGAGGAAATGGCTTCACCATATGGAGGTGGAGAAAGAGGGGTACGGAGATTTTCGGGTGCCACGGGCACCATCGAAGTCGATGACTTCAAGAGGGAGTTCACCATGTGGTGTGAACTCCAGAAGTCACGTAACCCCAACTTCAATCCGTACATGGTGTGGAGAGCCTTGTTTGGGTGTCTGGAGGGAGCGCCACTGGCAGACTACGGAGAATTCGAGGCGGCTCATTTCACTGAGATCATGGCCTGGAGAGACTTCTACGCACCTAACTACGTGGACGTGTTCGGTGGAGCACCGAGGGTGACACACCTACTCTTGTCCAAGGGAAAGATGGAGGAAGGCACGAGCTCAACGGAGGATGTGGAGCAGCCAGAGGTACTGGTAAATCATCCACCTCCATTCAATCCCACCGTGGGATTCTTCGTGCAACTCCATAGAGATTACCAAGGACAGAGGGCGGATAAGATGAAGGCCCTTCGTTCCTTCACACGTGGAGGTGACGAGTCTCTGAGAGAGGCTCATGCGAGATTAAGGGGACTAATTTCAGCCACTCACGGAGTTACAGAACAACAGGCAGTGCAACATTGGTACAGTATCCTGGATAAGGAGTTGAAGACCTTGGTTCGCAATGAGGCGTTGCGATTGGGTGTACCCACGACACTACGGTTTGTTTTTGAGACCTCGGAGCGGATTGAGATAAACTTACTGGAAGAGAAGGCAGCCATGGGCTTTTTCAAACGTGAGGAGAAGGTCCCAGAGAAGGTTAAGGTGGCCAAGGTGGCCATTCTTTCGTATACTGCGGAGTCTGGTGCCTTGTGCTTCAAATGTGGGAAGCCAGGACATCAGAGGAAGGATTGCAAGGAAGGCAAGACCTCCACACCTCAGACTGGAGGTTTTTGCTCGGGTTGTGGTGCCAAGGGGCATGCAGAGGCCAGCTGCTGGAAGCTCCATCCAGAGTTGAAGCCCACGGGGAGTAAGGGAGCTAAAGGAGGCAAGGACAAGGAGTCCAAGACCACTGGAGGGGAGAAGAAGAGTTGGAAGGCCAAATTTGCCGAGTTGGAGGCCAAGATGGAAGCTATGAGTGCCAATACCAATGTGGTAGGTAGCAAGCCTCAAGTTACTTCCAGTTTTCATGCTGGGGGCGGGTTTAGCTCCGTAGATGATGAATTTGGAGACTTTATGTTGAGTGGTATGGCACTTGCCATCAAGAATGGCACACAGGAGGCCTATGCCCTCACACGGAGTCATACTCCAAGTTCTAAGGATGTTCCACGTGGAGCTAGTCCAACTCTGGATCCTCACCATGGAAAGGATAATCGACAAGCCAGGTTGCCTCAATCCTTCACGTTAGAAGAGATGGTACCAACGTCATCTATGGTACCTCCACCACGACCAGTGGCAACCCCCACACAAGCCTTACCACGAGCTGGAGGACTCAGAGGAGGTTCTGGAGCACTTATGGAGGCAACTACTTCCGTGTGGGAAGCCTCGTTATTTTCTGCTAAGATGTTGTCACAGGATGGCTTCAGTGTGGCAGAGGTCTTCAAAAGTGTGGCCTCAATGTGTGAGTTAGACAACTCCCCGGGCGTTAATGTGTTGAAGACAGAGATAATCCAGGCAGAGAAGAGCCATAGTGACAACGTGGAGGGGCTGCTTTCAGCAGCCATGCGTGTGAAGACAATGGCCGTTAGACCTGCGATTGAGAGATCATCCATTACCCCTGGTGTGGTAGTGGTTGATAATTCCCAAGGTATTTTCCAACTCGTTGGGCCTAAGGGGAAGATATTTGTACCTCGACGTGTGCTTCTGGATTCGGGAGCTCAACCTTTGATGTTGGAAGCGTCAGCTATGGAAGGGTTGGGATTAACTGGGGATACTTTGGAGAAGTGTCCCTGGACCATTAGCACATCCATGGGGGGTACTGAGCAAGCCACAGGGATCACAAGGGCTGAGTTGGTGTTACAACTCAACCAAAGTGATGTGGCAGATGCCAGTTCTATGAAGGTGAAGGCAATCGTTACGGAGGCCAAGTCGTATGATGTCTTGGTGGGCTCGGCGGTGCTATACCCTATGGGATTCACCTTGGATTTCTGGGAGGAGTCAGCAAGCTATAGACCAGCATGGCAAGCACGAGATGGGCGGAAGGCTCAGCTGCCAGCTTGATTTGTTCGAGTTCTTACTGGTAACTTCGCTGACCTGTTTGCCTTCTCTGGATGTATGAACATGAAACCTTCATGGTTTCAGACAAGTTTTGAGGATCCGTCTATGGGTGACCACATTTCAACGAAGGTGGATGTCTATATGGGCAACACAAGTGGTGGAGAGGAAGAAGGATACAAACCTGGGATTGAGGCGGCGTGGAGTAACACCACCCAGTTGAGGGAGGCCGCGGAGTTAGCAGTGGAAGAGGCATGGCAACAATCTATGCTACCACAGATGCAACATGAGACTGGAGTTGACCAAGACATGGGACCTCCGTTAGACATTGCTACTATCCATTAGAAGGCACCAATGGATGGTATCGTATTATTGGAGCTCTTCGGAGGAATTGGCACAGGCTTGGCAGCTATTTTACAAGCTGGGATCAAGGTTAAGCGCTACATTTACGTGGATGTGGATGAAACAACAAGGCATGTGGCCAAACGTCACACACGGAGGCTGAGGACCCAATTCCCAGAATTGTTGGCCACTAGTGCCATCAAAACCTCCTTCTCTACACTTGTGGGTGATATTTCCTTGTTGTCAGACGATGACATTCATCGAGTGGGTCATGTGGACCTTGTAATTGCAGGATGGCCTTGCCAAGGCATGTCTATGGCAGGCAATCAGAATGGGTTAAAGGATTCACGTTCTTCCAGGTTCTTTGACATGATTCGAGTGATTCGAGTGCTTCAGACTTCTCAGAGGCAACCGCCTGGTTATATTGTGGAGAACGTGCCCGTGGTGAGCAGTTCGAGGTCCAAGACACTCGAGAGTATGCATAGGATCCATCAGACTCTGGGATTGCTAGTATTAATTGATGCGGCTGCAGTAGGGTCCAGGGCACATAGACCACGCTTGTGGTGGACAAACCTGGCCCCAGCAGAGTTGCTACAGTCCGCGGTGGGTCGTATTAAACGCCCAGATGTGTATGTGAGTGACATTTTGGATCCTCACAGGACACCACGGCGCGTGTATCACGATGACCAGGTCCCATTAACGGTGGTTAACCGCAAAGGGGAACCACGTAGGGCCTTGCCCACGTTGGTTAGTTTTGCAAGGTCTTATGCTTTCAAGGATAATGGACCTGGACTTGTATGGGATTCAGTGTCCCAGGAGATGGTGGAGCCAAATGCAAATGAGCGAGAGAGAGCCATGGAATTTCCCACTGGCACCACCGATGTGCCCGGGATTTCAGAACCACAGAGACGATTTTTACTTGGTCAGGCCATGGATTTAAATTGCTTGACTTGGATTGTTTCATTAGTGGTTGCAGAACAGAAGCGGTTAGCTTCTAGTTTGACTAGTTATATGGGTTATTATGAGTTGCGGGCGGCAGGAGAACCACTTGCCTCTGTCAGGGTGACAAGCAAGGTGGTTGGGGGCGAGAGGGCCCTTGCACCTCATCCATGGAACATGTGGGATAACGCAAATATTTTTGCGACCACCAAGGCAACAGATCTTCACTATGGAGGGGAGAACTGGAGTGAAGGGAACAGATTGGCTCACCAGAGGATGGATTTGGAGGATGTTGTGGAGAAGATCTTCTTGGAAGAACACACAGCTCTTCACATGGAAGAAATTGATAAATTGGGTCAATTGGAAGGACTTGGGAGTGTTATTGAGGAGGAAGGAGGGGAGTCTCCTTCACTGGGGATTCAATAGCAACCAAGGGTAGAAAACCCTGCTTCAAAGGAACCGAAGGAGGTGGTGACCAAGGACACTTGGAAACCAAGAGTAGGCCTGGCGGATGGAGCAGTGGAGGTGGAGGAACATGAGTTCCTGAAGGAGTATTTAGATTGTTTTGCTTTCAGTTTACATGATTTGGGAGTGTTGAAGGGGCAAGAAGTGCGTATTAACTTAACCGACGAAGCACCAATTTATAGAAAGCCATACAAGTACAGCGACATGGAGCGGAAGATGATTCGTGCTCGCACTGAAGAATTGATGGCTGCAGGGTTGGTAGAGTTGGCTCCTCCAGATTGTGAGTATGCATCAGCAACGGTTATGCCATCCAAGAAGGACGTTTACGGTAATTGGACTGAGAAAAGGATGTGTGGTGACTATAGGAGAATTAATAAATTCACTAAGTCAGACCGTTATGCAATGCCAACTCCTGAGGAGAACTTTGAGGCCATTGGCCATGCCAAGGTGTTTAGTACGTTGGATTTACGCTCTGGATACCACCAGATTGGATTGAGAGAGGAAGACAAGGAGAAAACCGCGTTCTGGGGCATTGATAGGGATGGGAAGGACCGGTTGTTTCAATGGAAGTTTATACCGTTTGGATTGAAGAATGCTCCAGCAGAATTTCAAAGGGTCATAGACAGAGTATTCTCGGGGTTGGATTTCGTGAGATGCTATATTGATGACATCATTGTCTTTAGCAGGAATCGAAAACAACATAGACTACACTTGATAGAGGTTTTTGCTAGATTGAGGCTTCATGGATTAAAGTTGCACCCTGGTAAGTGCAAATTCTACTTTGATCGCATTGAATATTTAGGCCACATGATTTATCCAAGTGGATTAGGTGTGGTAGCTAGCAAAGTGGAAGTAGTGATGTCTATTCCTAGACTACGAGATGTTAGTAGGTTGAGAGCATTTCTGGGGTTGTGTAACTATTATAGAAAGTTTGTCAAAACTTTCAGTGCCATTGCCAAGCCATTAACCATGTTGACAAGGAATGATCAACCTTGGATCTGGGGAAATGAGCAAGAGGTGGCCTTTCAACAATTGAAAGACCGTTTGGCATCAGCACCAATACTTCGGAGGCCTATAGCAGGGAGGACATACCAGCTACACACAGATTGGAGCTCGTTGGGGATTGGTGCAGTCTTGACGCAAATGGATGATGATGGTAAGGAATTTGTGATTGCGTATGCCAGCCGGTCCAACAACAATGCTGAGGCTCAGTATAGCTCGTATGAGGGGGAATGCTTGGCTGCGATATGGGCAATTGCTCATTTTCGGTGTTATCTTTATGGTAACGAATTTCTGTTAGTTACAGATCACCAGCCGTTGAAATGGTTGATGGAGTCTGATAAATTAACAGGAAAATTGGCACGATGGGCCTTGATGTTGATGGAGTATGATTTCAAGGTGGTTCATAGGGCAGATTTGGTTAATTTGGATGCAGATGGCCTTAGCCGCAATCCAATTCCAAACCAAAAGGATGATACAGGTGCCAGGTGGCATACTGAAGGTGAAACCGATCCGTTGCCAGGTTGGCATTGTTCGGGTTTTCTGGGAATATTGGCATTGAATGGAGACACCACCGGGGAAGCTACTGTGGCCATAGTAGATGAGGATGGAGGTGAGGAGTCTGGGGGCGCCAGAGATATTCATGAAGACACGAATGTGATGCAGTTCTTGCAAGATGGAGAAACGGTGGCTTCATGGTCTCATAAAGAGAGAGATAGGGTTCTACAACGAGCTAAGAGGTTTGTGTGGGAGAGGACTCATCTTGTGAGAGTGTGGCCAGATGGTACTAAGAAGGTAGTACCAACTCCAATAGAAAGAGTGAAGCTGATTAAAGACACACATGAGGACCTTGGACACTTTGGAGTGCGGAGGACTTATAGTCTACTTCAGATTCACTACTGGTGGCGTGGAATGCAATCCCAAGTACAAGCTCTAGTGGCTCGGTGTATGGTGTGTGACCGGGTACGAGCGTCTTTTAACGCTCCAATGCCTCAGTTACAACCTTTGCCAATTATGGGCTTAGGATATAGATGGAGCTTGGATTTTGCAGGTCCATTGCCAGTGACACCTCGACACAACAAGTATGTGTTGGTAATCATCGAGCATTTCTCGAAATGAATAGAGTTAGTGGCATTACGTGATAAGTTTAGTGAGGGAGCTGCATATTCATTTCTTGACCGTGTTCTGAGTCGCTTTGGAGCTCCAGCAGAGGTACTTACAGACCAAGGAAGAGAATTCTTGGGTGAGTTTCAGACGTTGTGTGAGCAAGCGATGATAGATCATCGCACTACTTCGAGGGATCACCCCGAAGCAGATGGATTGGCGGAGCGCATGGTGCAAACCGTCAAGAGGGGGCTCCGAAAGTACAGCTTGAAGAAAGGACATCACCAGGATTGGGATTTACAGCTACCATGGATAGCAATGGGCTATCGGTTCAGCAAACAGGCATCCTTGGCGTCTTTTTCACCTTACTATCTATTGTTTGGAAGGCACCCGGTTTTACCGAAGGCCATTCAAGCAGATGCTAACACCGTGTTGGCTAACATGGACAATCCAGACACGTGGGCTCAAGTGTGTGAGCAACGTGCAGAGTTGTTCAAAAGGGTGATGCCTATGGCATTGGAGAACCTCTCCATTGCTCAACATCGAGATACGTTGCGCTATGCTACAATTCGGGGAAGTGGTTATCGACCGCAGGTGCGGCGTTTCACACCTGGAGACTATGTGTATTTGCAGCAAGCAGCGCCCACCACCTTGGATGTGACAGCAGGAAGGGTAATCTTGAGAGTTCGTGAGGTGAAGGACTCAGGAGTGTTAGTGTTGGAGGGTCGTGATGGCAAGAAGTGGAAGGATCACACACGTAATTGTGCACCTTGTCACTTGCCACACATTGATGGGACAATACACCCTGGTCTCTCTCACATCTCTGCTGGATTACGTTGTCGGTTGTGTGGTAGTGCCAAAAGGGCAGCCACTATGGTTATTTGTGACTTATGTTCTACGGGGTGGCATTTAGAATGCTTAACTCCACCTCTGTTGGAAGTACCAGTGGATCAATGGTCTTGTCCTATGTGTTTAGCACGTTGAGGGTCTGAGTGGACAAGGTCTAGCATTAAAAATATGTTAGAGGCGATTAACGATGGAGCTCTACTTGCACCCGGCCTACCCTTTGTTTGTTAAGTCTTTTGGCGCCTTTTCATGTGGATTACAGTGATTCTATGGTTTTGAGAGGTTTTCATTCGCGGTTAACATTCAGTTTACATGTAAACTGTGTGGTTCGCCGGTGTGAAAGGGGCTTCAGCACGGGCGAAGGGGGCGAGTAAAGGGGTACTTGGAGACCGCTTACTACTTCTTGGTGTACGAGGTCATGGGTCAATTATTTCTTTTTCCCCAAGTCTGGATTGCTGAAAGTGTGTAAGTGTGCATTGTATTATTGTTTTATAGAGGTAACGGTGGTGGTTATGTCACCGTTACTCTCGAGTTGTCTCTGACTGTGCGTTCTCACCTGATTAGCACGATGTTATCTTGGCACGATGTGGTTGTGCACGACAGCTGTCAGGTTCGACGCGTTGGAGGGTTTGTGGAGGTTGGTTTACGCGTTGTAAACCAACTAGGAGGTTAAATGGCCCAAGGAAACCCTGGATGCTAGCTTTAGTTGTTAATTAGAGTTAGTATTAGTGTGCTTTGACTTTTAGGGCCTTGGTGGTGTCTTTTGACACCTCATTTGGGACTTGGAGTCCAAATGACCTCCACAAGTATCCTCCACAAGTATCCTCTCACCTGATTAGCACGATGTTATCTTGGCACGATGTGGTTGTGCACGACAGGTTTCTCCGCAGGCTCCTCTGAAAGTTCATCGATGTCAGCGTAAGGCCCAAGATCAGCGGCCTCCGAGTTGATCGACCAACCTTCGCAGTCCCGCAACATGGAAACGCCATCCATAGGAAATGGAATGGGCATCTCCAGTGCATCGGACACTTCAATAACCTTCACACGTATAATCCATGGGTCCCTAAGAACGACCCTCTCGACAATCGCCCTACCAGCAAAGTAGAGGCCGGAATGAATGAGAGCAACAACAACACCTCTATAGGGCTTCCATCGTCCAGACTTCCCATTCCTTAAGAACGATAGCATGAGTTCAGGATCCATGCTAACGTCAGTGATATGAAATCACTTAAGACAAAGGATAAGGGTATGGCAGCAACAACGATTTTGTCGGCCGCCTGCCGACAAGGTTGGTTCTGAAATCTCAAAGTCGATGAACCTGATCAACAACCACAGGAATCCCTAAATTAGCTTCAGAGTTGTTGGGCAATGGGTCTTGTAAATCATGCTGTCGGCTGTCCGCCGACGGCTAAATGTTACACATAAAGTCTACCATGTGCAGGATGTGACAGGCATCCGCCGAGTGGATATTATCATCCGCTGACGGACTTTGGAACATGAAAACAAAATTGGTGGGAACCGAGTCAGTAGTACTTGATTTCTAATGAGTAATTTTATATGATTAACTGCCGGATACGTGACAGTGAATAACCAAGCATATTCAGGTGAAGGAGTGAGATAAAAAAAGGACCCATGCTGGACCAATGATAACGGACTTGTGCATGATCAGATATATGGACCCGTGACGAAAAGGCTCTAAGAGAATCACTACCAGTTGCGAGCGTGAAGGCAGAGCATTGAATAGGGACAGGCGAGTCCTAATATGACGTATGAGTTCCAGGGGTTTAGTTCATATCCCCACCATTATGCGAACATTATCGCACGCAAACTTCAAATTTGAAATTAGCCACCAAAATCGATCAACGACACCTGCTCAAGGGTTGTCGAGAGCGCGCCAAATTCTGCAGATTCAAAATGGAACACGGTGACAAGATGAAATCAAATCAATCAAAGTAACATCGTAGGGTACGACCCTATTCCCTAGGCCAAATGATAGCCGATGCGACATAAATGATGTCACATTAATTCGAGGTATCATGGCCCCTAAACCCTAGTTTCTAAGTTTTTATCCGAGATGACTCTTCGAGATGGCATGTCACTTGGGTATTGATACCCGGATCAGGCTTAGCACCCGAGCATGAAGTCTCGGCCATCCGTCATGCTTCTTATAAAGATCGAACAACTGCGACGATCCACCGGATTCGAGTACAAAACCCTGTCGTCTTCGTATTTCTGGTCATTTCTAATCCTACTCATCTTGATTTCGCGTTCTCGCTTAGTTAAGTGTACTTACGGTTGTAAGCTTAGAGTTTGGGTTCATCTGCCGATCGCTAGCAACCGACGGACATCGGAGGCTAGTAGAGGCGCTGTAGCGCAACCTATCAGCCGAGGAGTAATTCCCACCCGCCGACAAAATGGCGACAACGCAGAGGTATGTACATCATCACTGTCGGCGGCCAATCGACAGATTTCCTAAACCGTATTAGAGATGCCTTTGTAGTTTATAGTGATTCGTCGGCGGTTCGCCGATGGATGTTGTATGCAGTGTAGTTAAATTTACTGTTGTATTTGAATTTTTGTATAGAAGTGATCTCAAGGGGATGTAGTTAGGTTTCAAAGTGAATACGTCATAGGATCTTCAAAATTATATTTTGTGATACACATTCGACTCTGTCCGTCGGCGACCCGCCAACGAATGCTGAGTTCAGTCCAGTAAAAGCCTTTGTTGTATTAGGTCTATCGCATAGAGGTGATAAGCAGAGTGTGAAGTGAGGTTTTCCAAGTCATAGTGTCTCCAAACATCCTTCTATGTGGTATATACTTGTCACTGTGGTCGTCGGCGGCTCGTCGATGAAGTCATTGGCAGGTGGTCTGATCCTTCTTTATGTCGAGCAGGACTGTAATTCCAAATAAGCCAAAGTGGCTCGTCGGCAGTGCTGTGGACCTTCAAGTGGACGTGGGATGGCCGGCTCATAGCTAGCCATGAGTCACATGTGAGGTTCACCCACAGTTAACGTTGTCGGGCATCACATGGAAAAAAGAGGTGATTGCCTAGTTGGGTATCAACGGGAACCACAATTCTAAAACATTTGTGGGTGGGAGCCTAGTGTCCGTGCTTGACATGAAAGAGGACCCGGAGGACGAGTCAAAAGTGCGACTCCTAATTCAGGTGAAGGTCAAAATGGCTGACGAAGACCTGGACATCATCGCAGTTTGAATCCCCTAGATGACCTGCAGTCAAGAGCTCTACATTAGTGCTCAGGACAGCGGGATGCAATTCATCGGCGTTACCCCTTGAAGACATGAAGGATTTGCTTACCTGTTTTGGAGAAGCGAAGGACCTTAGGAACGCAGAGAACTCCAGGGTCGGGATCAAGACGGCCTCAACGTCGAAGACGGTGAGGAAGCCCAGGAACTCCAGGAGAGCGGCTAGCGACGCTCTGACTGAAGTTGCTGGAACTCCCGACACCGGAGAGTCAAGTTTGCAGGTGGTCAAAAAGAGGGCATCAAAGAAGGACTGCAGGTAAAGTCCGTGGTTGATGTGCTCTCATTTGCCAACTACCTTTATGTCAAGACGAGTGGTCAGGAGCTGCACATCATGTACAAGGCGTTAGAGGATGGTCTTAGCGCGTGTTATCCATTCGGGCAGAATATGCTCCCAACAAAGATTTCCTCCGTAAAAATTCATGTTGCTCCTGACTCGATAAAGTATAGACCCATCATCGCAAATCAAGGACAAGAAAGCGGAGGAGACCTTCATATCGCAGCTCCGAAAGATGAGGGATAAGTGGATCGAGCATGGTTGGCTCGACAGGAGGACCAACTACAAGAAATGGAAGGTAATGTGTCACTTCACTCAACAATTTCGCTCTCGTTAATTGACAATCTCATGAGCATGGCAAAATTAAATTATTGATTATGTTTCGTCGGCGGCCAGCCGACAACATTGTGATTGAGCTCATGTAAATGTCATCTATATCATTGTGCAAGAGTTCTGCAAGGAATACCTTGTAACACTGTTGGAGAAGGACTCCAAGACAAACACGTTGAAGCTGCCGCTTGTCTTTGTACCAGACAATCTTTACAACAATTGGCACGAAGTCTTCAACTCATGGGATTGGGGAAATCTGATTGGCGAGGATGGGAAGAAGCCTCAAAACATCCTGAACAAAACTACTGAACGGGACCTCACCCTCCACGACCTTCAACACGTTCTCGCCCTCCGGGACGAGGAATCCATAAAGCTTGCTCATGAAATCCTCGCGAAGAAGGTATACTTGAAGGTAAGGGGGGGCGCGACAAGGATGCAGAAGAGTTTCGTTGAAATCTTGGTGTCAGGATATAAGAAGATGGAATACATCATCAAGAACGAGCTCATGCTAATGTATTGGAAGTATCCATTGAAGAAGGCTGGCGATAACACCTACTCACCTTGGCCAGTTGAAGAATTGATGCAGTTGACGGACGAGAAGGGCATGAGCGACAAAACCATCATGATCATCAGACGCGAGTTGGAGCTTAGTGATCCGGGGAAGGCCTACCTCAAAGGGAGGTATAGTGGAATTACTCCAAGTACCACCCCAACTCTAGCGGAGTTCCATGCGGCGTTACGGAAGTATGCCCTCAACTGCAGCGATGTTGTAGATGAGTATAGTGTCCGTTAGGAAGTTCGGGTTGCGCAAGAGCTTGAGGACGTCATGAGCCTGATCGACAGACCCGGACTCTTCAATCTCAAGAAGGCGGCGAGCGAGATGTTCATTGTGATCGGCTTCGATAAGTACGGGGTTCCGATCTACTGCAACAAAGACGGGCTCAAGGCTGTTGTAGAGAGGGTGTTGCGGGGTGACGGGGATGACAGAGAACTTTTCGCCCCATGAGTCTTCATCACAGAGGACGAGTCCAATTTTGTGATTGAGACTGAATGTCATTTGAAGAAGCTGGATTGCGCAGTCCACACCATCCGGTATCTTCTAGACTCCAGCAATAGGTTCACTCCCTCCGCCATAGATGAGAGAGCCATCGTGCTTGTCGCCATCCTATTCAACCAGCCCGGAGCTCCACGGTACCACCTGCGCCAGTTCCAAAAGGTAACTGGATTGACGAAGCTTCTCAGTCCACTCTACGACGACGCTGCCTTGCCCTCGGCTGAGAGTTGGGCTGGAAATGAATGCCATCCGACCTTACGGTTGCTCTCATCAATTTTGCAACCCACACTAGTGAAGGGCGACTCAAGTCTGACCGTCGTCAACACTTGGGGTGGAGGCGAAGTGACTACATTGGCCTTGGTAAGTCACCTCTCCTTCATCCATTCATTCCTTCTTTCCTTTTCCTTCTCGTCTCCGTCGGCGGCCTGCCGATGAGACAGTTTTCATACTGATTATTGATCGAGACTATTTGTCCAACAGCGACACAAAGCGACAGTGATCGAGTTTGTTCGTGAGGAGGCGGAGGTTGTTGTCGCGATGGAGCGAGTGCAGGCTATGTCCTTCCTACCGGGGAGGGCTCACCCACTTGCGCTAACACTTCCAGCTGAGCCTACTGTGGAACCCAGGGAGGTGGTCACATTGACTGAAACCGACCAAGATTCAGACCATGGGACCGAGATGGGCGACGATGCGATGGAGGACAGCCTTTTCCTCGGCAACATGTAGAACGATGGACTGCTCACAACAGCCGACTTAGATGTTTGTCTCTATGAAGCACACCTGATAAGGCCTCAGAAGGGAGGAAAGACAACCACTATAATGCGACCAGAGGTGGAGCCGCGACGCGATGACCGTCCCCCTGCACCAAGCGGGATGACCGTCCCTCTATTCGCACGGCTTGCGGATGATACCGTCGTGCGCTTGCAAGGTGCATTCGTCCCTCTCCAAGTTGTGACTCCAATCGACCCTAGAGTCGGCGGCCCGCCGACGCCGCCTGCACCAAGCCCAACTATATCTGGTGGATTTATACCGCGTGAGAATCCTTCGAGTTCTTCACAACTAAGCGCGTCAACAACTCCAAAATCCGGCGATGTTCTACATCATGCACTAGTGCCAGAAGTGGTGAATAAGAAGAAGAAACCGAATGTGAGGATTATTCCTCCAAACCGGAGTACTCACGTTGATGCTTCCGAAATCAGTGGAGGCCAGACTCCCCAGAGTTTGACCCCCACGGAGCCATCGAGAAAGAAGCAACGGAGCCATTCGCTGAAGAGCAAGGCACCGTCGGAAGTTGGTGGCGTTTCCTCGGGAGTGCCGTCACCGAAGAGCAATTCGAAGAACAACAAGGAAGGGCGGTCTCGGAAGCGGTCGCCTCCGCCTGCGAAAAAGGGATTGCGGAAGGCAAAGAAGGGGGGTAGCGTTGGTTCTACCCCAAGAGAGCTCTCAATGTCCCCTGACTCTGCTGATCATCCCAACACGGGGCTTTTGCCTACTGCTCCTCCTGTGAGGTAGGATACAAGCAATACATCTGGAGGTTAGTCACCAGATAGTGTGCCTAGGAGATTTTTCTTGCACTTTAGCACACTACCTTTCTAATAAATGTACTTTATCACGTGAACACAAAGCTCCTTTTCCTTGGTTGTTCTTCTGTGTTCGCAGTCTATTATCAGAATGTGTTTTCATGTTCCACTTCTTTGTTGGCTGCCCGCCAACTGTATATCTAATAGCTTTCATATTTCTATCAATCAGCAGTTCATCCGGGTATTCCTCCTACTGCTATTTCAACTCCAACAGTTTACGAAGAAGGAGCGGATCGGGAAACGGAGGCATTTGAGCACGACATTCAGGTGGGCAGACAACCACTCAATAACTATTTCCTTGTCCTCCAAGTAGACGGTCTGTTACTCGCCCTGGATATTGACAAGGACGGGTTGTGGTATAGCAAGATTCGGCCACGCATGGTTGAGTTTCTAAACTACTACGTTACGAACTTCAATATTGTGATCTGGAGTTCGGAGAATCCAGATAGGCATGCCCATGAAATGAAAACCCTTAGAGATGCATGTCCCAACATTAGAAGGCTTGGTTATATTTTTGATCAGTTGTACTGCGACTTGGCGAGGTTTGGTATTGGGGGTCAGAAACTCTACCTGAAGAGGTTGTCTACGCTTTTCCTGAGTCCCTCGGCGCTAAAAGGAACTGAAGCGAATAGTGGCAGCACCCTATTGATTGACGTTTCTCCTTTGTGAATGTTAAGAACAATCCATATAATGCCATCCATCCGGTTTGCTTCACCATGGATTCTATTGAGACCTCTGCGAATGAGTCCGATGTTCTCTTCAAGGTCTCAAAGTTCCTTGAAGCCATGAAAGTGTCAGGCATGCCTGTACCCTTGTATACCGCGGTTGCAGATTGCCTTTCCTTCGTGAAAGAATCGGCTGTGCATTTCGAAAGTCGAAGAAAGGTAGTCATTTGCCTGGTAGAAAAAGACAAAACTTCCACTGCCAAGGCCGTCGTCCCTGGGATCCGTCGTCTCCTACCAGGTGACCCTGAATGGGAGCAGTACATATGGTCGTACCCAAGCAATAGGCGCCCGCGTCCTAGTACTACTTAGAACTTGCCGTCGGCGGGCAGCCGACGCTTGCAAAATCCATGTTGTAATTCACATCTATATAAATCTACATAAATAAAGACTGTCTCCAACAACTTTCTGTGGTTCATATGCCAAATTTAAGTCGTCATAACAATCACAGTGTCAAATGCTTATGTTTAATACTTATTATATCTATGTCATCGACTTTTGCCTCCAGGTGCCCCACATTGTCGATGGGTCTCAAGCGGGGGAGATTCCATCCAGAAGCATCTTGAGGTGCCAATTGTGAAGGTCAATCACTACATCCTTGTCCTTGGTGTAAACGGTTTGTTGATTGCACAGAATATAGGCAAGGACGGAAAGTGGCATACCAAATTTAGGCCAAAGTTGGCTGAGTTTATCAACTTCTGCGTGGATAACTTCACAGTTGTGCTTTGGAGTAGCGAAAGTCAGCCTAAGCTCGTTGCCCAATTGGTAGCCCTCAGAGGCCACTGCCCGGTTCTTAAAGTAGTCAAATACGTATACGATAATTCCTACTGTGATGTTGCTAAGAAACTGGTAGGAAATCGGAATGTATACCTCATGACACTGTCTACATTATTTTTGAATCGAAAGACAATGTTAGGATCTGGCGCAAATAGTCAGAACACCCTTTTGCTTGACGACTATCCTTAGAGGAATGTCAGGAATAGTCCTCTGAATGCAATGCATCCGATGGCATTCACCCTAGAGTCAATGGAGTTGGAGGAGAACGCCGTTCTTTTCGGGGTCATTTAGTACCTTTCTGCTTTGTTAGAGTCAAGCATGCCTGTACCCGATTATATTCGCAAGAATCCTAGCTCTGGATACCTCCGACTCTCCCCCGGTGACCCACAATGGGAGGACTTTGTTCTGGCGTACCCAAGCAATAGGCGTCCTCTTCGTACCGTTGCATAGTAGTTCGGCGTCAGCGGGCAGCCGACACCGAAATCGCCCAATTTTGCCAGGCTTTGACATTCATGTTTGTAACACTAGTTTTCTATGGAATAAAATCCCTCACAATCATCACCGTCTCCCTTGCACATAGCTCATCACTTATTGTATGCATTTGAATTGACTTTTCTCTTCAGGTAGACTGTCTTGACGAGGAGATGGAAGAGCTGGTTACGATTGTTGAGAACTCGGTCATTATATATCTAGATGATAGCTCATCGGAGAGACCGAGTCCTCACTCGATCGACGACTCGCAGACTGCACTCGACGGCTTCCGTTCCCAGAATTCGTCCTACCCACCACTTTGGTATGGAAGATGACAATCGAGACTTTACACTATCACCGATGGAGGAGGTGGGGCCCAAAACGTGTCTACCGTATTCTTGTTGAATCCGTCGCGGACCACGGTATTAACCGTGAAGACGACAGCCAAGCATTCGCCTCTGACAGAGCGTGGCCTGGAACGGTCGGAGTAGTCGGCGGGCCGCTGACTGCTACATCGACCCCATACCCGGCTGCCAGCGTGAGCTCCGAAGTTGTTCCAAGGAACATTTAGGTGGGTCCTTCAAGATACTACCTCGTCCTAGAAGTTAGAGGGCTTCTAATGGCTGAACGATATGGTTATTGGGGAAAAGATAAGAAGCCCCATTTTCATCAAAAACCTTGGCCGGATCTTCTTGAGTTCCTGACTTTCTACTAGTCCAACTTCGGATTGGCATTCTGGTCCACCGAGAAATATCAACCCATGAACAGACACATGGGTTACTTGCGCGAGGTGTACCCCGACCTACATAAGGACATCCGAGAGATGACCAACGGGTTTTGTGATATCTCTGTCTGGGTGAATCCTAAAACAATGAAGTGCGACATGTTGTTGAAGCGGCTTGCTCACCTTTTTCGAGATAGACGCTATCTTATCGGGCCAGACGCTAATGAACGGAACACACTGCTGATCGATCATTACCCCCTCCGTAATATCCTAAGTGATCCTTTTAATGTAGTGCATCCTTCAATATTCACTTACTGTCCCCCGGAACACACACTGCCTGGAGGACAGACGTATCTTCAGAGTATGCTGATTCCCTGGCTTCAAGAACTACTTGAGTCCAGATTCAACTTCCAAGATTACTGCAGGCTAAACTCCAATTAGGGTCAACGTTGTATTTTCCAGGGAACAATGGTCCACAACAGATACCGAGAAGTCCTTTCTTCTTACCAAGAGGGCTACGACAAGCCAGGTTGTCTAGATGAAGTAATGGCAAGTTGATAGTCACTCCCCCACCTTAAAGAGCCATCTATCCTCAGAGGGCCTCACGGACAAGCACCCACTTTAATTCACTGGACTCTCGCCCATCGTAAACATTGGTAAATGTTATAGACGGTATCATTTAATTACTTTTATGTATTCATCTCAAATTTTGGTGAACTAATTTTCTTTGTTTTATATTCCTCGCATATCCTATTTGAGTGGTTTGTTTCATATCCATCTACTTATTGTAGTTTTCTCCGTCGGCGGCTCGCTGACGTGTTTAACTTCTCACTTCCACCAGTAGTTTGCATCATGACAATGTTTCTTTAACATTTTTCAGGGAACATCTTTCCATTTCAGATGCTTGCACGCTCCTCCATCACCGATTCGAAAATGTATCGTACTATGTGTCAATGGTCTTCTTTGCTATGTGGACCCTTGCAAGCCAATATCTTTTGATTTCCCTCTTGGGAATGTTGTCTAGAGGCCAGGCCTAAAGAAACTATTCGAAATGTTACTTCCCCGCTTCAACATCGGGCTCTAGTCAACGATGCCTCTAAACAAGTTAAAGCCGCTCTTGTTGCACATTCTTCCGGAAGGAGTCTTTCAATGTTTATCGTTTGTTTATAGCAGAAGTGACTTAGCTGATAGTTCCAAGTTTCCTTGGAGCTACAAAACGTCGTCCACTCTCTGTAAAAAAAAAACAATCTAGACAAGTCTGCAAGCCCTACCAAGTACTATTTGTCGACGTTGACCCCAAATCGCTTCAAGGTACCCCCGACTGGATTTGATATATCCCCTGGCCGTTCCGAGGTCATTTGACCGCTCCAACCAAAGACGGAGTAATCCCGAATGTGGCGACTGACATCATTCCGCTCATCTACCCCCTCCATAGATTTTCATCCGTCCCTGAATATATGTCGGAGGTTGAACGTCCGGGTCAGGCGCACTGGGCGGTTACGCAGGCGCGCAAGTATGGGCGAGCCGTCGTCAGATGGTCGGAAGTTGAATGGTAGGTCTTTCACCATCGGCGGCCCGCCGACTGTCGTTCGTTGAGCATATTACCTTCAAACTTTCTGTTGTCATACTGACAATCCCTAGCGCTTTCTGTATCACATGTTCTTTTCATTGACACTGTTCGAGGCCTTATCTCGTTGAGTAGCTTAAGATGTTTTTTTTAGTACAATTAGTGATTTGGAAAAGACATTTTCTTTAACAGGTCTATTTTGTTAATCGGCGGGCAGCTGACATTGTACTTATCCTCCTATTAATTTATGTGTTCATGTTCTCTGGCTGCATCTTCGTTGTGTTGCCACTGCCGTTCGAACTTTTCGACGCCATACTCAGAACCCATGTTCGACAATTCCTCTCGCATATCTTTTATCTTCCGCAATTATTTTTGTTTATATCGACCTTGGATTTCATTGTTATCGTAGAAAAGGTTTAAGCAATTTGATGCAGTTTGTTGCTCTTGTCTTTGATCGGCTGTCAGCCGACAACCATGTACTGTGATTTTTCAAATAATATTGACGACATTCTTTAATCTTTCGCTTCCGGTATGTATGATCTGGAATTTGATAACAACACCATAAACCATTGGGCGCCACTGGAATCTACGACCATGGTAGATTTTTAGAACATCATCAACGCTCTCGCTACATTTTTGCCCTAAACCCTCTCTACAACGGGTGGACCATTTTCATGAGCCAGCTGTCCGTCGATGAGATATTCTTCCCACTCTTATTTCTGGAATTTTTTTTTCCACATTTAGTTAAATATCCGTTATACTGTAATAAGAAATCAGAGACGTTTTCTTTCATATTCTTCTATCGTGACGAGTATTTTGCTTGAAAAACAAAGTATCTAAGGGAATGTTTTTTAGTTGTAATCTCCGTGAAGGGTATTGCTATGTATATTTTGTCTAGCCTATCTTTAGAATTACATAAATTTCTCATAATTCAATAAAACTCTTTTCATATCTACCGCATTAAAAATAATGAATATTTATGTACTTAAATTGACCTATATGCCACTTTACTTTCCATTACTCAAATTGCCTCTTTTACATTCTAACTTTTTCTTATAGAGTCAACATTCCAAAATCACAGAAAATCATCAACGTCAAGAATCCTTTGCCTAGACCTATTTCGTTCCATGAAATTACATGGGTGCATGCTGGTAGACAATGATGGAGCAATGCAAGTGCAATTGTGCATTCATACATGGCTTCTCCACACGAGAGACTTCCTTGTAAACCTCGTCAAGAACGGCAAGTGGAAAGCCGGATAACTCCATCCCATGGAATGGAAAAAACTACCCGTAAGCAAGAATGAAATAAGAATCTTACATCTTAAAACCTCTCTAAGCAATACAAGACCTAATCACAATACTAAGACGAATGAAAGAGAGTATTCTAGAATACCAATACCCGTCATGATTTTAAAACACACCAAATACAACATTATGTAATGGATAATTGAAGCAATACTTGTTAAGATCCCCCAAAAAGCATGAAGTTGTGCCATAAAAACCCTAATTGACACGATATGGAATGATTGAAATATGTCTCATATCCTAAACTATAATAAATCACTTATTGAAAAAACTAATGTATCACTCAAGAAACTTGAAAATATAAAACTCAAACCCTAGTTCTCAATAACAACATACCTAAGCATAAAAAATGAGCTCGAAGGATCAATCTCTACGGAATGGAAACCATGAAATAAAACCATATATTCAATATTAGTGTCAGATGGGTACAAAGGATAGCACTTGAGAACACTTGGGAGATACTGAAACAAACCCTACACGTGCTCCTACACATAAGCTTCACAGGAGGCAATACCCGTCACGGGTATTTCGTAGAGAAATGTGTCTGGACGGGCGAGAGAAGCGCACGGGCCAGGGCACATGCCGAGAGGGGGGGATGTTTGTGTGCCAAAAGGCTGGGTTTTACCACCTGGCTGGCTAAGAGGAATGATTCATCTTATGGGGAACTGCCCCCTTCATCCCACGAAGGGGAATGAGGGGGTCAGTTCGCCCCGGGTCTCAAAGAGGCAGATCATCGTGGACATAGTTGGTAAGATTATCCATCAAGAGGAGAAACTTATAGCATTTATAAATCAATTAATGTAAATATACTAAGTGAGAATTGAAGTGTAGTGCTTGCTGAAATAATATAAATTCTCAATTCTTCACACAACTTTCTAGATAAATATAGTTGACGGTTGCCCAGTTGGAGAACAGTCGTCTTCTCCGAAGGACAGAAATTGCACAGTAAATTCCAGGTAGAACAGTCGTCTTCTCCGGAGGCCACTGTGTTAGGGTTTGGCGGAACATTTCCACGCAAAGCAACAAACAAACACACACACACTCTCTCTCTCTCTCTCTCGCGCACATCGCTCTTTTCCAATGACACTAGCTCATCCATCGCCATGAGTAGCTCTGATTCAAAGTGGCATCTTTGAGGAGGATTGCACTCCTCCACTCCAACCTCGAACGACCAATACCCGAACGCAGAGGACCACGGGAGCAAGGATCATGGCGCTACGAGGTGCTGTTCTCGTCTACGTGCTGGTTCTCCTCTCGGCTGCGCTCTTGGTAATCTCATCAGCTCGCTCTTACTAACTCCAGCTAGTTTCTCGATCGGGGTTGGGTCGAATAGATTTCCCGCATTGAGGCTTGTCAGGGGTTTTGTAGAGCTGTTGTAGGGCAGAATGGGATGGAGTTGAAGTGGGTGACTTCAATTTGGGTTTGGGTTCTGTCATGAATTCGTTTGAAGCAAGGAGTGTAGCTTTGTGAGTGACGGAGGGAGAGTATCGGAATTGGGGAGGTGATCGATCATGCCTTACTCGTGTGAGTTTTTTGACGTGCTTTGTGTTGTTCAAGCTGAGAATCTTGTGTTTGGAGAATTTGCCAGGTCGGAGGAGCGGACAAGATGGCTAGTACTAGAGAATGGCCGAAGCGACCGCGCTCGTCGGTCTTGTCTCTCTTCAACTTGAGAGAGAGAAGCAAGTTTTGGAGCCAGAGCGTCCTTTCTCATGGTAAAAGATAATGATCTTATTGATTCATCTTCCGTCTTGTTTTTTCATGGGATCCCTGTTGAAAGCGCCTTGTTTTTGGTTCAGTTAATGAAGATTGGGATGCTTCAAAAGAGGTGAGCAGAGAAGCCAAGGCGAATTACACCAAGGCAGGTACGGCTTTGATTTTCTTTCTTTTAGGTAAGTTGCGTCTTAATGTTGGAGTGTGCTTAATCAAACATGTTGTGCAGGATATTTGGGATACTATTTGAAGCTGGAAGAAATTGATTCAGTTCACATTCCCATCCCTATCAACCTCATCTTCGTGGGCTTCAATGGCGAGGGAAATCAAGGTATTGCAACTGTATTCATTATTATGTGATATTCTGGATTCACAAAAATGTCATTAATTTCAAAAAAAATCTGAATCCGTTGTCGTGACTGATTGTGTCATTGTTTCAGATATCAAATTGGGACAGGCAGAGTTAGAGAGATGGTTCTCAAGTATGGATCACTTGATTGAACATACTCGTGTGCCACAGCTCGGAGAGTCGTTGACGCCCTTTTATCGTTTGATGGGAGATGGAACGCAGCGGCACCACCTTCCTCTAGTCAGTAATACTCATTACAAGTAAGTTCTGGCTCCTTCTAGAGATCCAGCTTTTGCTTTTTGTCAGCAAATAGAAGAGTGTAACTGACTTTGTGTTGGTGCGAATGTGTGACAGTTATTCGGTACATTCTATTGAAATGAACGAAAGTGTGACCCGAGTCTTTGAGAGGGCGATTGTTGCTCTGTCGCGTAGAGTGGATCCATCCGATTTGAAGTATGTTGTTTCTCTCCCTGATTGTGTTGTTTTGTGTTCTTAATGATATCTTTTATGCTTGCATGAAGTATATTGCGTTCATTTTCGTGAATCCACATTTATAGGCCTGGCACGGAAGCGGTATGGCAAGTGGATATGGACAGCATGTCACATATCTTTTCTAGCTTCATCAGCTTCCTTCAGCTGGACGATGCATACAATATCATAGTGTTGAATCCGAGACGAAATGCAACTCGTGCTAACTATGGCTATAGGTATGCGTATCTATGCCTCTTATTGTAGATATTTGTACTGAACTTTATGTGGCTTTGTAGCCTTTGGCTTCCGTTTTAACTCTATCTTTTCATGGTAAATCTCATTTCAATTGCGTTGGAATGTGCGTTTCTGGATGTGGCTCCTGAACCGTGACTACTTTTATGTTGGGTACAGACGAGGGTTATCTGAAGAGGAGCTTCGTCTTCTTGAAAACGTGAGGATCTGTGCTCACATTTTGATACTATTCCATCTGTTGCTCTTCTTGGGTGTTGACTTTCAATTTCTGACTAAGGAATTCATTTGCAGGACGGAGACGTCAAGAAGAAGGTTTTGGAGTCAAAGAGACTTCATGTTTCCAATCCTCTAGGTTGAGATGCTCAGACTACTCTATATGTTTTGTGATGGACTCTTTAAAATTCTATTTGAGTATACTCTTTGGATCTTAACAATTTTTACTTGATTGTGCAGAGAAGGATAGGTACCAGAAACCTCTATATGCACGACACCCTCTGATGAAGTTTGCGTGGACTACAGCCGGCCATGCAGACACGGTATGTTTAAATCTTACTCTTTGCTGTTGCTCCTTGTCTATATTCCTTTGATGAAGCGAAGCTTTTTCCAGGTTTAATACTGTACTTGCACTTAAATTTAAAGTTTCGATCTCGTTCATGCCTTGCTTGATGGGAGCTGGTACTTGAGATGAATCGATGATTTTGGGAATCAGGCAGAATCAAAATGGAGGAAAGCTACATATTCACAGATCAATCTGCTGTGATCTAGTAAATATCTGGAATTCAGGGTTATAAAACGATGTGCTTGAGATTACGGTGTGCTCACTAAGTTTGCGGAGACTTCCAGGGGCATTGGGTGGACGCATATGATATCGCTCTAGCTGAGGTAGAGAAGAATTCATATGGCAAGTCAACTGTGGATACCATGATTCACACCGCTCAACAGGTATATTTTGGCTCTGGAAGAGATGAAGTTTAGTGTGAATGTGTACAGATGATCTTGGATGGAATCCTGTTCTATTTAATATTGAATCGACTATAGCTAATGGAAACGTGAATGCTGAAGTCTATACTATTTTGTGTACAAATTCAGATACTGGCTGACCGAAGTGGAGAAGGAGATGGGCTCTTTAGATCGCTTAAGGAAGGAAAACCAACGAATTTGCAAGCTGACTGTTTAGTGAATACGTGGGTGGGCAAGCAAAGGTAAACACTTGCAAAGATCATGTACATTAATGAGTAATGTTTTTGTTAAAAAGGTAGTGTTTGCACTGGGCTTAAAACCGTATATTTGGACAGGTTCTTGAGATTATGAGCTTCTGCCTGCAGATATTTTTTTAACCTCTTACTATTTGCATTCTGGGTCAATAGGTGGGCTTTTGTGGACCTCACAGCACCACCCTTTACTTGGGGTCCAACTGTTGGAGGAGAAGGAGTCCGCGTGGAACGCAGCTTACCATCTGTGGACGAAAGTTTTGGTCTCCATTCTTGGAGAGATGATGGTACTGCTTAACACCTCCCACTTTTCAGTATATTATTGTGTACCTTAGAGCGTGATGTGGCCACTTTTATCAGTATGTAAATGGTCCTCTATCTACTTGTAGGATTGTAGATATATCTATTTCCAGTTTGTTTGATCCAAGATGATCCGCTGAATCTGTAGGTGCATCTGAAGAAGAGGTGCATGAGGAGTTGCAGAAGATGGTTCAAGATCGGTTTGTAATGTTTGAAGAAAAACAGGTGGGTTTTGAGTTGGGATTTGAATGGTGGACTTTACACGTAACTGTAGGGGTTGGGAATACGCTGATGAACTTGTAAAAATATGGAGTTTCGGAGTCCAAGTGTACATATGGATAGATTCTCTGATGTCAATTACAGATGTGGTATGGTGAACTTTGCCAATGGTTGTGTTTCAGGATCCCCAACAGCATGCTGTTGACATGCTTCTGGCTGAGATTGATGTTTATGAAATGTTCTACTTCAAGCACTGCCAGAGCCGAAAAGTTCTCCTATCTTTATGTGAAGGTACTGTCTTTTGCCTACTCCTTGTGTTTTTGCCCGTGTTTAGTTTCTTGCACTGGAATTCGCTCTGTAAAATGTGTTCCAACTTTGCTGGCAGAGCTTCGCGAAAGGATGAACGATGTCAAGTCAGACCTGTCAAGCTACAGTGCAGAATTACCTGAAGAAACTCAGCGCATGAAAGCATCTGATGCATTGAAGCGAATTGAAGAGTGGAACTTGTTCTCAGCCTCAGTCGTGGTATGTGTTTGATGTTTCACTTCTCTTAAAAGTTCGGCTCATTTAACACCTACATCTTATTTGCTTTTTTGGTCTGTGCGTCTTTTTTTGACACTTTGATTGTCTGTTGTCGCCTTTGCAAGTCTAGCTGTGCTTTATGCTTCAAACGTGCCCTTCATTCTCATAGACATCTGAAAGTAAAGATAAAATTCAAACCTTCAAGTGGCACTGAATCTCATAGTGACCTGCAGGAGCCTGAAGCCTTCTCACTTTCACGAGATTCGTTTTTGGCGCACCTTGCTTCAACTTTGTCTGCATCCATGAAGCACCTCATCACGCCATCAACAGCTGATGGGGCATTTCATTACTATGAGAAGATAGTGTTCCAAATCTATGTCATAACTCAAGAGGTGGTCCTCAATCTACTTCCTCTGCATCTGCTTCTTAGTATAGATTGAGGACAACTTTCTATGTTTGCCCTGATTAGTGTTCTTAGTACTTAAAAGGACTTCGTGCACGTTGTTAAAAGTTTCATGTGTCCACCAATGATAGTGCTGCTCGATCATTTTTCAGATTTATGTCTCACTTGCGGGTGGACATAATTATGTGACCCTTTTTTTGTTCAAGAAGTTTATACCACCTGCTTTTTTTTCCCAGAGGTTGAAGAATCCGGCTCTGGTGCCAGTGGATGTTGAAGCTTTCACAGGATCTTTGAAAGAGTTGATTGTGCCTTCTCAGAAGGTTGCGTTTAGTGTTAAGAAGTAAGTCTCCTATTCTTCTTCGCACAGTTCAATCACTTCTTCATATCGGCCATTTGGAAGGATTTGCACTCTATCTTGGTTTTTGTTAATGGTTTGCGGTTTTGTCGATTTGTGGGAATACAGAGTAGTGCTTTCAGACGATCCTGCGCTGGCAATGGCTTTCTCTGTTGCTCGACGTGCTGCCGCTGTCCCAGTTTTGTTAGTGAATGGAACTTATCGCTCTTTAAATCGTGTATACCTCGATTCGCTTCTTCTTCAGGAGCAGTTGCAACGGCTTAGTGGCTTTGGACCCCACTCAGGTGCGTCTATGAAAATTGCTCACCGATAATCATCAATCTCCACAACAATAGAATCTTTATTTTCTACGTTTTATTTTAGTAGTGCTTGCTTTTCAATGTTTATAATGCAACAGGCAGAACCGGGCCTTCAGTATGTAGGGATTGCTAGGTTTTTTGAACATGCGTCTTTTTATGCTTAGTTTTGACTAGTTGAAACTGTTGTTGAGATCTCACAAGTTTATTCTGTTTCATAATCTGCAGACCTTAATGAGCAGGGACGCGTTTCGTTAGAAGTACCTATTTTCTGGTTTGTGCGGTCAGGCGAAGAGCCCTTGTTCATTGACAAGCATTATCTGGCGAAGGCCCTGCCGGACATGGTTTTCGTTGTGCAGTCTAGCAAAACCAAATGGGAGAGTCACTTGCAGTGCAACAGCAAAGTTTTCCATTGGGACCTCAGGTATGGCTACACATTCAAATTCCAACGATGTACATAAATTGCGGTTATTGCCACTCTAACGGTCCTCCTTTCGCTTGTGCCAGCCGACCAATGAAGGCAGCAGTGGCAGCTGTGGCAGAGCATCTTGCAGGATTAGTCGAGACTCAGCTCACTTATAGTCATGCTCATCAAAATTCTGCCCAGGTGTGTTTCAGCCTAATCAACCCCAGTGTCCTTCATTACCTCATTTCGTAGTTAAAAAAGTATAATGATTCTATTGCCATTATTGATATCAATATTATTATCATATTTTTTTAACATATTTGTAGATCGGAATTTTTCTGATTTGAGATGATTTTGTGGAAGCAGGATTGGACTTGGGTAGCAGGGTCTCACATACTCTCCTCCACAACTAAGGGTTACGAAGTATCAAGTTTTCAAGCGGATGCTATTGCCCGTAGCTACATGGTTACTGCCTTGGATGAATCAATCGAGACTGTCAACGCAGCAATACGCCTTCTAAGCAAGGAGGGAACTTGTATCCTTCACATTGCTGCGTTGATATTATTTTCGTCTTTTAGCATAGTTTAGTATCGCTTGCTATTTTTAGTTTCTTTTTGTTGCCTTGACCCTGATATTCTAGACGAGAAAACGTTTGGAGTGGTGAAAGCACGTCAAGCGAAACTGATGAGACATTATCAAACTGTTGTCCACCTCTGGAAGCGGGTATGTCTTGCAGTCGGTTATATTTTCCACCTTGAAAATCGGCTCGTTTTCTTCGTTATAATGCATCTAGTTGTATTTTGTTTCGTAGTTCTGGACGTCAACCTTAGGTCTGAACATTGCTTGTTTGACTGTGTCACAGATTGCAAGTTTGGCTGAAGGTTTGCGTTATGGTGAAGTGGTGAAGCTGCTGGGCTATCTCGAAAAAGACTCAAAAGAGTGAGTTTCCTTGCTAACTGGCATATGTTTCAATCTCAGTTTACTTGAGTAACTGGTGGTCACACAAAGTTTGAATGAGATACCCTCTCTTTTGATTCATAATAGAAGAGCTTGGTGGTCCCTCAACTAGAATCCTTATTAAGAATTGAAGAGCTTGGTGGCATGTAAATTCAAGGTAGGAACAGTTTTAACCACCTTTGAGAATGAAGGAGACGTCATGTTGTACCATGAATCCTAGCCTTCTTTTTCTTCATTGAGAGCTATTTACGGCTGATACTAAGTGAGAAAAGAGGTCGAAACTTGTGGTACCTTTGCCTAACTTCACAACAACTTCGTTATATTTCTTGCTTCTTCCGTCTTTCGTTTTGGATTTAACATGTGGGTTGTGGTGCCTTTCCAGCTTTTACATTGAGGCAAATGAGACTGTAACTGGCATGCATCCCATCCGGTGCTTGAAGCAGAGGAAAGTGGGCCTGGACTTGGACCTCTCCAAGGTGCTGGGCGGAGTTTTATTGGTAGTGGTTGTCCTTTGGTTGTTGTTGCGAAGGAGGAGGCCGAAACCAAAGATCAACTAGTAGTCTTTTCTTCCATGTGCAGCTGATGCAAATCTGTTCTTTGTACATTCAAAACACTGCTGAAATGGTTTGTAGATTGCTCACCTGCTTGCTATGTTCATGTGTTGAGACTCGATGGTTTGGCTCTGACACTTGAAATACAAGTAGGTACACTACACTTTTTTGAAGAAACCGGGATCTCATCGAAGGATTCTTTAAGTACGAAAATATTTTTTAAGCCAAATACTCATTCTCGTCAAGTAGGAAACACCACAATATGTGACATTGTATTCACAGTTATCCATTGTAATTGAATGTATTTGAGACGGTTTAAAGTGTAAGTATTCAAAGAATTCTATGACTCTACTTCCAATTCATGAACTTATTCATGATCCAATTCATGGTATTGTACATTCACAAGGTGAAGATGTCAAAGAAGACTGCGAGGAAGTTTCAGATGCGCATCGTCAAGGCGTTTAAGCTGGTATATGTTGCGGCGCTCCTTTCTCGGTTGTTTTGTATTAATTCTCTCTGTGTATGTGCTTGTTTGTTCTTAATGTGCATTGGTGACTTACGGATTTTCTGTTCCAGCTCTGGTTTTCGTATTTCGGATTGGTGAACAATTGTGAAGCGAGTTCCCTGTGCTTTTCTGCGAGTTCTTCTGTTTGTTTGCAAATTGTTGAGAAGTCGGTGTTCTTGTTGTTTTACTCAAGATTTTACCCAAGACTTGCGCAATGGTGTTTTCCATGAAATTTTTAGCGAAAAATATTTTTGCAGTAGGTAGCCTAGAACTCCGTCAGCAAGAATTCTGGAGATTCTATCATTTCTCAGAATGCAATGTTGTAAAACAATCTAGATGACTTGCTTTTGGCGCCAGGTTGAAGAAAATATTCACTTTGGCCTAGCTTTGGAGGAGGTGAGAGCGTTGGAGATTCAAGAAAGTGATGGACATCCTCAGCACATTGAGCTAGGAAGACAACTCTGAAGGAATGACTTGAGGCCAACTGGACAACTATACTTGCTACACTAAAGATCATATTTTGTGCAGTACACACTCAACGCAAAGCCATACACTAATTGCGAATTTCGTAATTAGTGTAGTGACATAACAATACTCTAAATGTGAAGGACTTCACTATATGTGAATTTCAATAAAGATTGCAATGAATTTTTTTTTACTTGTGCGCATTAACCCCTAAGGGACCAAACGTCCCCCCGGGTCATTTTGGATTTTGGGCATGTACCTACAAATCGAAAAAAAATCCTTTTTAGTTGAATTTTTTTTTCAAGATAGGATCTGATAAGAGCTTCGTGGAGTTTTTTTTTTTTTTTTTTTTGGATTTGTGGTTTGAAAGTTAGTACCACTTAAAGCCAAAAGTGGGGACTTCGGGCACCTCCAAAAATTTTGACAAAAGTTTCTATTGACATCGAGATTTTCACACATATAAAGAATATTTCCTTTTCTCGAAAATTTTCAAAAAAATTCTTGTCTTTAGTGTAAAAAGGCATTTTATTCCTAGTCAAACATTTTCACACATTTTTGGGCAACGGGGGAAGAAAAATTCATCTTTTCTACATAAAACCTAGAGATCTTCATATTTTTCACTTTTTAGATTTTCAACAACAACATGTGGTGAAAATCTTCTTACAGTATTGACCGTTTGGATTATCATTTGAATACATGCGTAGTTCACAAAAAAATAAAACGTGAAATGGCAATTTTTGAACCTCCACTCCTTGCACACTTGTTTTGAATATGCTACACCCCTTTTTTACCTCTAAAAATTGGTGTGTTGGGAAATAACATCATGCTTAAGACAATGGTAAAAAGATTTAGACCTTGTACAATGCAAAAATTTGATACAAAGTGAAGTCAAAGTCTGCTGATCTACTCAATGCAAGGAAGAAAATGAACCATTGTTTTGACTTCAAACACTAAAATCTATCAATCCGTGCAGTGGATTGCGACCAAAATTTTATGGCATGTTCATAATGAATTCTATTTAAAGATCGTACGGTTGAAAATCCAAAATTAATTTTAAAATGTGAATTTCATGTCTCTTTTTGGGAGTGACAGTTTTGGACTGGTTTTAGAGCGAAAGTGGTCGTGGTCTTTTAGGGGTTAAGAGTATGAAAAGTAAAAAAACATGAAGTGTACATTTTGAGTATGGAAAGCCGATTTAAGTACATTTGAAGAAAACAACCATTTGGAAAAATAACTTTGGTAAAAAAAAATCATAGATTGCAAGAAGGAAAAAAAAAACATTTGCAAGGAAAAGCTTGAAAATAAGAATTGAGACATGGAATGAAAACAAAGATTGCAACCAAAAAAAAGGAAGCATTTGAAAGGTAAAGCTTGAAAATGAGAATTGAGACATGGAATTAATACAAAATTGCAACAAAAAAAAAAGTGTTATAAGAAGATTGAAGAAAAAAGAATGAAGACATGGATGGATAATAAAATTGCAATAAATTTTCTTTCAAAAACAATGTGTAAGAAAAAGATTGAAAAAGTAAGCATGAATAAACTTAATAAGAAGGAAACATTTGCACTAAGAAATTGGAAAGAATAAAAACAGCCAAAGAGGATAAAGGTAAAATTGCAAATATATGATAAAAAAGATACATACACATAGATTAATTTGTTGTAGGCAAATGTGGCACTTCTAACCCTTCAAAGTATGGACGATGTTTTGCAATGATCTCTTGAAGGTGTGAAAATAATTGTTCAATACTCCAAGTGCCATCTAAATCCAATGCTAAGCCACATCTAATCATGGCTTTTTGCGCATAGAAAATATTGTCAGAATCAACCATGCGGTTCACATCATTATTTGCATTTGCTCCTAAGTGAAGAAAAAAATGATTACCCGGATTTGTAAGTTTCCCCGACCATTGACCGTCGCCACGCACATTGTTTCCGATGAATTTGGATTTTTTCGCCTTCCACCATCTTGTCCATGCCTCTATTATTATTGAGATGATAAAAGTATTCGTCAATCGGCAAAGATGAGATATACATGGGGGAGTTATTTAAAGACCATTTGAGCTAATACATCCGCTAATCTAGGGGTAATATTATGGCCTGTATAATTATCCACCCAAATATGTTTTGTGCAATTATGGACATCCGGTTGGTAAGATCTAGGGTCCTCAAGGAATTGAGGGAAAATGGAGTGGTTTATCCATCCCTTTGAATCCGAGTGGTAAAAAACTCCGGAAATAGAGTCTGATAATTTGTGGATGGAATAATTACTATTAGCAATGGTAAAAATAATCATCGGGGCTTCTATCATTGGTCTACGTCCCTCCAAAATCCAAATGACAATGGTCATTGCTTCTCCACCGCTAACCACATTAGCAGAAGTGACCAAAGCATCTCTACAAAATCCTAGAGCTCACCCATTGTCCATATTGATGGAAAATTGGATTTTGTCAAAGTTTTTTATGAGATTTTTATTAAACTCACCCGATTGGAATCCTCGTTGTAAAATACTCTAATGGAAAGCGGTGCTCATCTCTACTTGATTTTCTTTTACTAAGTTATAAGTTAAACGTCCCATTTCAAAAAGTAAATTACTATTATGTGCGTCCATGAAATGATATCTATGTGTGCGTGATTTTTTGTATTAATAAAATATTGTTATTAGGGTTGGTAGATTGGACATTATGGAGTAAGTCTAAAGCTAATTATATGGAAAGGGCCATTTATATGAGAAGAGCATATATTACCCCAAAAGTCTTGTATACCTCAAAAGACTAAAGTCGGGTACCACCCACTGTATCCAATATGATCTGCCGGAATCCCATCCACATAACGTCAAAATACCTTAAACCGACACTTTAGTGATTCTGTGTTTCAAAAGTTGAGATTTAATTGCAAAAAAAATATGTTTGGGTAGAGAAATAAGGTTCTGATTTGTGAGAGAATTTTTTTTTGAAAACAACGTTGTAGATTGTGAGAAAAAAGAAAGAAAGTGGGTTTCCTCCAATCAACCCTAAAGCGACCAGGTTTAGTGACAAAACCAAACCTTAAAAGCACATTAAACCGTCACCTTTATCCCACCAAACCGCCAGCTCCATCCAGCTCCATCCTTGCATTCATTGGTGGGCTTGGAATAGACTTGGAATATTTCTGACAAAAATTATGACAAAAAAGAGAGGAAGAAATCCGGTTCTGACGAGGTCTGCAGGGTCGCTTCAGGGTTGAGTGTCGGTTTAAGGTATTTTGACGTTAATGCCTTGCTGAGAATACGTTTTGGGCACCTTTGTTGGTGCGGGTGATTTCCAGCACTTGAATAGTAGTGGTCTGGTCAGGAGGCATGAGAGAGTCACGAATGGCCTAATGATAGAAGCCCCAACTAGATTAATTTTGAACTACGCGTAGAAGTGTTCAGGGAAAGTTATGTCTGCACACTTGTACAAACCTCGGCTTCCACGAATGGCGTTCTCTTCGATCGTGTACGCAATTACAGCGCGTCAGCTGTTCAATGTGCAAACTTGCTAGGGGACGCGGCGACATGGCGTTTGGTCGGATGCCTGCATCCCTACAAAAAAACGAATACCGTATAAACATCCGTGATTTCCAGTCAATATTTAGATGTGGATGAACTCAGTGAATGATTTTTGTACATTGCTGTAGGGGAGTAAGGTCAAAGGTCAAGGTCCGACGATGACGTCAATCACAGAATGTGGCGTTGAGGACCGCACCACATTGGGTAGTGTTAACATAGATTTAAAAATTCTGATGTATGTTTGTTAGTGATGTACGTCCGCCACTCCACATCCGTCCAACACATGTATTTCATTTGTTAGGATTTTGCGTGTATGCGTATTGTAGTGCATACACGCTTGACTTAATATCTTTGTTAAGTCAAGCTTTGTGAGTGTGTTTAGAGAGTAATTAGTGAGTTTCCTTTGTTTGTAAGCAATAGGTTATCATTAATATTGGCTCCGCATTCTCTAGTTCCGCTCACACTCGTTGATTCTCCTTTTGTGGAGTGCGAGACACTTGGCTACTCCTGCGATTCACAACATTCTCACTTGACAAAGACCCTCCCACATATCCGTCTTTAGTTATCCCACCCGATCTCAAATTTGCAACAAACGGTGCTTGATTTTGACAATTTTTGTAACTTTTACTAGGTAGGGTACTAGTAGGTAGTAGGTAGGGTCGTAAAGTTTCATCGAGCAGTTTCATCCTTGCTGCGGATTTTCATTCAATTTCCGTCTTTTCATGAGCGCGTGCAATTTTTCATCCGTGTGTACAATTTTCCATCCGATAGCGACGTTTCATCTACAACAACGGAGCAATGACGATGGTGTCATTTTCAACCAGTCGGCTGTTCATCCGCAAGGACGCAATTGCGTTGGAGTTTGAAACCAAAGGTACCCATTTTCCATTAGGGTTCTTAAACTATCTCTATATTTCAACCAGAAGTGATTTAACAGTGACTTAATAGCTTCAAAAATATACATTATTTGGGAGTTTTGACTTTGGATTTGAGTATGTGGGGTTAGTACGCATGTTCAGGTGAAGAAAATTTGTTGTTTTTAGAGTTTTCAAAAATCGACATTTTAAAGTGTCTTTAAAAAGAATAAAAAAATATTGTCTAAACTTTAGCGGTAGTTTGCAAGGGCATTTTGACTTGGATGCGAATGAAATTTGCGCCTTTAGTCAAGCATTTTCCATTAAATCCAATTGTAGCATTGGATTGGCTCATTGATGCTTTAAATCACCCATTGTGTCAATTGCATTGGGGAAATTTGTGTTTTTGAACACCACAGTCAATTGTCCCACTACTCTTTTAATTTAGACATTGAAGGAAATATGTTTAGTGTTTTCCTTTTCTTTGCAGGTAGGGAATTGCTATTTTGTGAGCCTAGAGCAGTGAGCAAAAAAATGTGAGCAATCAAATTTTGTTTTAGGTTTGAAAATACACTTTGGATGCCTAAAGCCGTGGGATTTTGTGAACTTTGATATTTCATTTTAAAATAAGCTTATAACCATATGATTATATTTAGATTGTAGAAAATTAAAAGTAGTGTTAAAGATATTATAAGATATTCTATTTTTGTGGGGATACAAATAAAAAAAGGATTGATATAAACATTTTGAAATTCTTGTGTCTTCCAATTTTTCCTCTAATGCAATTTAACCCCTAAATTACCAAGCCGTTTTCAAACCAAAGACACTTCAAAACTGCTCGTTTCAGTGCAATGAGTAAGGAAGAAAATGAAAACTTTTGTTTCTATATTAAACCACAGGATCTCAATTAATACTTATTAAGTATCATATTCACAAAATTTCATATACTTTGGCTGCATGGATTGAAAGGTTATAGTGTTTAAAGTACATAAAAGTGTTCATTTTCTTCTTTGCGTTTACTGGATCAACAGACTTTGACTTCACTTGGTGTCCAATTTTTGCACTACACAAGGTCTAAATTCATTACCACCATGTTAAGCATGACATTATTTCCTAGTACACCAATTATTAGAGGTAATAAAAAGGTGTAGCATATTCAAAAAAATTGTGCAAGGAGTGGAGGTTCAAAAATTGTCCAGTCACATCTTATTTTTTTGTCAACTGTCAATGTTTTAGAATGAGAGAAGGAATGGTCAATAAAAGTTTTACACCAAATATTGCCATGGGGAAATAAAAAGAGAAAAAATTATGAAGATCTCAAAGTTTTATGTGGAAAAGAAGAAGATATTTTGGTACCTTGCCCGACAATGTGTGACAACGTGTGAAAATGCTTGACTTGGATTAGTATGCTATTTTCACTAAGGACAAGAGATTTTTTTTGACAATATGAAAGGACTTAATATCATGTGTTCTTATTGAAAATCTCACTTTCAATAGAGTGGTCCTAGCAAAAGTTTCTTTCGATTGCATGAAAATGCCCTTTTTCTTCATTTGAACTTCAAAACTTTATAACCTTTTCATTAAATGTCGGATTCAGGAAGAAATTGGACTCTCACAAAGTTTTTAGCCATGTCCATCTACTTTTTAAAAATTTAAAAATAATGCTATAAATTGACACACAAGGAACATGCCTAACTTCAAGAGTCCCCCGAGGGAACACTTGGTAATTTAGGGGCTAAGGCACTACATTTTACAAGAAATTGGCAATGGAATTGGAATGTAGAATAATTAGTGTACATGGCTAAATAAGTAGCATTCATTAAAAGGTGGAAACAACAAAGTGAAAAAAGTATATAATAAATCTATAATAAATCCAATCAAAGGCCAACTCAAAGCAAATCAAAGGCCAATTCAAATGCAAATCAAAACCTATTCAAATCAAACAATTAGCTGTGGATACTTGAGCTATAGTTTTAGTTTTAATAATTATTCTCGCTACCAGCATCCTCATTAGCCTCTATATCTAGATATTGCATAACACGTATATCAAAAGAGCGCTTATGTCGTCGGGGTGGTGGAGTTGCCAAGGTTGCCATCACATGAGGTGCATTTGCTGCATAGTCAGGGAGAAATAGGGTCGATGATGGTGTAAACACCATAGGCAATGTTGGAGTAGGAGAATAAGATATTGTTGGAACTCTACAATAAAAAACAAGTAGTAAAATAGAAAAAGACTAAATAGAATGTTTATAGTATGAAATATGAACCGTAACATAAGGTACAAATTTACTCACAAGATATAACACGATTGCGTTTGTTGTTTTTTTCTGAACGCTCTCCTAGAGCATGCTGTCAACTCGTCTTGTTTTGTGCGAATGGAGTTGGAATAGACGTCAAAATGAGAGGTTCCAAAAGAACCTTGAAGATCTCCGGGTCATCGTCAAAGGCCAAAATGTGGCAACCAGTTGCTTGACAAGCACGAATAGATGCACTTGCCAAATGTAAATTTTTTTAGGAAAATGTGAATATAAAACTGAATGAAAGAGCACACAAAAATAAAAAATAAAAAATAAAAAGAAAATTTGGACTTACCACTAGAGGCATTCCAATCCAAAATAATGTCTCCAACTTGTGATGTTGCCTCGATGAAGGACCTTACAAACTCAGAATTCTTCTCCCGAGGCCCTCTCCATGGCACACCCTTGTGCATGAGTTGAGTTTCAGAAGTCACCATGTTATAGATGGTGTCTTGTTGGTCTATGCCTTCTCGGATGCAAAATTGGGATTGAATTGGATCATCTTGTACAAACAATTGAACCCAAAGTCGAGTGCACTACAATAGTAGAATGAAAATATGTTAGACCGTATAAAGTAGCACAAATTGGAGGAAAAAAAGACATTAAGATAGAACATACTGTAGATGAGGGATTCCGTGGCAAAGCCAACGGGAGGTCATTCATGGCCCACCAATCGTGCTCAAGCCGGAAACTATAAGTTACCGCTTAGTCTTCTACCTCCAATAAAACGTCACGGTCATTTGGATGGAAAAATAGAAGAGCGGCGTCATTATGCAAGTATAAGTCAGCAAATTCAAAGATCGTCTCCAAGTACTTCTCGGGCCTAACATTCCAAGGTGGAATGTCCAAATTTGATACCAAGATCCCAGGCACATGCAAGTTCTCTGGAATGTGTGCAATAATTAAATTGATTTCAGCGTGCTCGCACTGTGGATTGGAAATCCGATGGGTCCTCCCTGTGCCAACTTGATAGAAAAAATCACAAAATTTGACATTAATAATTGAAATGATATAATTCAAAAATAATAAAGGATGATAAGTTAGAGGAACAAAATACCTGAGATTTAAAACTATGGAGTGATGCCCAAAGAGGACGAGGACCACCAGGGGGCTCCAAAGATTTCATAATATTGAACACTGAGGCATTCTAAATGAATGGCTCATATGGCATAGTAGGAGGTGGTGCAGAAGAACCTGAGGCTGCAAATTGATGTGCCTTACGTTGTGCAACCACATTCCAAGAAGTCTGCATATAGTTAGAAGCTGCAGGCTAAGAATCCATTACAGTGGGAGAATAACTTGCAACATTAGGCTCTCTGGTATCGCAAAGAAAAGACCATGGTGAAGGATTTTGTGCAGCTCCCTTTGGAAGAGCCTTTGCAACACCTCTTTCAATAGCAACAACCTTATCTATTGTTTGTTTTGCCGCTTTCTCCTTCTTCAACCTCTCCTTCTCCTCTTTCTTAGTTGGCTTCCTCTTTGTGCAAGTTCCTTTGTCAACAGTAACTCGAGTTGGTATGGGGTTGTCAAAAATGACAACATCATCCTTGCTAGCTAAATCAAGGGAGAGAGGAGAACTTGCTTCTAAAGTTCTGCGGAGATCCACTTCTTCATTTGGGGTGTTAGATAATGGACAATCAAGACACCACGCACCTGCTAAAAGATGTGGAGTTGATATTTTCTTTAGTTGCTGAGAAGAGAATATACAAATGTCCAATGAAGGTTGGACCCATGCAGCCAAAAATGCAAGACAAGTAGTCATTTCAAGCGCATTCTTGGGAAGGAGCTCTCTAAAAATGTTTCTGCAGGAAAAATCAACAATGATAAGGATTAATAATTGTCCATCTTCTAAAATTAAAAAAACTTGAAAATCACAATGAAATAAAGAGTATGTACCTATAAAGAACTCTTTCGACTGCATTCTTAGCAAAAGCTACATCTTCAAATCTTGTATCCATCAAAAAGGGAGGCTTCACGCTCAGATGAAGGAAAGAATGAAAGGCATTATCCCAAAGGATCATACGCCACCTCTCAAGGTACTCTGCTGGCTTGGGTATACCCGGAGATGCCTCCCAGTGAACCGAGATGCCTCCACCAACACAAATTTCTTCAAAGTGTTTCTCAAAATGATCTTCAAGTTGATTAGAAGTTTATTGTTATTAGAGGTGAGAAACAATAGGATGAAGTATGAAATAGAAAAAATAAATGAAGAAATATTTAAATACTTGAGTCCAAAATGAAGCTCGATTGAGCCATGCATCTAGAACGCTTTCTTTCACCTCTCCCACTCGAAATCTGAAAGAAGCAGAAAGAATGCTTCCAGAATTCCACCTATGCAGCCACCTTGCCTTAAAACGAGGCTCCACTTGAGATGTAGCAATCTTTTGTAGCTTTTCAATAGTCATCTCAAGTTTTTAAAAATTGCTGAAATGATTGTTGATCTTCAAAGGACCATCAAATGAAAATGTCAAATTAAAGCACCATAGCATACTCATGCACAATACTAGATATGTTTGAATTCAATTTTACACAAAGAAATTTCCTCTTCAAAGAATTCTTCTCATTCCTTGGATTTGCAACTATAAGGAGGTTTCCAAATCTCTTAATTTGATGGCTTTCACCAACTTATCTGGAGCTGTTGTCATTTCTTTCCAAAACCCCTCTGCGGTTTTAGCTTCCTCATGAGTGGTCTCTTCATATTTCGCTGCAGCTTTATCTAAAGCTTGAGCAATATCTTGTTGCAAAATATTTTATAATTTGTAAATAAATTATGACAGAAGAAGAATTAAAAACATTGAATAGATGAAAAAACAAAAACATTGGAGTGGTATACGTACACGATATAAAAGATATGAACACATCAACCGTGAGCGGAAACTAAGTTGACCTTGATTTCTTCACTATTAGACATGTCATATATTCCTCTGGCGTTAACAACTCCTTGAAATCTTCAAGATTTCAGCCTCCATAGTTGTAGTTATCGTTTTGGTCGGATTGAAAATAAACCCAAAGCACCAAATTAGTAAAGGTGGATTCGTTTGTGGGGAAAGACTGTTCATATGAATGCATCATGTTATTGTCACGATTGATTATACACCTGCTTACTAACTTCACTTAACAATTACAATCACTCAATTACTCTCTTGCATCACTCCATACCTAACACTCTCCAATTATTCATTCTTCATGATCTCATAATCATGTCAATTTCTCTCTTCTTCACTGTACTCACAGTGAATTATATTCAGTTATTCGTGATTATCTTCCGTAATCACATTTATCAACCAATTTTGTCACACAGATTACAATCTCTTCACATACACAATTCAATGATCTAACTTTTCTATCTCCACAATTCTCATACAATGTTCATAAACTTCACTATCGATCACACAATCACACTTCTTTAATTCCAATTTCATTAATACTTCATACTAATCACAATCCTACACAAAAAAATAGAAAAATCCAAAGAAAACAAAGAGGTAGCACCAAGCTTGCCCCGGCTTACAACTATCACAGTCTGGCCTCGAATTCATCTTCCTCAAAGTCTTTATCCAAAACAAGAATCTAACTACCAGATTCCAACAGTCACATGCTTCTCCACCTCTTAACTAACTTTTCATATAACTTTCCAATTTCACTACTGAACTACAAAATTACCAGGCTAACTGCGGAATTTAACCATTTCTAAACCGCATGTTAACACAAAAACTAATTACACATTCTACAATAGTATCACACCCGTTGAAGCTTAGGAGTCAAACTATTCTTCACATGATCATGTTGAGTTGATGTGAAGAATATAGTAAAGAGCTCAATGGTGATGCAAGATAAATATTATAATTTACAAGAACGTAATTGATTTGATGATTTGATGAAAATAATCCTTACCTGTTCACATCGTGCATACAATTGAGCAATGACAAGATTTTGCCAGTGGAGTTGACAACAATGCTGAAGACATAATAATGCCAATCGTGGTCTTGGGAATGCTCCTTGTTGATGTGTCGCCACCAAGCAGAATGCATATGATTTCCATCTCATATGAAAACATCTTACCACTGAAAGGTGCGTATTGTGGAGTAGAGAAGAATTGTTGTTTAAATGCATCATTTACCTCTTTCCAGTGAGCATCTATTTAATCCATCTTGTCTAGTTTGGTCACCTCCATCATGGATTCTTTGTCATCAGAGAGAGATGTATAAAATGCCCGATTTCCATCGATGTAGCCACCTTCAAACCGGGGATTGCTATTTTGCGTGCCTAGAGCGGTGAGCCGTGAGCCTATAGCAGAAAAATTTAAATTTATGTAGGAAGTTTTTTGGAAAATGTTTAGGGTTAGAATATACTTTCTAAATTTAGTAAAAGAAGTGGCTCCTAATGCTTCCAAAAGAGGTTGCTAAAACCTAGGAAAAGACATAGAAGGATGTGAATCCATGTATAGTGGGAGTCATTGAAACTTTCAACGGATGATCAGTTCAAAGTGAATGTACAAATGGTGGGAAGAATTGAGAAGAAAATTTACATTAAAGAAGATTTATTCTTCTAGTACAGATTTATGTCATCTTATGATATGCCCTTATAGTTCTCGGATTTCGTCTAGTAGTTTTCGGTTTAGTATATAATAAATTATCAGGTATTTCATTTGCTCTCAAATATTTGTTACTATTGATTTGATTAGATATGGTGAGGAAGCGCTGTACAAAAATATCTGCAAATTTCAGATGAAAACGGGTGGCTTTTGGAGTACCATTTTTTACTAACATAAGCGAAATGTAATACATTGAAGAAATGCCTATGTGGATACCTACGCACTGTACTACTTAAGAAGCAGTACCTGAATGACTTGTTTGGTCTCATTCCAGCTAAAACTAGGAGCATACATAAACACATCAACATCGGGATCTAAACCACAGACAATGTTGAGGATAAAGTAGAGGTGCTTACAATACGTCCACTCTCCTCGTTTGCCAAGCGACTTGTTCGACATGTCTTTGAAGGATGGGCAATCACAACTTGGAAATTGACCAATTGAAACCAAATACATGGAGACCTTGGAAATACTTCTGGACTCCAAGCTCAGAATGCATCCAAGAGCTGGTTGTGGCACCGTAAGGATCTTGCAAATTTTGCCAACCACCGACAATGCAGAGGCGCAACTGTTATGATGTTTTGTAGTCGGTGCCTGCGGGTTTCGACAGATAATCTTTCCGTATCTCATTGTGGGATGCTCTGATGGATTCGTGGGCGAAGGATATTTCTTCAAGTCCACAGGAGCGGAAACGTCACAGAACAACTTCCTTGGGGACAACTCTAAGTGCTCAGCGAGGCAGAATCCAACGTTTTGAAGATCTGATATCTCATTACTAGATAGATTCGTGCCCATCTTGATGGGCCACACATTTGGGATGTCAGGTTTGGACAATACCCACTTCCTTTGACTGCCTTTCGCACAACGCTCAATGTTGTCATTGCAAAAGAAGAACTACATCTTCTCAATCATGTTCTTCTTGTAGCTGTCCATCATACCGGTGTAAGTCGGGATAGCAGTACTTTTCCCGTCTTGTACGATCTTAGCAACACACTTCTTCCTCGTGATGGCCCGAAGGGCAAAACATGCTTTCGCAGAGGTTTTAGGGAGTCTAGCAATGTGCCATTGTCCCTCATTGCAATCAGTTTCTAGTACTACCTTAGGGTGATATATGCGAAAGGAAGATGGTGGACTCGTCGAAGGCAGGACTTGTGGTGCATCAGGTTCTTCAGTCGGGTACACGACGTCACTATCAATTGAAAGGTCTACAAGTTTTGGATTCTTCTGCCTAGTCTGGACACGAGGGCGTGAAATACTGATTTTGTCGGGTCGGTGAGAGTTGAATTCGCAACCAGGCGGTTGATCAGCCTTCCTTTTCACTATAACAAAGACTTCCTCACCTTCGAGATGAGGATCGCGGATGCAGAATTGGGAAGCCCTAGGCATGTTGTTAAACGCTTCGTGGAGAACTTTCGTATTATCCGACCAATGCGCGGTCCTCTGGGCGGCACGAAGTCGAAGTTCTTCTTTACCGGGCCCGGTTCCAGCCTTCTCACCCTTCAGAAATCCATAATAGGCCACGACTTGCATAAAGGCGCGAACCACATCATCAACGGTGGCCACATACAAGTCATTGCCTCTCTTGCCTGATTGCTGCAACCACTTATTGTGGACGGTCTCCGCTAGGTTGCATGAAGGCATCTCAGCCATTTCCGACTCCGATAAAGCCTAGGAAGCCACGAACAGAATTACTATTAAGAAAGTGTACTCCTAGCATCAACAAGAACTTGAGAATATTATTAAAACGATGTGTTGGTAGCTTACATGATCCATGAAGCCCCCCCATTGGCGGTAGCGGAAATGCCAAAAGGCGAGCCATAAGTCTAGTCGGACAAGCCCATCATTCGTCGTTGCTCCAGATGATAACCACCATGATCGAATTGCCAGGTACTTCGTCTGAGCCTCATCCATAGTTGGAATTCTTATACTGTTTGCAAAGCTGCCTGTGCTGGTCTTGAAGGCCAGCCCTGATGTCAGCCTTGGTGTGCTTCTCAAGTGATTGGGTCCAATGAAAGATACATGTCCTTTCTTTGTTGTCCATTCGGACAGAGGCCACTTCCGTAAGTAAGTCAAATAGCATTCCAATATGCCTGTGTGCTGTCGGCCATGAAGCCTTTGAAATTCACAGTTGGCATGTCATGCTTAGCCGCCACTGCATTCAAATTGATCCAGAATACTTGTTGTGCAACGGTATCCTCAGGTTGCATGTCACAAACAGCAATAGTCATTATACGACAAAACATAGAATCATAAACATGAGATGCCATCGTTGTCCATCCCTTGACGCGCTTCACGTGGTCGAACATCATCCAGGAGTCTTCCAAATCACCTCCAGGCTGCATTCGGCGCACTAAGTCAACGCCACTACCAGGTCCCATCTCTCCCATCTTGAAGATGAAGACCTTGTCGGCGTCTGTACCTTGACCTAGAAACCGGTTCTCCTGGACGAAAGCCCAATTGCTGGAGCCTCTTAGTTTAGTAATACTATCCATGACACCAAATTGGCGCAGGTAACGGAATGTCGTCACTTTCATTGCGGAGACTAGATAAAGACATCAGCTTGACCTTGTCTAGGACAGGGACCAGTTCTTCTAATCCAAAAGTCTTCTGAGAGACACCGTCAGGACAGAGGAGCAATTCCCGAAGATACTCCTTACTTGCTTCCAAGACGATGGACGAGTTTGTGGCAGAGGGAGTCCTTTCAACCTGTTCTCCTATCAAGGCTTTGAATTTAGCAGTTGTGTCTCTGAAAATACCTTTCTTCACTGGATGACGATGAGATCCCAAATGAATACAAGCACGAGACATATTCTTTTGCCCAACTACGTAATAAACCTTTGCCAAACAACTATCAACACATGTCGGCGGAAGGTGACAGATTGCACACAATACAATAGAACTTGATGGCGGCTCGCATCCTCAAAAAAATGGAGAAGATGAGGTACCCTCCCACTCTGTCTCATTGAATGGTGCGGCTCGATTGGGACGACGAAGATAGCTGCAGAGAGGGTTACTGCACCTAAGGTGACCTAAGCAAGAAGACATCCGAAAAGTGAGTTGATGTTCAGACTTGATGTGGGAAGTGACAGTACGGGTCCAAGCATGACCATTGTGTTTCTTATCCATACCATGGAGGTGGCCAACCTTGGAAGGAGGAAAGTTTCCAACATAAGGAAGTTTGAATACAATGTCACCGTCGAAAGTAGGTGGCAGGAAGTCTACATTTTCTACATTGATGGTGTTGAAATCAAGTTTACGAAGGACAAACTTTGATCCACGACGAGAACTCAAATTCTGCAGACAGTCTACAATGTTATTTGTGGTTCGATCCAAGGGAGATTGAGGGGGGTTAGATCCATGATTGGTAGCGGTAGAAAGAGGCGTTGAACGAGGAGGAACTAGCGTGTTGATATAAATGAAGAATTGACAGGATTCAATGGGATGCACTCACTATCAGAGTCGTCACTCACGACAAAGACGGTATCATTAACAGGCTCTATTTTTATCTTTGAAAGCAGGGGTGTAACCCCAGTAGCAGTTGAGGACAGACGAGGCATCAAAGAAGGTGATGTTGTCCCACTGCTGCAATCAGTTTTATCATACACTCAATACCCACCCGCTTTCAGCTCCCACATCTCGTCCACGCTGCTCACACTACTAATTTGTGCAACTGAATGCATTATCTCACCCATGATGGCATCGAATACTTCTCGATCGATGTGAATTGTTCCCTCAGTGATCTTGAATCTGAAAGCTAGACGACTACCACTCACAGTCGCGAAGCCATTGTCACCAACTATGAAAGAAACAGGTACAGCTGATCCATCTCCTTGAAGCAGCACACAACTACCATCTCACAAGATGGTTCTATGATTGTTTTTAGTGATAACTAGAGTTGCATTCCTCTTTCAAGGAATCCTACATTCCATGCTTCTACCAAGCATGTTGAAATTCAACATCACTTTGTTTGTAAGAAGATTGAGAGTGGCGACATCCACTTGATTTTTTGCACAACTCAAGACATGGTTGCGGATGTTTTGACCAATGGTCTAACTTGTGAGAAGCATTGCAAATTCAAGGAGATAATGGGAGTCATCAAGTCAAATTAGTCTAATATGTCATTAAGTGGGAGTGTAAAAAGAATGTCTACATGCATGGATAATTCCTATTAGACATTGTGTGGTAATGGACGATTGACAACTTGTAGCCATATATTTTGAATAGTAGTCAACACATAGTTGAATAGCCCACCAAGCCATCATGTGGAAGAAGAAGAAGAACGCCAGTCTCCGAAGGAGCCGGCGTGAATAAAGTGTCTGTTCGTTCCACTACTAGGACCATGCCCAAGCCATCATGTGGACTAACAAGTCAAATGCCCACATGTTGATGGTTGGACTAATTGTTGATATGTTCGCACTAGAGAGTCCATGTTGATAGACCACTGGCTTATGCTACATAAGAGCTCGAGAGAAGTTCAACTCAAGCGGTTAGTTCTCTTGAATCTTCAATGGTTGGGTGGTAAGTTCATTACATTTGCTTGTTTTAGCTATACAAAGAGAATTAGGAAAGAAAGAAAAAAGACAAGAAAAATGCAAATTTAGAGCCTTGAGTTTATAATTTTCTATCAAGATGTGTTATAAACCTCCTCATTATTCCATAAATATGCATGAAACTTGGTGCATAGACTAATTGGTAAATGCTTAATCCATCCATATGGTTGGACTTTCAATAAAATCCCTAAAATTGGAGTTACAAGGCTTTCAACAACACACTTCCAAAACTGCCAAAAACTACTGAAAATGGGAGTGAGCATGAAGGGATTAAGTTAATTACAAATTTACATGATCAAGTATTATAATTAGACTACCTATTTATGGCACAAATCAGAGGAGCAAAAAATTGCCCATACACACCGTTTTTCTCCGAAGGAGTCTAGGCACTAAAAGTTTAAATTGTATTTTAAATTGTATTTTTTTTTGGTCTTACCTCTTTACAACCATACACGATGTGGATGGTAGAGCCTCAAAAACAACCATAACATTCAATCCAGAAAGAATTCATTATATGAAGTCCATGATCTACTCTATCTAATGGTATATTTTTTTGTTACTATAAAAATTTGTAATGTGAAACAAAACAGGGTATGCCACATCTAAACGTAGATTTTACTATTTATAGAATTTTAAAGAGTGATTTATAGTAATATATAATATAAATGACTCCAGATAAACCGACATGAATCAAGAGCCCTTTCCTTCCTATGAATGCTGCAAGGGAATAATTTACAGGTAACAATAATGAAGCATTGGGAAAACTAGCTTTGCTGCCTATGATTTACATGGTGGAAATGCATGTTATGTTCTCTACATCTGTCCGTTGGATTGCCAAATTTGTATTATTATTATTCAACTTACTTCAAATTTGTACAATCACTTTCCAAAATTAGCATATCATTTTAGTGCAACACATTGATCTTACCAACAAAAGTCCTAGAAATGAGCCCTTTACTACTAGAGTACTTTGAGCACTAAAGAGTTCATATTTTCTACACTTAACCTCATCCCTCCATCCAAATTTAAGGAAAATCAAAGTAGTGAAACAAAAGTCTCTTTTGATTGACTTAATTTGAGGCAATGAGGAAACTATATAAATTATTTTGGACCACTATTCTAGTACATTCAAGGAATATATATATATATATATGCTCTTATCTTTGTCTATGTTGTTTGTAAGTCAAACTTTGATGTATCAAAGTTTCATGTAAGTTATACAATTTCAAGTTATTGTTGAATGAAAATTCACAAGTAGTTTTGTGGGATTTTAGTCTTTGCAAGAAACCTTCCTTGGAGGGGAAATTTGTCGTTTGATAGATTAATTTCTTGTGTTTATTTTTAGAAAATTTTAATCAGATGCTATTTAATGGTGAATGGGTGCATCCTTTAGAATTCTAACTTTTGTGCACATTATACGGTACTCATACTTGTTATGATCTCCACATCCGCCAAAGCAATGCTCACAACTTTTATAAAGAATTGCATTCCTAGGATAACTACATATTTATACAAATATATACTACAATAGGACTATCTATTCTTAGCACATAGCAAAGGAGCAAGAAAATTGCCCAAATAGATCATTTTTTCTAGAAGGGATTTGGACACTATAGAATTCAAACCACTTTATTATATTAGCATATTAAGCTCTTGCCATAGATCTTGGGGACGGGACTGATGGTTGTACAACTTTCCTACATGATATTGCTCACTTAGTAATGTCAAACCATGCATATTCCACAATTGCTCATATGAATTCATAGGATTTGACTTTGGATCACATGTATAAGATAAACACTCACATCCAACCAGCCTTAAGCTCGTGACTTGAACTTGAACATGCAAGCACCAGATGAACTTGAATCATATACCGTAACATTTTAGAGTGTGGCTTGTTGCTCTCCTATCATACAAACGAATCCAAAGCATCTAGCACAAGTTCTAGCATGGGCTAGGGCTTGATATGGTAAGTTTTATTCAAAGATGGGCTAACTAGAATGCAAAAGTGTGGACCACTATCATCCATGGCTTGTATGGTGAGTGGGTAGTGAACATAGCCAAAAATGGTTGAGCTATCCTAGTAGAGTAATTTATCATAGTAGAGGTACAACTTTGGTTGCATTAGAATGTTATGTACGAGTGAGGTGAAGAAGGAAATAATATCTGGGATGAAAAAAGGTGGAGCTCACCACCCTCTTACACAAAGAAGTGTTGACGAGTCACGACGGACTTGTCTACGTGTCAACTTCCATGAAGTCTGCTCATGTTGACCACATCTAATGTGCACCCTTGGCCTGTAGTATAAATCTCTACTATGCATCGACGCTCTCATCTTCGTGTGAGTGTTTGTCTAGATGAGACAATATGCAATTCAGGTTATCAGAATATTTGGTTTATGTATTAGCTTTTTTTTATTGAACAATTCAACTTGGTATCAAAGCTTCGGTTATTTTTTCCAAAAATAGACTCCATTTGTTTGTGATCTCCGTAACGAGATCTACCTCTACCTTCCTGACAGATTGATCATGACAAAGGATAGTCTCATCCCAGAGGAAGCTAAGCTAACTAGATCAACAAATTTCCACCTATGGAAATATATGATAACTTGAATTGCAAAGTGTGAGAAACTCTGGGACATACTATCTCCTTCCGCCCCTAGTTCTTCCAACAAAGGCAAGAAAGATTCCAGGGACTCAAAAGATGAGGAGTCTGAAGAAGAGAGACAAGAGAGACTAATAGCATGTCTGTCAAACCTAGTCTTCTAGTACTACTGACCGACTATCATAAATCGAAACCACTTTGGGACTTTCTACGCACATCTTTTGAGAACACAAATGAGAGTCAAAAGTTCGATCTAAAAAATAGGCTGGAACTAATCATGTTCTTTGAAAGCACATGAGCCTAACAATATTTTTCTCAATTCAGGAAAATACTTGCAAGTGTGACAACAAACGAAGCATTGTACTTTCAACCAAGCCGCATGGGTGGTCAACAAAATCAACAACGTGGTGGCTTCAATACTTAACATGGTCTACATGGCAGACAATTTAGCCATCAACAAAGTTTTCATAGCGGTTAGTTCACTCACCCATCACAACGAGCCCAATGCTATTATTGCGGTAAGATTGGGCACCTAAAATACATGTGTCTAGATAGCCTCATAGATATTCGCAAACTTGAGTATGATAGAATGTCCAAACTAGGTCTAAAATTTCATAGTGCTAACCTAGGTCAAGAAGAACCCTGGCCAAAATCACACAATTGTATTGTCGATGTGGCTTTTGCCACATATGAAGATATTGACCAGATCTTTGAAGTGGCAATTTCTTCCATGGACATCAATGCTCCAGACTCTGGATGGTACCTAGACTCTAGAGCTACTCATCACTTGAGTGGTGATTGACAAAATTTTAGTAAATAGAACCTTACAATGGCAACCTGAAGATAGCCGGCGGTCAGAATCATGAGATCACAAGCTGTAGAACTATACGATTCACTCTTCCTTCTAAAGAAATAAAAGATGTACGTGGAGTTTTGTACGCACTTGGCCTCAAGAAGAATCTTCTCTCTATTAGGTCATTCACTAATAAGGGTCTAATTGTGTGCTTCAACTCAAAAAAATGTATATTGTACAATCAAAGCCAATGAGATGTAGTAGGAGTTGGAACCCAAAATCCAAGGAATGGATTGTATCAAATCTTAAATCATATATCATTGACTCCTGATCGGGCAACTCGTCCCTACTTTCACACCGATTGAAACGAAGCAGTGTGACAACGAACGAAGCGTTGTACTTTCGACCAAATTTCACACCGATCCTCTTCAACCAATCCACTTCAATGGCGCTCGGCTAGCTCACTCTGACAGCGACCTGCGCACCAAACGTCACATTGCTCAGTCAAATATCTAGCGTGCAAAGTTGTGGCACCATCGTATGGACCACATAAGCGACTTTCGTCTTCATGAATTGACTTGAGGAACACCACACATCCCAATTCACTTTAATGATGCCAAAGTTTTCAGGAAGGCAAGCAGACTAGAGAACTTTTCCCACATGAAAGCCTATTTGAGACCTCATATATACTTGAACTTCTACACATGGACTTATGCGGACCTTTTCATGTTCAGTCTTTGGGAAGATCTTACTACTTTCTTGTCATTGTAGATGCCTTTAGTAGCTACATATGGGTTTGCTATATGGAACATAAATCTCAAGCATTTGTTCTTTTTCACAATTCAAGACCATGATTGAACTACGACTTCAGAGAAAGATTTGCTCACTTCGAAGTGATCCAAGCGGCGAATTTCTTTCCAAAAAATTTATTGACTTCTATAACAACACATGCATCTACAAATTTTTGACAAATGCAAAAACTCTTGAGCAGAACGGCGTAGCTGAACGTACGAACCGAAAGTTGATAGATATGGCGAGGAGCATGATGGTGCAAGTTGGAGTACCATGTTTTTTTTATGGATGGAGGCTATTAATACAATTGCATTCCTTCACAACTGATCACTTACTAGAGTGCTAAACTAGGTAACTCCCTTTCAACAACTCTTTCATAAAAAATCAAATGAGTCTTTCCTTCAAATTTTTGGATCCATAGTCTATGTTTGGATAGAACTAGATCTTTGTGACAAGCTCCAATCCTAGTCAAAATAGGCCGATTTGTAGGTTACAATGAACAAACAAAAGCATATTGTGTCTGGATGTCAGGCACACATGATACAAGAATACTTGACAAGAACTAGAACCCTGAAGAACTAGAAGAAGGAAAACTGATATGAACTTGAACTGATATGAACTTGGATTAACAAGATGAGCACACAAACAACAAGAGGGATGAGTGATGGCTCCAGGAGATGCATTGTTGAGACTGAAGGACTCTTCAGCCTCGATCCTTCTATATATACCCTAATCTAAGTAAGGGTTTCTAAAGTAAAAGAAACTAGAAGGTTCCAGAGGTCATGTCCCTAATATTACCTCCCTCTCAAGCGACGAGTTCCAAGAGGAGCCTTAGGCTTATCTGGATAAAGCTGATGAAACTCATGTACCAATTCAGATACATTCGCAAGGTTCTCAGCCGGTTCTGACATTCGTTCGTTGATATCATAACTGGTCCAGTGTATCAAATACTCCAACTTGCCCCACCTTCGTCGCAAGTCCAGTACTTTCTCCACATCATACTCTTCGTGATTCTCAACCTCGACACGAGGCGATGGCTATTGTACTCTTCCTAGAAAGGATGACTTTCAATAAGGTTCTAAAAGAGAGACATGAAAGATTGGATGTACCTTCATGGAAGTTGGCAGCTCAAGACGAAATGCCACTAAATTGATTTGCATCTGGATGACAAATGGTCCCAATCTCCGATAGTCCAACTTGTCACAAAGCAGCTTGGTCTTGATATTCCGTCGAAGAAGCCATACTATATCTTCAACTTGAAAAGCAAGTGCTTGGTTGCAAAATTTGTCTGTAGATGACTTGTAATACTCTTGGGCGGCTTGCTGGTGAAGATTCAGAACATCTTGAATTTGCAATACTTACCGTGCAAAGTCATTCGCTGCCGGGTTACTATTCGCCAGTGAACTCAACAGATCAAGCTTCGGATGATAACAATAATTGGAATAAAATGGTGTTTGCTAAGTTGAAGCATGAAGAGTATTGTTGTAAGGAAACTCCGCTAGCGGCAAGTATGTCGTCCAGTTGTTTTGCTGATAGTTGATACTATATCGTAAATAGTGCTCAAGAACTTTATTAACCTGTTCTGTTTGACCGTTAGTTTGAGGATGGAAAGTTGAAGAGATGTTGATATCCACTCTCAATATCTCAAAAAGAAATTTCCAAAGCTTTGGTACTAATTGGGTTCTCCGATCAGATACAATATTGATACACATTATCAAGAAATAGTCTTGCAGTGTCTTTACTTGACGAAGACTTCTTGCAAGGGACAAAGTGTGCCATCTTTATAAACCGATCCACCACAATAAAAATGTTGTCAAACGAATTTTATGACAACAAATTTGTAACGAAGTCCATAGAGACCAAAGACCATGACTGACGTGGAAAAGGCAATGGATGTAAGAATCCATCAGGGCGATGCCGAGGATTCTTGGACCTTGAACAAATGTCACAATACGTAACAAAATTCTTCACATCCTTCTATATTTTAGGCCACCAAAAATCTCTGGAAAGAAGTTCCAAAGTTTTGTTGTATCTAGAATGACCCGCAGCTAGGAAGATATGGCGGTATTGAAGAACTCGAAGCGTGTCGGACCTTCTGGGATGAATAAACGATCTTCAAAGTAAAATAGATCTCCCTCCACCTTAAATTTATTGTCTTTACCGAGGCCAAGCTTGATATCAAGGGCCACGAGATCTCCATTGGTTGCAACATGCACCTGATTGATGAAGTCAACATCAATTGGTGCTAGCATAATAGTGGTGCAAAGGTGAAATAGCTCTAGCTTCAACAAAATTCTACACTATTGATCAAATGCTGCTTCTCCAGCCTTGGGCACAAGATACGATCTCATTGATAGAGCATCAGATAGTCCTTGTTGCTTTCCCGGTCAATAAGTGATAACAAAATCAAACTGGGATAGTTACATATTCCATCAGCTTGGCACCAATTCAAAACACAAGATGACTTGAAGTATTCCAAATTCTTGTGATTCATATATACAATCACTAGATGGGCACCTTCTTCAAGGAAATGACGCCACTCTTCAAAAGAATCCACGATAGCAAAAAGTTCCTTATCATGGATCTCATAATTAATCTTGGCAGCAAAAACCTTACGAGAGTAAAACGCAATTGGATGAAGCTTCTCGTCCTCCCCCATCTGTGAAAGTACAACTCTCAAAGCAAAATCCAAGGCATCAGTCTCCGAATAGAATGTCTTCGTAAAATCCGGGTGCACCAAGATTGGCGAGGTTGTAACTGATGTCTTAAGATCTTGAAATGCCTTCTCTGCTGACGACCCCCAATCAAGCTTGTCTTTGCATGTCAACCGCGTAAGTGGATAGCCACTAATGAATAATTCTTTATGAAAATCCGATAGAAGTTAGCAAAGCCAAGAAAACACCGTACATCTCGAACCGTCTTCGGAACTTCCCAAGACACTATAGCTTCAGCTTTCTTCGGGTCCATCTTCAAGCTTTCCGTAGTTGTGATGAATCCCAAAATTTCGATCTCGATTTGGTGAAATAAACACTTCTCTGGCTTGGCGTAGAGTCCTCGCTCGCGTAACTTTTCAAGGACCAAGCAAACATGCTTCTCATGATCTTCTTCATTCTTGGAAAATATATGAATATCATCTAAATAAATGACAACAAAGTCGTCAAGGTGCTCCCGAATAAATGTCATTCATCATGTGCTGGAAAACTGCTCGGGCATTTGTAAGGCCGTAAGGCATGACATTGTACTCGAAATGACCATATCTTGTACGAAAAGTTGTCTTCCATTTGTCTCTTTCCTTGATTCGTACGAGGTTATAAGCTCTGCGTAGGTCAATCCTAGTAAAGACCTTTGTACTCCTGAGTTGTTCCAAAAGTCCACATATCAAGGGCAATGGATAGCAATTCTTCTTTGTCACCCTGTTGAAAATCTACGTACATTCGTAATGAGCCATCTTTCTTCTTCACAAATAGAATAGGCGCTCTAGTTGGTGACTTGGAGTGGTGAATGAAGTTCTTGACCAAATTCTCATCAATATACTTTTGTAATTCAGCCAACTTCGTTTGCGATAGGTTGTAGATCGGGCCAAAGGGCAATTGCGCTCCTTCTTCCAAATCAATTGCACAATCATATGGACGGTGCTCCGGGAGTATGTCGGCATTCTTCTTCAAAAACAGATCTTCAAAATCCTTTTAGTGCTCCGGAATATTGGCTGTTGAGGTCTCATCTTCGCTAGTTGGAGCCGCATAGATGACAAATGATGAGCCTTTCTTGGACGATCTTACGAACGCCCTTGCTCCACTGAAGAGGGATTTCTCCATCCGTGATTTTCTAACACGTTTGCTAACAAGTTTTGTAAGAGGGTTATTGTCTGGATGTTCCAAACGGAAGGAGAAAGTCATCTTTCGCAACTTCCACTCTACAGATGGGTTGTATTTTTCTAACCAAGAGAGACCAAGAATAACAAGGTTTACTTGGGTTCTAATGACATTGAAGATAATTTGGCTACTATGGCCTTCCAATGTCACTTCTAAAGGCATCGTTTCATTTGTAACAGTGCTTGAGGACAAAGGTCGTTCATCTATCACTTCTACATGGACGGGCTGAAATTTCTGAACTAGAGGGAATTCGTGACTCTTGACAAATCCATCATCTAGAAAATAAGCAGATGCTCCCGAATCTAACACAATAGTGGTTTTAAGTTTCTGAGGACCAAAAGACAAGGGAATTGTAAAACAAGGTGCAGGTTGAGCGGAAAGAGAGGAATCTAAATGTTGTTGTGAAATTGAACTGTCCAGCCGCGTGGTTCCTATTGGGGAAAAGCTATTTAGCGAGCGGTGAGCGGTGAGTGGTGAGCGGTGAGCGGTAACTTTTCTGTAATTTTGGAAATTTCTGTCTCGTGAAGCATACCCTATGACCGCGGTTTTAGTAGTTATTTTGACAATAATTCAATATTTTAGGGAAAAAATCGTACCTATATCCGTGGTTCAGGCACTTGGGGGAAATTTCAGAATGCGAGGGTGTAATTATTATAATACAAAATAGACAGTGCAATTTTTTTATTCTTCCATTCTTCTTCCATTCTATCTTCTTATTTTTTTATTCTTCCATTCTTCTTCCATTCTATCTTCTTATTTTTTTATTCTTCCATTCTTCTTCCATTCTATCTTCTTATTTTTTTATTCTTCCATTCTTCTTCCATTATTTATTTTTTAAATTTTTATTCTTCCATTCTTCTTCCATTCTATCTTCGTATTTATTTATTCTTCCATTCTTCTTCCATTATTTATTTTTATATTTTTTATTCTTCCATTCTTCTTCCATTCTATCTTCTCATTTTTTCATTCTTCCATTCTTCTTCCACTCTATCTTCTTATTTTTTGTAATTCTTAACAATGTATTGGTAATTTATATTTTTCATCTTTAAATTTTTGGGTTTGTTTTCCCGTTATTCCCGATTCCCTAGTCTATGTTTCATGTTTTGATCAATTTTTTCAAATTAATTTTTTTTTTTTTTTTGGATTTGATTTAATTTTTGTTACATGGATGATGCTATGGTGGATAATGAGGTAGAGTACCTCTATGTCTTATTGAATGATAGAGTGTAAGAATATTGTATGTGCCACTAAAATGGATCATAGTAAATATAATTAAAAATAACATCAAATAGAATATATCAATGACGGAGCTATAACTGCAAAATGTAGAGATATACGATACGAAACCATTGTGTGTACATTTAAAAATATAGATGACTTGAACTAAGGAATAGAAAATGATGACTATTTTTATGAAGACAGTACAAAATATAATTCACTGCCTAAGGAAAATCATGAAGATTACCGCACTAAAAGAACACTGAACAATCAAATGCAAGAATATATTATTGGCAAAGCAATAAGATACAAAATTCTAGCTAAGTCATATAATCGAAATCACAATTATCAGATAATGCTACCGAGACTTTAGAATCTGTACTATCTGCATCTGAGGAGCCTTCATCCTCAGACTCAACAGCTTCTAAATCAACATACTCTATACCTCTTAGCATCAACTTTTTAGGTCTAAATGTACGACATGAACCTTCCGCTAATTCATTGGCAACGTCATTTGCGTATGAAGGGAGTTGCCAGGACTTTGGAGGGCTTGTATAGAAGTGAGGGTCACAAAAAAAAGGGCAGTGAATAGGGTATCTCAAATTACCGCTTCTGCAAATGCAAATGGCAACATGATCATAAAACCGCTACATATAAAAGCAAATCAGAAAAGATAACACTAGTAGTAGAAATTGTAGCTATACTCACTTACTAAACCTTGACTTCTTCACGATCTTCTGAACAACAATGACTTCGCTATCAGGATCCTCGGAAATGACAGCGTCTCTTGATTTCACTTCTATGGCAGGAGCAGATCGAATTAGAGGAGCGATCAAGGCTTCAAATATTGCCTTATCAGCCTCTAATGCCGCAATGTGACGGTTCACATTGCGGCAGGCATGAATAGAAGCTCCTGCAAAATAAGAAAACAATGAAGTTCAGTTTTCAAACACCATAAAAATTAATTAACATGAAATGGTCAACAATTACTTATTTAAATAAGAAGAGATGTTATACGTACCTGTAGCTGTAGAGCAGTCTAGAACAATATCCCCTGGCGAAGAAGATGCCTGAATGAGCATCTGCATAAGGACGACCGATTTTTCACGAGGACCACGCCATGGGGTGGATCCATCCATTAACTGATCCTCTCTTGACACCAAGTTCTGGAGGATGTCATCCCGTGCCACATCAACCCCGTGACGGTCTAGTGCAGGGATGTGTTGAAAGCAAAATCTGGAAGCAGACCCCCCCGGAATGCTCCTCACAACTAAGGTGATCCCAAACCTCATGGTCTGCAGATTACAAAAACTATGAATTAGTTTACTTAAAAAAAAGATAAGAATCATTAAGCACATTCCAGCAAATGAAATGGAAGATTAGTTTCACAAATTGGGATTGCTAACATGACATAACATAAGATACATCTATCAATCAAATTAGCCTTAGGTCATATCAAAAATGAACTCACAGTCAAGGCTTGATTAATTGGGGACGTCAGGTGAATCTTGTTCATCCCCCACCACTCCTTGCGAACAACAAATCCATACGTGGAACAGTACCCAAGAATGTTTGACTTTGTAGTCATTCAAAAAGGATGGAACAAAATTATCGCCCCATCGTCTTGGAGGTGATGGTCTGCGAAATCAAAGATTGTTTGAAGTCAATCCTCAGATTCTATGTTCCAAGCGGGAACAGACGAGGGTGGATTCGAAATTCCTGGGACAGGAAGGCCCTCTGGAAGATCTGCAAGAATCAAGTCCACACAGGGTACTTCCGCAGCAGATCCCTTATAGAGTCGGGCTTTGACACTTGAGTGCTGCGCATGAATAATCAATATTCATTACGTGAAAAAACTCTAGATAAATCGATGTATGCATGCACAAATTACATGACTTGGAGCTATAAAATATTAAAAGAAGAAAATCATCAATTGTAATCAAATCAACCACATGACAGTAGTAAGAAACTGGTTAATGACTTAAGGAAGTAATCAAAAATTCTACCGAACGGGGGCTCATATGTACAATAATTTTAAACACCAAGCAATGAAAACTAATCTCTCAAAAATATAAATTTCAACTGGTTTTGTTCTGATAATTAAAATTCAGCTAAAATGGAAACTGTCCAACTAAATTGTCTACTGAATTTGACTAAGACTTGACAAAGGAAATTCGATTAGATTTAAAACAACAGAACAAAGCCGTGAGGGTAGAACTTGATTTGATTGGCTCAAGTCCAGAATGCAGCAAGTCAATTATGGCGGTTCAGAATCAATTATCGATGAAAAAAAAAAAAAAAACCAGGCCTCAAATCCAAGGACTCTGTACCGAAACTAAAAATTACGAGCTTTGAAACTAGAACATCTAGAATGTAGTTCAGAACTGATTACATTGAACTTGCTCATTAATTGCTGACTATTTTGACGCACATTCTGAATATATTCTAGAGTTGGTTAGCTTGATTCGAGAATTGCGAGGTTCAGTAAGGTCATTGGACTTGACAACTAACAGTACGGACTGCGCATCTTCGAAAATATAATTAAATAAAATCTTCATCAAAGCAAAGCAGTTGATCAGGATAGTACCTTGGAAATGAAGCTCTTTAACTCGTCAAATAAAGGACTCAAGCTGCCCGTGTCGCCACCAAGGACTTCCTCTAGTGAGAAGTTTTTAATCCACTCCCCAACCTGGCCATCATGCTCCTCAGCCGATGTGAAAACAGGGATTCCTTGGCTTAACTGCTCGTAGGAGGAATCGCGCTTGGTTCCTCTAGACTGAGTTGGAGCATGAGAACCAGAGTCATAAGTAGGACTAGGCACAGGTGGGCTCTTATCTACTGGCTCGGGAGGGGGGTTCATCTTCTTTTTCCCCTTCCTGTTAGTCTTCTCCAGAGACTTCTGGAGATTCTCCATCTCTCTCTGGGCCGCTTTCTCCTCTGCTTCCTTCACCCTAAGCGCTTTCTTCCTATCTTCTTCTAGACGTCGTGAGAGGGCCTTTGCCCTCTCGTGCTCGTCTTCTATGCCCTGTAAATCTACCATCTCAACACCAGATTCTCCAACTGCCTGCCTTGACTTCCTAAGTTCAGTCTCAAAGGAAGGAGTGAAACTAGGAGCACAGTCGAGATACCATCCACCTCCTCTGAGATGTGAGGTTGACCACGTCCGCTGTTGATTTGCTGAAAACATGCACGTTGAGTTCGACCTGTCAAGCCATGCAGAGAGAAATATGGGGAGATTTTCTTTTGTTATTGCTCCTTTTGCAAGGAGCTCGTACTTGAAATACCTGCGGGTAAAAACAGCTCATCATTATATAACTTGCAATAGGAAGCCCTCTCATGTGAAAAACCAAATCACTATGCCAAGTATAAGAATACTAGTAGTTAAAAGGGAAAACTCACCGAAAGAGTACTCTTCGCACAATCAAGTCAATCCCATTAAAACCCACAAATTCGAGAGTTTTGTTGAAAGCCTCGTGCCCTCGGAAGAAGGTGGGGAACGCATTGTCCCATAATTTCATTCTACAGTCCTCAATGTATGCAGCCAAGGTCAAGGGCTCGCTGGGTATTTCAAAGTTGATAGCAAGTCTATCTTGGCGCAAAGTGTCTTCAAAGATAATGGTTGCTTGATCGGCAATCTGTTGAAAAAGAGTGAGCAAGGCCGAGAACAAGACTGGGAACATAACCGACTTATTGAATGAAATCATAGTGAGCAAGATCAAAATAATGATGTAAACAAGACCGTGAGAAAAAACAAGAGCAAGACAAAATTACTGTAAGTGCTCAAATCAAGTCACACTGAACTGAAGGGTACAAAGGGGGTTATGTACTCACTCCGGCCCAAAAACATGCCCTGGCAAGGAATGCATTTAATTTCTCCTCATTAGTTGGCTTGGTTGGCAATTTGCGGGCTTCACGTGTTGATGCAGAGGAATTGAAATATTCCAACCATTTGATTTTAAAAGCGGGTGATGCTTTTGCAGTAGCGATCAACTGCAACTTCTCTAAGTTGAGCTCCGGTGAAATTGAGTTAAGGGTATAGTGACGCTCAATCTGTGAACCATAGATCAATATATTAGAATCATGAAATTCATTAAATTACTTGAAGCATGAAAAATGGGACTTATAGTAGTGGACATACCTCTCGAAGCCAACCCTCTGTCAACTCTGGGTTTGCCACACAAACTAGTTTTGACATTTTCTTATGAAGTGCCTCGGCTCTCTTTGAAGCAGCGACCTTCATAACGGCAGCTCTATCAGCAGCACACACCTCTCCATCCGTTTGCTCAACAAGTTGACGAACACCCTCATCTGCAGCTAGTCCGAGTTCGTGCTGCAAAGGGATTACTTATGTTAGTTTGTCATCAAACAACTGCGACAAATTCGGTATTCTGAACACGATAGTAAACAAAGAGATTAAAATGTATTAGTAGCCTATATCAAAAGCCAATTCGAATCACATTCCCTCTATTCACAATGTAAACGATCAGTGCATGAAGAACCTTCAAAAAAACGTGTATTAGCAGCAATGATATGAAGTAGTCGAAAAAATCATGCAAAGTTCAGCACTGAACCATACCATACGAACTTCAATCACTAGTACCAGATGTCCCAGAATACGAGTTAAATGTAGGACTCTGATATGTAGTGTCAGAACTCATGACATTGATCACAAGCAATAAAATGATCAAGAGCTGGAATTTCGATCGCCAAAGGTAGTGTTTATACTATGTCTCGGTCCCGAGACTGAACTTTTGACATGAGGCTCTTCAAATACTTGTTCCAATGTGAGTAAAACATATGTCCATAAAATTTTTTCACTCATAGGACCTAAAGAACCTAATGAAATGCTTAATTTTTTACATGGATGTATGCTTAAATTCAAATGCAAATGCCCATTTTCAACAATTAAAAATGCATGGAAAAAAATTTTGGATTGAAAATCCAAACGGGGAGATCATGCTTTACTACCTCTTTTACAAGAAAAGAAATCAGAATTCGGAAAAAAAGTAAAATCTCAATTATTGGTGAATTTTTCAAGTTACTGCGATCTAATTGACTTTGGGCAGATTTTGAGAATAAATGAGCTTATACCGCAGTTTTGGGCAGATATCAGCATGCCGTAATAATGTTGTCAAACATTGACCGTGTATATCTCCTAAAGTATGAGGATTTTAGAAGCATGAATGGTGTCATTTTAAAGGAAAAAAGTCATTAAGAGTGAGTACAATAGAGAACATACCTGGAAGATGAAGTTCGTAAATACATGTAGATTTAACGAATACCACGTCTTCTTCGCATTTTGAGATTTCTTGCACCTTTTAATTTCAGCTGGAGTCAATATGTCTTGGTAAAGATCGAGCGGCATAAGTCCATACTTCTGCACTCTGAATAGAGTGTGAACTGTGTTGGTCTTGACGTGAGAGTCTTCAGTATGTCTACAATTAACATTCATAGAGTAAAGATAAGCATATCAGAATATATGTAGATTTTAAGTACTTAGCGTAGATAGAACCATAATATAATGGAGAATACTTACTTGTTGATGTTATGCATAACTTGCATAACAACACCAATTTTCCCCTTAGTGTCAAGGAGGATGCTATCCACCAAACAATGCTAGGCCTCATCTGTATTGTGAAGTCTTTGAATATGATTCAACCAAGCCTGCCGCCTATGGTTCCCGTCACAAACAAAGAACATCATATTCTTTAAACTGGCTAACTCCGGAACGGATAGAAGATAGGAGTTGAATTCGTCATTTTTGTGACTCCAAATGGGACCCCATGATGCCTTATCTGCTTCAGTCACCTCATGTGTTTTGCCTTCTTCATCTGTTAATGTGACATAGAATACTGAGGCACCCTCTCTATACCCATGGACAAACTCTTGCTCCAATCTAGCAAGATCACTTGAGAGAGTTGGCCTCACCATCGGCATGGCCAGCATTCTGCATAAGGGAATATTGAACCTTGAGGAAGACAGGGGTTGGACTCTTAGTCGAGAAATCGTGGCAACGGAATTTAGTTTCTGTCGGGTCCTGATATCATCTTCATCACCATCAAATGGATCTTTATCTCCAATCGCCTCTTCGTCCTCATCCTGGCCATGTTCACAATTGTCTAGAGAAACCTGAGTCGCTGTCGGTGATGCAACAGAAAAAGCATCTTTCTTTGCGTTGCTCTCAACCTGCAAGTTACAAATACTAGTTAATTAAGGAGACTGATCAGATCAGCTATAGAAATCATCTTGAAACACATGAACTTAATTCGATTGTAATTCATCGTAATAAGTATATCGGCACCGAGACAGTCAAATACTCCCAGAAACATATAAAAAAAAATCTTTGAAAGCTAATCAAATACCATCATGCAAAGTCGATGAAATCAGTGCGTACCTCCAAGTGAAGCAAATAAAATATTCTCTCCCTCATTGATTCATCGAGATCTCTGTCTCGGTCCCGAGACAGTCAAACTCGAACACTCAAACAAGTTCAGTCCTAGTCGCGGTGGGAGCAATAACTACTTCTGAACGCATTTCTTATTCATCCATTTACGTATCTCGGGACCGAGACTCACATTGACTCACTTCAAACCATTTCAACTTAAGCTTTGGACGCTTATCACCTTCCTGCGAACATCTTAACGAAACTCATAGCGTACCTCATAATGAAGCGTAAGAATTCTGTTTCCCTCATAGAATCATCGATATCTTAGTCTCATTCCAGGGACAGTCAAAGCTCAACCCAAAACCTGTCTATTCCAAGTCAAAAAAATACAAATGCGACCAAAACAGTGCATGCGGCAATCGAATGCATGCTATTGTCAGTACAATGCATGATGTATATCTATTCTCTAACGCATGAGTACTGATGTGCATGCCAGTTGGATCTGTTGGCTACTAGTTTGTGGACTATCTTTTAGCGTTAATTTGTTTCATGAAGTTTGTATCCTTCTGCATTCGCGTGAGTTTATTATCTTCAGCGCTTAGTCACAAACTGTTATACATACGAATCTATTGCATACAAGGTGATTTTAAGCTTTGGTCTCTGTAAAGGAAGGCTTAGTAAAGTTCTCAAAGCGTACTACTATACTGTCGAAGTGAAACGACCTGTTGCTCTCGATAAGAGTTCTTTCACACAAAAAGTTCAAAGTTTCACATCCAACTCGTCGTCTACGCATTCGAGAGAATGCAAGCTTCCTTCGGTAAATCGTTCTACGTTCCGAAACTTGCTAAGTCAGATTCTGATATATTTAACTAGCAAGATAATACTAGGAGAAACTTCACCTGCTTTGAACCTGAGATAATATACTAGAGCAAGCAACGTCACTACTGACACAATCCTGAAGGAATTTTTTATCCATCCATTTATGCATATGCATATCCATTTATGCATATTTATGGAACCGAGACACACAATATCGCATATCAAAACATTTTGTATCAACCATATTTAGCGAATCACATACGAAAGAATATATACCTAGATTCTGATCAAAGCATTCACTGCAGCGCTTTGAATCGTACTCTATCTCCACTGAATCATCAGAGGGCAGTCTCGGTCCCGAGATACTGAAATGTGAACCTATTCAGAACGAAAATAGCATCCCTTGATACCATCTTTAATAAATCTCGAAGTTCATGTTCGGCACCGAGACACTCGAATTCCGAGAATTAATTATGTGATTATGATGTCCAGCCTGCTAAGTCAACACTAATATCTGTGAAATACATGACGGACACTATCCTTGGGCAATGCATTTGAAGACGAAGATTCTAATCATGGAATGCCAGCATGTATTCCTCGGTTCCGAGACTGCAAAAATGACTGCAGGGCAATCACCCTCAACACACGGCGGGGTGGATAGTACCAGGTTCGTAGAGTCCTCAGATGTCTCAGAAGGTACCGATGTGGACAGACTAGAAACTTCGCTATTTACTCATAGTTCATACTAGTTCATCGTGCTTAAGGCTATAATCTACCAAGAATCAATCCCATTCGTTGAGAGGTCACTCGGTCATCTGGATCTCGGAGACACTAAACCAGTTCCTCAAAGTGGACACCGGAACGGACACAGTCCTGGTCTCAAACTGGACACAGTCGTGGACACAGTCGTGGTCCAGCTCGACAGATGGCGAGACCTCGGCGCAAGGAGCTGCGAGATACGCACCGACGCGTGCAGTCCTCATGATCCGCCACACGAAGCGTGCGGTCCTCATGATCCGCCAGACGAAGCCTTCCAGCTCGGGGTCCAGCAGAACGCGAGCGGTGAGGAGATCGGCTTGGTGCCCATCGAAGAGCCGGAGGTCATCTTTGGCGGCTCCCACTGAATCCGCAAGTGTCAAGGAGGATGCTATCGAAGTCTATGAATACGTCTCAAAAGTCTCTCTCGGCACCGATATGGAATCACAAGCTACGATATATATCAGATCAGCCCTACTCAGGACTTCAGTCACGATCCCGATAATCTCATTGTGTACTCTACATAATCGATCAGCTTTAGCCTAGGTGCGATAAGAAGTCTCTCTCGGGGCCGAGACTGTAGATCTAGACAATTCAAGGTCACATGTGTGAATCAAACCCTGAACCGCAAAACAAGCCTTGGAAATCTGGAAACCCTAAACCGAGTAACTCAGTCAATGCACACCGTAGGTTTATACGAAAGGTTTACATAAGATTTCTGGGTGTGACAGTCTACCTCGTCCCTGAAGTGCTGCTCGTGATTTTCCATGCTGCCTTCGACCAGATCGACCACCTCAGGGTCGCGATCGAGTTCTCCTACACTCTGTTGAGTCTGCGGAAATCAATGCCCTGTGCTCATTAGCTATAAAGTCGACCAACAAAACTGTAAGCAATGGAATGCAATCATCACATAGGACCAACAACAAGTCAGCATTGAAATGCACATATTCCAAACTGCTGGTCACTATGATGTGATGTTGAGGCACTCGAGGCTGCCTTAGGTTGAGGCTGTGTCTGCCTCAATCCCTGTTCCAAGAGCCGATGCCAATTCCAATTCATATTCGAACACCAGTGTTAAAAAAATGAAAATGATGGAGCCGATATTCATGCCCACAACGGAAGTGAATGGAAGTTAATGGGTCAAAACTATTCTAACGACAACGGAAGTGAATGGGTCGAAATTATTCTAACAGTACTAGATAGAAGTAAACATTTCGAAAGCAAAAAAATGATCATCTTTAGGAATGCAGAAAAACAACACCTCACTGCCTCCATTGTCCACTGGGTGTTCTTCCTCTGAGACTGGAAATAAAACGATGGGAGCTACCACTGAGACATCAAACGTCTTATCCCCTTTGGATGCTCTACCAGTACCCCTCAAAGAATTACCCCCTCGTCTACCCATTGTCGGCCGCAAATTGTACGGCGTTCCTAAGCTCTCTGTTGATTCTAACCTGTGCCTTCTCTCAATGCGCCTCTGTTTTTCTATAGTCCTCTTGACTTCTCTATCTGCTCTCGCTTTCGATCTAGTGATCATGTCTCACAATACTGAAGCAAAGAGATCCAATTTATCATTGTCAAGTCTATCAAAATTTACACCAATGCGCGATCATTATGTTCACATTCGCTTAGATATATTTATTTTATCTACAGATTCTAAAATTATTTAAGGTAGGTTGTAAGAGTTAATCGTCACTCATATAATTCACTATATAAGCCGGCGCTCAAATCTAATATAGATAATCGTATCCTGCCATGTCAGATACTTGGTGGCCATAAAGTTATGACTAGTATTTTAGTACATTATAATCCTTGCTATTCAGGTTGTCCAGAAATGAAATAATTATGTTTTAACCCTTAAAACTGCCCTCTTTCAATGCACAGTGAAAAATTTTAACTTTTGACAAATTTTTGAGTATGTAACCGTAAGATCTAGTACCTAACTTGTACATGTACATGCATACCGAATCTTAGATTCAAATTCCTCTCCATTTGTGAGATCATAATGTTCAAAGTTGAAATATAAGATTTTTTCCCTGTTGTAGAATGGAAAACTAATGTTTTGGGGACAAATTAACCAATTTTTAAATAAGCAGTTTGACTTGAGGGTCTTCAAAGTCTTGTTCCTATGTGAGTAAGGAAAATATTTATATAATTTTTACCCTCATAGGACCTATAAAACCAAAAGTAATGCTTAATTTTTCACATGGATGTAAGCTGAAATTCAAATACAAATGCCCATTTTCAACAATTAAAAAGGCATGTAAAAAATTATCGGATTGAAAATCCAAACGGTGAGATCATGCTTTACTACGTCTTTTACATTTACGAAAAACAAAATTGGGAAAAAAGTAAAATCTTAATTTTTGGTGAACTTTTGAAGTTACTGCGATCTAATTGATTTTGGGCAGATTTTGAGAATTAATGAGCATATACCGCAGTCTTGGGCAGATTTTAGCATGCCCTAACAGTGCCTTTAAACTTTGACCGTGAATATCTCCTAAAGTATGAGGATTTTTGAAGCATAAATGGTGTCGTTTTAAAGGTATGGGAAAACTCTACAATCTTCCAAATTTCAAACTTCATACGATATAAATTTAGTAACTGAGAGCCTGACCAGAGTCTCGTCGACCACATTCTAGTCGATTTCGAGTTTAGCGGTTAACTGCACGTTATCCATAGATGGTTTCCATGGACCTTTTGTTTGTATTAGAGTTTCAGACGACAACAGCATGAAGATTGCCAACCGAGCTGACTGCGCAGTTACACCGGCGGACGTGGTTCACAGTTCAGATCCACGGACTCCATCGATGCAGGCAGATGAAACAACCCGGATAGATGTCAAGTCTACTCTCAAGAGTCATGCCTACTCTAGTGTAGGGATAATAAAACCAGGCACGTACTCAAGATCTTTATTAAGGAGTACCCCACTTCCCAAAGGACGGAAACTATATTCAGCAGGATGCACTGCTTACTATAGTTCAACACTGACCATTGTCATAACAAGGACGGTGGCAATAATGCCAAAGGTTCCCATAAGCGTATTCTTTGTTAATGACAATATAGCATCCGTGCATTCTGATGTATGGAATTAAATATTTCAGAGCTATTATCATGCTCTCCACAAATCTTGTGAAAGCCGTCATTCGTATGACCTGATTTGCTAATCTATATTATAACAATCAATGTTTAGATTGTATGCCTGTATTTGGATTCTACCATTTGAAAACAGTTAAACATAACAGCTTTTGAGTGTGTATGATTGAACTGCTTCTAAAACAATCTTTATATTGGTAAAGTATCTTAAAGAGAAATATCGATTTCTTACATGTCTTGGGCTTACATCTTAAATTGTTCATTGGCAGCCGTCTTTCAGCTTAATCTGCAGGACTCTTTATTTACTTCTGACATTCCTCTTTTTGTGACATAGAATAACCAGTTTACACTGTAATATATTTTCTTGTTATATATTCATACCATTTCAATGTTCAGTGTACTTGTTGTGTCAAACAGCTGTTTAAGTCCTTCACTAGATGCGAATTGAATTCAGTGGTTGAGCGTTTTAGTGTGGAATACTATGGCCCTTGTTTGTGCTGATAATCATTCTGTTCCGGTCCTTATTCCATTAGGTGAAGACGGTCATGCTACAGTCACTTGTACATTATTAAGTTTGAGGTTTCAGTTTCGTGCGGACACTATCTTTGTCGAAGAAGAAGTTTTTGACGATCAAACCGGTCTACTTTCACATGCAGTTGGTCAGACTAGAGGAGAGAATGATGTCGGTTCGTTCTGGTTGCTCAAGCCCGGAAAATATCGTGTATATGGAGTATCAGAGTCTGTGTTAGATGGTTCGACTGAACTTCTAACACCTAGGGAGTCGTCAACAGTTAGCATTGAGAGACCAGTGTCGTCTAGGGTCAAAATTGAGCCCGGTCTAGAAACAATCTATGAGCTCAGTGATGATTCCGAAAGTGAGGTTGATATTCTAAGATCAGAGAGTAAAGTCCAAGCTGCGCTGTCTCCACAAGTAGTTCGGAAGGAAACAACTCCTCCAGTCAGTCCGTCTCGTCATGCAGTTGGTCAGTCCAAGGTTGTGGCAAGTCCTGTTGTCAGTATCATTCATTCTTTGATGCGCCTTGGAGCTCGTAAACGTTCCAAAAGTGTGTTATCTCGAATAAACTTTGATGCAATCAAACTCCAGCAGGTTGATTACCTCCCCCCTCGTTACGATGGGGACGTTATCTTTGAATTTCCACCTTTAGGTGACCACGGCCAGAACACAAAGGCCAAGCAGCTTCGTGGAATGGATAGACGGTACGATGGCCATGCTTGGTCTCGCACAATAACATCCAATATTCAGAATGATCTGAATCTTTTGTTTCGTACATCCTCTTGTTTGGGCCACCTCCGTTGCGACAACCGTGACTGTGAGTATCTTCAGCGAGACCACAGAACTTCCAAAGTGAATGAAACAGAGTGGGAAGGATTGTCTCAGAAGGTGTTTGAAGAGGGGTCCAAGCCTCCCACTGGTTCGACAGTTGTTTGCAAATCCTGTAACGTCCCTCCCACTTGTGTTGCTGCCTGCCCTGCTAAGATCTACTATGTTATTGCCTCACCTCACATTACGAGGGCTTGTGTGCACTTGGGATCTCACGACCATCCCGTCAAGTCAGGGGATCATCGGGACTTCATCGAACTGACAGACAGCTTGATTGGGGAGCAAGTCAAACGCACCCCATCAGCCACTCGCTCGGCTATTGTGCTTGAAACTGCTAAGGACGTATTGGGCCCACTCCTCCTTGCTAAAGAAGGAGAACCACAGAAGATCTTGGAGCTGGACGAGCTGCAAGGTATTTTCGATCGATGTAAGCACCTCACCTCGCCCAACATTCGTAACGCAGTCACCACGTTCAGGACTTTCCGTCGCTTTGGAGTCATGGACAGTATTACCAAGTTACGCGGTGCTAGCAATTGGAAGTTCGTGCAACAGAATAAGTTTCCAGGGCAAGGGGCGGACATGGACAAGGTCTGTCTTCAAGATGTCTGAAGTTGGACCGGGCAGCGGAGTCGACCTGGTGAAACGAATGCAAACTGGTGGTGACCTGGAGAACTCTTGGATAATGTTTGACCATGTCAAACGGGTCAGGTCGTGGACTACAATGGCTTGCCATGTGTACGATTCCACATATTGTCGTGTCATGACAATTGCTGTATGCGACATGCAGTCTGAAGATGTTGCAGCCCAGTCAATCTTATGGAAGAACCTCAACGCCCTCATGGCTGCGCATGGAGTGGTCAATGTCAATTTTAAAGGTTTCATGGCCGACAGTGCACAAGCCAACTGGAATGCGGTTCGAATCATATACGGAAGTGGAGATGTGTCTGAAATGATGGTGGACAGAGAAAGGACTTGTCTTTTCCATTGGACACAGTCCTTGGAGAAACATACCAAGGCCGATATCCGTCAAGACCTGCAATCTCAGCATCGAAGACTATGCCAGCAGTACAAGAATGCAAAATCGATGGCGGAGGCCGAGATGAAGTATCTGGCAATTCGGGCATGGTGGATGTCATCCGGTGCAGCAACTGAACAAGCCCTTCCTCGTCTGGAGCTCTGGCTGGCCTTCTGGCATTTCCGTTACCGCCAATGGGGTGGATTTATGGAGTTTGTGAGTTTAGACTTCCCACTATATTTCATCTATACTTTATTCTATTTAGTACTACTACATGAATTCGACCATTATGCTAATTCGGGAGTGTATTCACATTGCAGGATCTTAGTGAAGACGAGCTAGCGGAAATGCCATCATGTAACCTTGCTGAATCTATTCATAACAAGTGGAAGCAGCAATCTGGCGATCGAGGCAGCGACTTATATGTGGCAACTGTCGATGATTTCGTGCGTGCTTTCATGCAGTGCTCAGCATATTGCCAATTCTTAAAGGGAGAGAACCCTGGTACTGGACCGTCGAGGGAGGAATTGAAGCTGAGGAGTGCTCAGAGGTCAGCCGCAAAAACAGGAAACTCCAAACCGCTTCATGAGGCCATCTTGAAGATGCCTGGCGGTGACGAGTGGTGCACCAGGACTCCCCACCTCGAAGGGGAAGAGGTTTTTGTTTCTCTGAAGCGTAAACCAGATACTGCTTTTGGTGACGAACGTGAATCTCACAGGCCAGACAAGATAAGTATATCCCGTCCACGCGTCCAAACCAGATCTGCCCGACTGAACTCCTCTCCACCTCCTGTGATAACTCCTAATTCTCCCACAACTACAGATGACGAGCAGCCGCAACTTCCATCAGACAACGCTCCACAGCAGCTCGATCGGTACCACGTCACCGCAGTTGAGGAGACAGCATGCAATCCTGCCCAGTGGCACATCGCACGTCTGCCTAAGACATCTGCGAAGGCTTGTTTTGCTCTACAAGCAATCACCAAGAAGAAGTGCGTTGTGAGGATTGTACAAGACGGGAAGAGCACCGCTGCACCTACCTACTCGGGCCTCATGAAGAATTATCGGAAGAATAGGACCGACCCCATGGACTTCTTCTTTTGCAACGACGATATTGAGAGGTGCGTCAAGGGCACAAGGAGGAAGTGGGTTCTCTCAGTGCCGAGCGTTCCAGAGGTATGGCCGGTTAAGTTGGGGACCAACTTAACCTGCAAAGAGATCCTCTCTTTAGAAAACGCAGGCTTTAGACTGCCCCAGCAGAAAGAGATGACACCTACAAGACTTTTTCAGGACCACCCGTTGCCTGTGGACTTAGCAAGCTACACGACTCCAGCATATCCGAATGAGTTTCCCACCCGGCGTTCAGGGAAGTTGATTCGTCGCAACAAGAAGGCCCCGTCAACAAAGCACGCCAATAACTGTGCCTCAGCCCTGTCACTAAAAGGCAGAGTGCGCAAATTGTGCATGCTTCCAGCACCTGCCTTAGGATGCATTGTTTCATTGGATTTCGGCACGCCCCCAAAGGTACAGCAATACTACTTGACAATTTCGCAGCTGCCAGCATGCAGTTGTCCTAACTTCAAGGAGATGGCGACTAAAGCAATTGGAAAACGGGGTCAATGGGCCAACTGTAAGCATTTGTACTATTTGTTTACTGTAGTGTGTGGTTTGGACTCAGAATCAGATACGTTCATTCATGCAGCTAGTTTTAGCTTCAACGAAGTGAATAGAGTTTTGAACGGTGGTTTACTGAAGTACCTTGACTCTTAGAGTTTTTTGTTTCTTCAGAGAAACATATGTATGGAGGATTTGTTATAATCATGATGTAGTGAGACTAAAAGGGCCACTACAAGATATTTGACTCACCACATGTATTTCACTGTTCCAAAGTTGCTTGACCCTTTTAGAATACCTTCCATTCTCATTATACTGAAACAGTTCGTCTTTGATTTGAGAGAGTAAGTTATTTTTTACTGATACAGTAAGTCTAAATTTACTAAAACAGTAAGACCCATTCACTGAAACAGTAAGTGATATCATATAACTAACACAGTATGCCTCATCTTAGTGATACAGTAAATTTCATTTTAAAGTATACGATAAGAATCATTTGACAAAAATTATATGTTATCCCAACTCTAATGCAGTGAATATCCATTTACTGATCTATAATGTTTCTAAATCACTAGACCCTAGGTAGTATTCAAATTTTCCACGGCCGTAGGCCCTCATTGTACACGATCATAATTCCAAATATTCAATTTACCAGATTTACCAGATTTTTCACTGATATATTTACATTTATTTCTGTACCAGAACCCTTAATTGTCCACGGTCATAGGTCCCAATATTTACTAAGTTTAGGAAAAAAAATTACAAAAAATACGGTTAGTCCAAAAATACCCTAAGCTTACTGCTTAAAGTTACATTTTAATCAAAATATCTCAGAACTTACCGCTCACCGCTCACCGCTCTACGCTCGCAAAATAGCTTCGTCCGTTCCTATTGTAGCTAGGTATTTTCGTTTTCCTAGACTATAGCACCTCTAGTCTTGATAATACATTTATTTGGCTTCTTCAGGCAGTTGGGGACTCTATGACCTCCTTCGCCACAATACAAGCATAGTCCTTTCTCCATCCGACGCTTCTTCTCTTCCGGAGTAAGATGTTTGATACGTATTGCGTCGATTTGCATATTTGCAATCTCCAAATGAGAACTCGGACTGCTCGCTGACATAGATGAGGTCTAACGGATCGTCAGCTCTCTTGATAAAGTCGATGAGCTCTGGTTCTGGCGACGTTGGAAGAGTCGATTGTCGCACTTGACCGGTTGACTAATTGCCTCATTGAGCAATTCTGGGTCAGGGAATGACAACAATAAATCCTTCACAGTATCCATCAAGCTCCAATTAAATTGGCTCATAACCTAGGTTGTTGGGACAGACGGGACAGGACGTCCGTCCGTGAGCTCGGCGAGACGTCTGTAACCTAGAATTTTTTGGTTTTTTTACCTTTTTTACCGCCGGTCACCGCGGTCCCGGCCCGGTCGTCGCCCGGTCACCCACTAGGGTCGCCCGGTCGCCCAATAAGGTCGACTGGTCGCCCTGTGGCCCAGTAAGGTCGCCCGGTCGCCCAATAAGGTCTCCTAGTCGCGCGAGGGAATTGCCTGGTCACCGAATAGGGTCGCCCGATCGCCCGTCCCCCACTAGGATTGCCCGGTCGCCGGATCAGGTCGTCCAATCGCGAGGCAGGATCTCCCTGTTGTGAGGTAGGGTCGCCCTGCACGGTCACTCGACACGGTCGCCCGCCGATTGCCATGGTCGGTGCTCGGTCGCCTTCTCAAGATCATTGATGGGCAACCGGGCCGGTCGCCCGCTGGTCGCCCCTTAAGAGAAGGCGCTCTTTCAAGGTCATTCTTGGGCGACCCTTTTAACCCCTAAATTTTTGTGACAATTTCATACCAAAAACACTCCAGAATTGCTCGTTTTACTGCAATGAATAAGGAGGCAAACAAGACCTTTTATTTCTTGTTTTAACTGTAGGATCTCAATTCAGACTTATTGAGTAACATACTCACAAAATTGCATAATTTTTTACAACACAGATTGAAAGATTATAGTGTTTGAAGTAGAGAAAAGGTTTCATTTTCTTCCCTGCCTTTAGTGGATCAGCAGACTTGACTTTACTTGCTTTCAAATTTTTGCACTACACAAGGTCCAAATCCATTACCATCATGTTGAACATGATATTAGTTCTTTGTACGCCAATTTTTATAGGTATTGAAGGGGTGTAGCATATTCAATAAAATTGTGCAAGGGATGGAGTTTCAAAAAGTGCAACTTCACGTTACGTTTTTTGGTGAACTTAATATGTTTTTGAATGAGAATCCGAATGGTCAATAAGAAGATGTACACTACATATCGTTGTACAAAAAATAAAAAGTAAAAAATAGAAGATCTCTAAGTTTTATGTGGAAAAGAAGAAGTTTTTTTGTACCTTGCCCACCAATGTGTAACAATGTGTGAAAATGTTCGACTTGGGTTAATATACTATTTTTCACTAAAGACAAGATTTTTTTTGACAATATGAAAGGAAATATTATTACTTGCTAGTATTGAAAATCTCACATTGATTAGGGTCTCCTAACAAAAGTTTTTGAAGTTGCCTGACGTGCCCGCTCTCCCCATTTAAAATGAAAAATCCTACAACTTTTTCATCAAATGTCGGATTGAGGAAAGATTTGTACCACACAAAGCTTATAGTAATATCCATCTACAATTAAAAACTCATGGAAGAATATTATAAATTAACACCATAGGAACATGCCCAGGCCCCAAACCTTCGAGAGTCCTCCGAGGGGACTCTTGGAAATTTAGGGGTTAGGTCGGCGACCGGCCCGGTCACCCGCCGGTCGAGCCTTGGGAGGGGTCGCCCTACCAATGTCACCTTTAGGCGAGCGTTTTTAGTGGAGGACTGGTGTGCGGCCGGATCAGTGACTAGCCGGTTGCCTCGTGAGGCGAGGCGCCCAAGTTGCAACCCTCAGTGTGGACGTCCTTCTTGGCCATAGTCTACCCAGTGATCTTTTTTTTGGTACCTTTAATTTATGCAATTCCAAGGAGAAGTTTGAAAATGTGCTTTCACTCGTTGAATATTGAATTTTTAAACCCCTATATCTAAATTGTGAATAACGTAAGTTTGTTAAGTTGTATTTCCTTCGACTATCTTGGATTTGCTGCACACGTATTTAACATTTGAATTTTGGGGCAAATATAGCTTATACATTGTTACTTACATGAATGAGTTTTGGTTATTATATATCAATTCTTGAATTGCATCACTATATTTTATTGCATTTTTGTTTTAGCGGGCCTTTAAGATAATTATTCTATCCATAGAGATGTTGGCCAAAAAAAGATAGCTCCAAACATATTGCTACAATTGTCTACTTCATATGACAATTTTTATAGAAGCAAGTTGTAAGTAACATTGTAATTTGTGATTGCAAAGAATAACCTTCATGGGTGTCGAATTTTCAATTTTGGATGAGTCAATGTTTTATCATCCAATTGGACGAGGTGCAAAAGAAATTATTTTGTCTGCACGTAAAAATTGAAAATTTTGTATTTTTCTCTTTATTCTAATTTTGTTTTTTTACTTCAAGAAGTAGCATGTAGGCTCAATTATTTTCTTCCCAATTTTAATTTTCAGTCTATACATGTTAAGAATTTAAATTTGAAAATGAAACTAATTTTTTTCCTCCGACCTACTATCATAGACCAAGAAATTAGAAATGTTATCTGGTGAAATATATTGAAGGATTCTCAGAATCTCAAATATTGGTAAAGTATATTGGTAGTGATTTTAGACAAGTGAAGACTACCGAAACATACTATAAAAAATACTTGTTTGTTCCTTTGACTATTTTAATCTAAATTTTAAAGTTCATTTTATGAGTTGTAAGAAGACTCCACCTTTATGTTTGGAATCTCTATTTATGGCTTCAAAATCAATGCTTTAAATGACACAAATGCCTATGAGACGGTTTAGCGCAACATAGTGGACGAAGAATAAAATCCACTTTCGAAAATATCTTCTAAAGAAGAGAATTGTACTCTCTGAAGGAAAACTTGTAGAATTCAATAAAGCAAAAGTTCCATGTCTACATTTGAAGACGTGGGTAGGACAAATGAAATTAAATATGTTGGAAGAGGCATCCATCATATTTTGGGCACGGACACCTATGTTATGCTCCATCAAAAGTAAATTGCAAATATTCAAAATCCAAAATATCAAAGTTGGAAATTGCTCTAAATTAATTTTGAGGACGTTGACTAGGGAACAACCATTTAGAATTGCAAGAAATAAAAGTAATGCACCCCAAAAAATGCAAGCTTGAAAAGCATACCAAATTTAGATTTTTATATTTATTAATAACAACACAAGTGGAGCATTGTAAGCTAGACCTTAGAACCAAAAATGACAACTTTTTAAAAATCAAACAAAGACTTAAGTGACTATACAATTCTATAAATGCACCGTAAAGGTCCAAACCATTAATCATGTCAAGTCCGTTACAAGATTCTATCGTATGGATCAATCTATATATAATATAATCAATCATGTCATAATAATTTTAATGGTATTGAAAAAAACACTAATGAAGGATAATTATTGCAAAAATCTCTTTTACTTTCAATTTAATATTTTAAAGCTCATGTCTCTAATATTTCAATCTTTTTTACTGTTGGACACTAAATCAAGTTACATAGATGGAATATCAATTACAGATGCAAAAAATTGGAATATTTAGAATCATCATTAGAATAGTAAAACCAAAGATTATACGAAATCACAAAGTTATTAATGGGACCTCAAATTTCCAAGCATAAAAGTCTTTGAGCCTTTAGACATGCCGAAATAATTTTGAGAAAAAATAATACACAGTGGAGAGATGTATGCATACTTAAAATGGAACTTCCAGTTGACACTCATAGATTTGCCTTATATAATACGATGATATTTGGAGAACCAAAACTCTTTGGCCATTGAAACACAAAACATTGCACTGAAGATCTACGACTTGGTCGTAATTTTTGGACTTGGGAACAAGCAAACCTAGAAAGGGGAGTTATGATAGTTATGGTAGTTATAATTTCGGAGGCTTGTCATGCTCCTTAAAGCCCAGTGAGAAGGAAATGTTTCTCACGTCACATATTGTTAATACAACGAAGGTCTTGGAAGTTAAGCTCTCTTACTAGTGATGTAGACTCGTTGATGTTTATGTGCATGGAAGACTAGTGTAATCTCTGGTATGGAATTATATGATATGTGAGCCTCATATGTTTGGAGTGTCGATAGAATCACGATTCATGGAACTGGATTCTGACATTATGTGACGTCATTGACTGTCCACACTCCTAGGTTGGAATTGGTCGATTATTCCCGTGTCTCTCAAATGAGCTATAACTGCCAGAGATGATATACACTGCAGGAAGAATTTTGAAGCAATTTCTTCGTCATGATGACGCTGACGCTGCATTACTGCTGTTACAATCAAGGAATTAACCAACACCTGACCTGGGCAAAATAATTTAATATATGCTTGGAATTATCTCAAGGATTACATCACCTACATGCATTTGCTCGACCAAAGACTATTCATTGAGGCATTAAAGCCAGCAACACTTTATTGGACATGAAATTACAACTTGAGATTGCAGGTTTTGGGTTGGCTTTGTTCTTTCCAGATGGAATAACCCATAAGGTGTCATCTCACCTTCCTGGAACCAAGCTGTCACTGGCAGCCTTTAGCAAGATTAGATGCTGCTCACATTCAGAGTAAAATATTCAGTTAACCTAGCTGCATGATCAGCATGCCGTCAGAAGGTGTTGGCACAAGAGTATTAATCAGTGGCCAGCAAATGGAGATTTCAGACCTAGAAGTTCGTAAGCCTCATCGGTTCGGGATGCAAGTGTGCATGGTGCAGTGTTGCTGGCAACTGGGCTTTTATGCAACAACCAATTGAATCGTAGCGGGTGGTCAATTAATTTGCAATTTGCATATTAGTGGAAAACCTAAAATAGACCCTTTCCAAAATTATCATAAGCCATCAAGATTCAATAGTGGATACAACCTCGCCAGCAATGGAGGGCGTAGGTCCAGACTGGGCTGCTTTTATCTAACAACAAATTCAATGAGTATTCCAGGCCGCCATGCCCCATTTGGTGCAACAAATCTCAGAGCGAGCTGCGGCGAACCCAACAACAGTGGATTCAACATTGATACAAGCACAGGAACGAGCCCAGGGGAGGATCAGAGACTATGATGGTACAAATTTTGAGGAAAAAGATTCAAAGGTTACAGCACCAGAGAAGTTCTCTGGGAAGAGAGGCGGTGAGGTATACAAGTGGTTTGCGCAGTTGAGGTTGGTGTTCCGAAGTAAGCCTCGCACATATCAACAAGATGAAGACAAGGTTGCATATGCATTATCATACATGAGCGGGGCGGCACAAAATTGGGCAATGCCCATTTTGCAAGCATTGGATGAAGGACGTGTTCATGAGTTATTAAAGAATTATGATGCTTTTAGAGAAGCAATTATTGCGGTATTCGGAGATATTGATCGTGGAGGCAATGCAGAGGACCGGTTGGGAAAAATTCGACAAACAGGATCGGTTGCAACCTATATTTCAGTGTTCAACAAGCATGCTGCCCAAGTTGAGTGGAATGAGGCTAGCTTAGTGGCACGATTTCGAGGAGGGCTTAAGGATGAAGTTTTGGATTTGATTGCAACTGCAGAAACACAACCCTGTAAGCTTCATGAGTGGATGGCTATGGCATCAAGAATTGATGAGCGACTATGGTCACGACGTCAGAATCGACGTCCAGCCAGTTCCGGTTTCCACTCAATGAATTATGTTGAACGATTCCAATCAAGTCCAGTGAATTCCGGGCCGGTTCCAATGGAACTTGATGCGTTTGGTGGAACCACAGCCTTGGCCAAAATAGCACCAGAAAGATTGGAATATCAACGACAAGGAAGGTGTTGGGGTTGCGGAAAGCTAGGTCATGTTCGAGCAAAATGCCCAACAAATCCTTCCAAGCCTCTATCTCTTGCAGCACTAGGGCGAGAAGATACAAGCCCGGGAAAAGGACATGCCCGGGATTGAGAAGGCTTGTCCAGTACCCGGGCATAGTTCAACCTGTAACTGCAATGATTATAAACGATGGGTTGGTCGGAGAACATCACAGGTCTCCGGCATTGATAATACAATTGCATGTTCTGTCCCAATCAGCGGAGGAATCCTCACAGCCTCAACATCCATTATATTTGAGAGCCACCAGTGATCCAGGTTTGCATTTAACTTTGAACACTCGAATAATGAAGAAAATTCCTTTTTAGTCACTTCAAACACTATAATCTTAGGGCGACCGCGCCAGGTGACCGGGCGACCGGACAACCCCAACGGGCGACCATTCTAGGCGACAGGGCAACATCGGCGGGCAACTGTTTCTGGCGAACATGCGACCGTTCTAGGCGACTGCGCGACATCGGCGGGCAACCGTTTTGGGCGAAGGGGCGACCCTAACGGGCAACCGTTCGAGGCGACAGGGCCACATTTGCAGGCAACCGTTTCGAGCAAACGGGCAACCTTGGCCAGCGACTACGCGACCTGAGCAGGCGACCGGGTGCTGCCCGGGCGAATGTTCAGGGCGACCGGGAGTCGACCGGGCACCAACTGGGCACCAATCGGGGGTTAATCGGGGGTAAATTGGGCGACTGCCAGTTTACCCACATCCAGACGGACGGGACGTCCAACACGTCCAGGGGCCCGGATTTCGTACGTATGTGACAACCTAGCTCATAACTGTTGCTTCATCCCAAGTGATGTCGTACCCAAGTTGTCTAAAATCTGAGGCGTAAGTCGATGCAGAATGTGTCCCTTGCTGTAGAGACCAAATCTTTGTTGTTGCCCGACGAGCCTTGTCATGTTCTCCAAATGCTTCCGCAAAGGCCTCCAAAAAAATGTCAAAGTTGTTCAAGGTGGGTGAACCTTTCTCAAACAAGGAAGCAAACCATGATAAAACTTGTTCCGTAAACAACGTCTTAATCAATCCAACTCGTGATTCTTCTGTTGGATAGCGCTCCAATTGTAAGGCGATTATCAACCGAATTTGATTGACAAACCCTTGAAACTTGGAGCACATGCCATCGAATTTCTCAGGCAGGCTTACACGAGGTTCTTTCCGTTGTGGTGGTGCATCTTGTCGAATCACAGGCAGAGCTCCTCCCTCCAGGTTCGCGGGAGATTGATGCCACCAATGACTCCTTCAATCGTTGTGGTCCGGACCGATAACGTGTTGATAGCATTAAGGATAGCCTCTAACTTAGCCTCGGCAGATTTAGGCTTAATATAGTCCTGAGTCCCAGCCATACTATAAAAGATGAGAATATCCGAAAATAAAATTTTGGCTCAGTGGAGGATAAATTGCAACCTCTAAACCTTCAAACGTTCAAGGAGAGGGATTGTCCGCTGCTCTCACAAGAAGAACAAGACTCAAATGTTGTGACAAATGGAGATATCAGATTAAAAGGGGGTAAACCGCAACCTCTATAATTGCTAGTACACCTTCAAAAAAGAGGGGGTAAACCGCAACTTCAAGAAGGGTCCTAACTCTGATACTCAAGTGAGGTCAGTCTCGACAAACTGTCACGGACATAGGATACAAGAATACCTGACAAGAACTAGAACCCTAAAGAACTAGAAGATCGGAAACTGATATGAACTCGAACTGATATGAATTTGGATTAATAAGATGAGCACACGACCAACAAGAGGGATGAGCAATGGCACCAATAGATGCATTGTTGAGATTGAGGATTTCTTCAACCTCGAACCCTATATATAACCTAATCTAAAGTAAAAGGGTTTCTAAAGTAAAAGCAAAGTAAAAGGATTTCTAAAGTAAAAACCTAATTTAAAGTAAAAGGAACTAGAAGGTTCCAGAGGTCATGTCCCTAACACTGGATCCCATTGAAGTACAAACTCGTGATTTCCAGAAACGTCAAGTTCAATGAATCTAGCATATTCAAACTTAAGATAGTAACTGCAGTTCCGCCAAGGTGTTAGACAACTGGCATTCCGCCGAATCCATCTAAGTTGTCAGATCAACATCCCATGATCCCTGACTTGGCGCTCCACGACGCCTCACTAGCTGTACCACTAGCGTCAACTGGTCAACATAATACACCTTAGTCCACATCTCAGCCCCACATCGCAACCCACATCTCACCCTACAGCTTAGCCCATATCTTAGTTTGGATCCTATACTTCGTCCCCGACACATGTTCAACTAGAACCTCTAGTTGTGCTACCGCCAATCTCCTCGTCCATCTACCCAGCGACCAACATTCTCCCTCATGCACATGTGCCCCATCTACACGCCTCCAAAATAGTGTTACATTCTCTGCACT
>OZ020518.1:31625371-31670095 GCA_963971425.1 Bryoerythrophyllum caledonicum | reverse complement strand
AGCCAACGGCATCTTTTGCTGCTACATGGGTTTCAGTTGAGGATTCAAGGACATCCTCCTCTCTAACAACTACACCGTGTGCTCCACTCAGTCCCTGAGCTGCAATGACATGAGTTGTTTGGAGTGAAATCAAACAATAATTGTGCCGGAGCCTTGCTTGTTAGGAGTGGAAGAGCATTGAGCAACAAGAAATTATAGTTAGTTAGGTATACAGTAGTTAGTACTTCAAGAGTATTTTTGGAATTTTTATGGCAGCATATGATGTAACTCTCACCGCGTGGTCCTCATGGCAGTGATGAAAGGCAAAATGCTGCTCTTGGCATACATGCTTGGCTCATCCTTTAGTGCTTCTTGAAGCACCCATTGATGTGACAGGTTGAGAGCGTCCATGCCTTACATAATTAGGTGTATAAGGTGTAAAGAATTTAGGAGATGTGACTCAATTACGATTTATTATTTTCCCCCACATACTTGCACAACATTATGAAAATTGAAATTTACACTCACATACTATTTTCTTGTTGGAGCTTGGATATGTTTTCCATCTTAGAAGAACCATGTATGATTTGCCAACCCAGGTATTTGTTAAATCCTTTAGAGCCTAGAGGTGTTTATGGAGGTAAGCAGATTTTCATTGAGTTTTTGATTTGATGCGAGCTCCCAAGAATTAGGAACCCAAGGAGTAGGAACTTTGAACAATGAGTCAAATTGTACAATATTGTAGCCAAGTCAAGTGGTGAGATTACTTGGAAAAATGGACTATATTTATTGCTTTTGCAAGTATGAGATTAAAAAAATGTATATGAAGTTGTCTAAAAATGCCATTTTTTAGGAGGTTGTTATGAAGTTAAATAGAATCTATCATGATTTTTTCTACAATCTTAAAAAATATGGTTTAGCTTTAGGATATGTTGTGGACTTTCCAAAAATATATAGTATCATTTGTAGAAAATTTACTATGATGTTTAAACCACTATCTATGCTTTACTTTTACAGTAGATACATATGAACTTAAATACAAAATTGTAGAGGAACTCACAAATTTGATAATTATTTTGCAATTTGACAAAAGGATATCAATCCAAGGCAAAAACTTAACTTTCCAAAATCTCTTGCATCCTCGACTTTTTTTCCTCCTTGGGTTGCGCTGAAGTTTCCACATAGAGTTTCTGGCAACCTATTCCCTTCAGCCCATTCCCGACAATCTATTCCCAACAGCCCTTTCTCGGCAATCTATAGCACTGTTGAGACTATGTACTGATCGTGAGCAAAGCACAAGTTGTGAGCAGGTTGTGAGCACAACAAGGACTGTGGGCAAGGTTTCTTGGAGCTCCAATGCTCTCTTGATTTCTTATATTGCTTCTAACAAAAGCTACCAAAAGAATAATTAAACTTCCTCAAAGGTGATTGAAAGACCATGTTCTTCTAAACAACCTCACACATACACTCAATCTGCAAATGGCAATTCAAGAGCACCAAGCTTTCATACCATGTGATAAAATACGAGGGAAGTGTATTGCTGGAATAGAAGTATAATGATGTGAATACAAATGAGCTCACCACCCAACCATGGAGGATTCAAGAAAACTAACCGCTTTGAATGATCCTCTCCCTTCAATTCTTATATAGCAAAAGTCCATGGTCTAGCAACATGGACTTTCTAATGCAAACACACTAACAATAAGTCCCACTATTGACATGTGGGTATTTGACTTATTAGTCCACATAACGGCTTGGTAGACTACGACAGTTGTGACGGCTTGGTAGACTATTCAACTATGTGTTGACTACCATTCAAGATATATGGCTACAAGTTGTCAATTGTCCATTACCACATAATGTCTAATAGGAGTTATCCATGTATGTAAATATTATTTTAACACAAATTACCACAAATTTTCAAAGTAGAAAGTAGTTTTTGACATTTTCATGAAACACAAATCCTTCTACTACTACATTGTGTTGTATCAAAACCACCAGTACCCAAAACCACCAACTTTTGCTTCCTTGTTTGGCATGCCATCGGTGGACTTGATCCTTTATTCCTGTTGAGAATAGTGAAATGTAGCGGTTTTGAGTTAAGAGAAGGATAGGCTTGTTCCCTTTATGTCCTTGCTTCTAGGGGTGTTGGTGGATATAAGGCATTTAATTGTAACTACTGTAAGGTACTATTGATATTAGCCACTACTTTGCATGCGGTTTAGAGTGAAGAAAGAGATGGCAAATTCCACAATATTTGCACAAATATTGGCTCTCTTTTCAAAATTCCTTGGTATAGGTATATAGGTAAGGTGGTTGAAAATTAATATGGACTACATCAATTTAGGTTTTGGAATCAAATAATTTGAATTATCTTCCAATTGCAAATGCAAATTCAAAATTGAAGTGACCTATAGGATAATGCATATACATGAATTAATGTAGAATTTTAGCTTTAGTTTGATGTGCATTGTATAATAAAGTAAATGGTACAGTAGTGGTAGGTAGGATTTTGACAAGTGTTGATTTGTATAGACAATTTAGTGTTAATGGATGTACCACCACCATGACCATTACAACATTACTTATTATGTAAATATCAATTCATCCACAAAAAGATATCCATCTAAAGGTTGGTTCAATAAATCGACTATATTATATCACTATACCAACATGTAGTGGTATTTTAATGATACCACTACCATTTCCAAATACTACTAACTTCTAATGAAAAAATCAATTTAATTACAAAAATTCATCCATCAAGGACTTAAAGAGTAGGTTCCATGAAATATTCATACACATGGCTCAACCAAAGTCTTATTGCTGCATCATGCAAGGGACAAAGATAATATCAAATATATCTTGATTTGTGGTTTTTTAGATCATTAAATCATTATTTTGCTAAGTGATGAATTTGATGACTTTTGAATTGCAACGATAATAATTTTACCGTTCCACATAACTTTATGGTATAAATTATTATTGAGTATCATCCTTTCATTATCATTTATAAAATTATGTCACTTTTATTTATGAAATTAGAATTCATTGCAATAAATTTCATTAATCTCAAATAGTATTGAATACATTAACCAATAATGGTGCCAAATTTCATTTCTTGTAACCTTTGATAACTAAAACTTCAAGGTGCCGAAGTTGTTTCTCCTTCAATACCAATCATAAGAAAAGAGTTGTTGAATAATAAAATCTATATAATGATTTGTTAGTATATTGTCTCTAATATTTATCTATTATTGTCTCTAATCTTTATCTATAATTGTCCCAACATAAATTCACTAAGATTCATATCCAAACCAAATTTATGAAACATTCACTTTCATCCAAGCATAGATTAAATTCATGACGACTTAACACCGAATCAATACTTATTTTATCACCAATTTATGGCTAATGCCCATATTTGGTATTTATTTACTATTATACTGTAGGTGAAGGACGACTTCATCACTTTAGTGCCAAATAATTAACAAGGATTTTGAGTGACATATCATCTTTACCATGGTCTAAACCAATTAAATTGTGATACATGACACTTTCTTCCAAAAAATGAATCTTATGGTAAAGTTGTCTTTCAACTACAGTATATACTGCCTGTTGTCCTTTGGAGGACACACTATTGTGCTTATGATTTAAGTTTTATGGACATAGACAATGGAGGAATAAATAATTAGTTCACAAAATCATTTGAGTGTTGTTTGCTTGGGTTTTGGATATGAAGAAATTTGTATGTTAATGATGGGTCATAAAATAATCTTCATTTTAAAAATTGTAGTAATTTCAATACTGGGAATAAAATCTTCAAAACTTTGCAATCCTCGTGAAAACTATCTTCCTACATGGGAGAAGATTTTTTCATTAAAAGCTGTAATTAAAATAACTAATATTTCTTAAGTTGGTGGTAATAGACTCTCCAACCATATTGTGAAGAACGGGGTATGTGTAGGAGGCAACGTGCACCATGGGCGCAAGTCTCGCTGGCCCATTTTGACAAGGCTTATGTGCTTGTCGGGTTCGTCGCCCCATAGTGAGGAGCAGTCGGACGAGAAACTCAGCCGATAGTGAAACTGTGGTGGGCCTCTCATCATAGTCATCTTTTCAAAACGTCTGCATGGACTAACCGTCAAAGCATCCCGCAGTTGTGAAGCCACGGAGGGCTCAGTGAGGCAAGTTGTCATCTTATAAGTTAAGCTCCCTCCGAATGCTTTCTACATCCGAATCCTCTCTCGATCTCGCCCGCTTCAGTTTACTTGCATTAGTTTGTATGCTGCATCAGATTGCTGCTTTGTCTCTCTCTTGCGTCTCCTGGCTTCTGTTTCCTGCTTCCGCTAGCTTCCGCTTCCGTGATTGTGAGGCCGCTGAACTCTTGCCAGCCCGCGTGGTCCTTAATTTTGGTTGAGAGGGATTATGAGTGGAAGACTATAATAGGCCGGTGTTGTCTACGCAGAGATGAATTCCAGATTTGCCATTGATATTGCGTTGGAGCCCTTGAAATGCCCGATCAATTGTCGTACATTGCCATCACTTGACGACAGCGAGGGCGAGGGCAAGGGCGAGCAGCCCCGTGTCGCGGCGCTGTGTCAGGGTTTGGGGAAGCGCGACGCTGGAGACGAATGTTCGCATGACGCGTCGGAGAGCGAAGATGTACGTTTGAGAGGCGTCTCGTCGGGTACAGACGAATCTCAAGCGGAGGTTACAGGAGAGTGCCCTTGCCACGAAACCAACGCATATTATGCTGGCACATATTGGTCGACTGACCCCGTGGAAGAAGATAATCTCATGAGTAAACTAGCTCCGTTCATCAAGCAACAGATGGAAGACGCAGTTAAGTCTACCGTTCTTCCTTTGATCTCGGTTCTGCGCAGCCGGGAGGTGGACGAGCAGAGGCATCGAAAGAAGATGCTGGCCCTAGAGAAACAGAAGCTGGCCCTGAAGCGGGAGAAATTGCTCTCCAAACGCCGCGGTGTTCGGCGATCCAGAACAGCGAGTCGGAGGAATCTCGTGGTGCCCCAAAAGGTCTAATGCAGCTAGTTTAGTGTGGTGCCAGTGTTCTTGTCGAAATCAATCAGCCACCTAGTCTTGGTTGTTTCAGTATTCTCTGTGGCTTCTGTCGTAGTCGGTCCACGCTAATTTGGGTAGATTAGTCTGTTATGGTCGGTATTTTGGCAATGTGGAGACTCCAGTTCCAGTCTAGACTAATGTAGTGTTACTTCTTTGTCAATTGTAGTGTACTTCTCGTTGAAATGCTCAATATAACATATCTAACACATAAACCAAATATTTTGATAACCTAAATCGTATATCGTCTAATGTACCCGAACACTCACACGAAGATGAGAGCGTCGACGCGCAATAGAGATTTATATTGCACGTCAAAGGTGCACTGTAGATGTGGTCAGGATGAATAGACTTCATGGAAGTCGTCACGTAGACAAGTTCGTCATGACCCGTCAACATCCCCCTGCACTTGGAGACTTCGATGATGAGAAGATCCGATCAATGGTCGAGGAAATTGAATAGGAGACACACACAGAGAGAAAGCGGCAGGGCCAAGGATGGTCGACAGATGGCAGGAGCCGGAGATGTCGACGGTAAGTAACCAAGTTGGGTTGGTAAACGTGTGTACGATTAGGGTTGAAGAATAAATACTGATAGGAGAGGGTTTGCAGGCTTGTGTGATTTGGTTTGGCTTGTGGGCAGCATTGACGGTGTTGCACTGTATGTTGGATGCGCTATTGACCGTGGTTTCAGTCTGGGTTCATGTAGACGACAACTTCAACCACGAGAATAGCAACGTGGGAGAATCCATGATTCCCAATGGAGAGGTTGAGTCGTCGGAGATTAAGAGAGAAGGCATGTGCTACGCTGTCCGTAGGTGGCGAAGGCCAAGAATCTACAACAGTTGGCCGGAACGTGACGTGCGAGTAATAGGGTTCAAAGGAGCCATCTTTACGAGCTTCAAATTGTTGAAAGAAGCTGAGAGGTTTGCCTACGAGGTTGAGAGGTTATGTGTTTTGTTTCCTAAAACTCTAATATACTAATATGTTGAATTCCGGTTTCATCCTTGAGCTTCGTGAATCTATGTTTGTCCAAGGGTTTTGTTAGTATGTCTGCAAGTTGTTTGCCAGTTGGGATGTAAAAGAGGTCCACAACACCAGTGAGTACATTTTTTTCTTACGTAGTGTAGCCATATCTCCATGTGTTTAGATCTGTCATGTCATACCGGGTTGTGTGCTGATTTGATGGTACTTTGATTGTCACATAATAGTGATATAGAATCAACCTCTTGTCCATGAATGCGAGACATCAATGTGCAAATCCAAATGGCTTCTCGTATACCTTCACCTAATGCTCTTGATTCAACACCAATTGATGATACAACCACGGTGTCTTGTTTCTTTTTATGCCCATGAAATTGGTCCACCTGCTGACTTATACAACCATCCTGGGATTGATTTCAAGTCAATGATACATTTAGCCCAGTCTAAGTCTGTGTAGCCGATCACTGTAGTGTTGTTGTTTTTGTAATAGGAAATGCCAAATTCTATTGTGCCTTTGATGTAGCGATTAACTTGATTTGCCGCCTGTAAGTGTGGGATTCGTGGGCTGTGCATGAAGCGGCTAAGGGTCCCTACGGCAAATAATATCTCAGGTCTGGTATTTACTAGATAGATTAACATCCCAACTATTTTTTGAAAGTTTTAATGTCTACCATTGGAAACTCTTCCTCGTGTCCAAGTTTGATGCCTTCAGCCATGGGAATATGGATGGCAGAGGCTCTTTGCATCATGAAGATCCCAATTGGTTTCCAAATAAATTCCACTCCTAAGTAGAAGTGGATGTTTCTAAGGTCTGTCATTTCAAACCGATTCATGAGTTGGATTTTGATCCATGCCATTTTCCGTAAGTTTAAGCATGTCAGTAGAAGATCATCTACGTAGAGAACCAATAATACTACCCTCCCAGAATCTCGCAGGTAGTAGAGACTATAGTCCCAATCGAAAAAACCCAATGAGAAGCCTCCATACGGGCAACTCAAAGCCTACTCTTTGGTCGGTACAATGATAAGCGTTCACATGGTCAATCGGTTGAAGAGCATCCACCACCACCCACTACTATCCAATTAAATCCCTATCAAAAAAATATTTCTCAGCCACTTATCAACCAGCTAATGAAAATTCAAACTGATTCTCAACCGCAACATCAACACAAACCAAACATTAACCACACTATAAACTAAACATAAATTAAACACAACCTAAACATAAATCACATATCAACCACGCCTTCACTAATATTAATCACAAGTATTTAATTAAGTATATCCACAAGACGGCCCACATCACGACACCGTAATCTTTGCCACCGAACAACAATTAGTCTTTGAAACAAAGTCTTGAAAAATTCACATTGGCCAAAAATCTTCAAATGGATTCTTCATCGTTGGAAAATAACGCCAATAAACATTTGCCCTTGAAATCACTACAAATTCTTGGAACTCGAGGATATATGTATAAAAACTTTGAGTCCAAGTGTTGTCACGATGTGCATACTTGATATTATTGATATTGCCAATAATTTCATCCTCAGAAACTTCATCTCCATCCTCAATTTCTAACTCGTTTCTACTATCATTATGTGTGGACGAAGACTCAATATGAGCCCTTTATCAATGTTGAGCTAAAGTATGAAGTCTCCGACCACGAACGCTTCTAGGACCCAAGGTATACTGAGGTTTCAAAGTCGTCCCCACTCCATCATGCCCCACCTCAATTTCTTCATAAAATCCATAGTCCCTTGTCGAGGCCGTCTCTAGAAAACAAGCCCCTCCAACCAAGTCTAGAAAATGTTCACCTTGAAGAGAACCCCATTGTTCTCGATGTATTTGTTGCTTCCAAATGCTCCCAAAGCTCCCACCACTTCCTAAAGCTCTTAGTTGCTTCCCCCACTCCCGGAAGCTTCTCCTTGTTCTCCGCCGCTCCCAATAGCTTCATATTGCTCTCTGCCATCCCTAGCCATTAGAGCCGTTGGAGTACTTGTCCCGCTTTGTTTTTGAGGAATATTGTCGGAGCTCTAGCGGCCACCATAAATCCTCTACAGACCTCAATTCAAGGTTAGAATATGGACCTTCATCAAACTCATCATCTTCCAAATCTTCACAGCTTGGAGCCCTTCCTTCCTCTTTGACTTCTTCGCTATCAAAATACTTCTCATCAAAATGGCCAATACATTGAGTTTCATTATAGTGAGAATTGTCACTGACAAAAACTGGCGGCATAGGAAGAGGTGTTGGGTGCTCGAAAAGTACATCTGGAGCATTTGAAAATGTCGGACTTTCAGATGGTGGAGTGGTGGATGTTGTTGCAGATTGAGTAGACAATCTGCAACTCCATCGCACCGATAGCCCATCCCATGCAAGCTACAAGAAAGCAATGAAACTCCATGTTATAATTAGATTAGCAATTTTCCACTTAAAGGAAGATTGGAAGGGACACACTTGTACCTCATTTCTTGAATGTGTTGCTTTCTTTCTAAGCATTTGCATTGATGATGAAGATAAAGAAAAGATGGAAATAGAGGTGTCTATCACAAGTTCGTACTCTTGTTAAAAAAAATATTCTTCATTCTCAAAGTGGCTAGCAAACAAGGGACACATTTCACGAAATGAGATAAGGTAACCCTATGGCAATCAACCAAAATTCATAACCAATATTTATAAAATTAACCCTATATCCAACCCACTTCCATCTCAATATCACCCATTCAGCTCCAAATGAAGGTTGGCCATTAGGCAAGACCCCTTAGTTTTGATCAGCTTATGGGGGGTACCTATTGGCAGCCACCAGCTAAACATAGGAGTACACTTTGAAAATTCATAACTACTTCACATTTCATTGGAAAAATATAAAATCACTTGGGTTGAAATTGTAATTCTATTGGGTATCACTGAAAAAGTTAATGTGTTATTATTTGTTCTCTCCATATATGCACATTCCTAACTTGTCGGCTATGGGGGGTTTACCTTAGTTGTGGCTTGAATTTACAGAGCTCACTTCAACTGACGCTAGAGTTTCTGTGAAACATGAGTCCGATTCAACCAAAACTATACAAGAAGCTTGTGCGCATGCCCACATCAGAATCAGAGGTGCGCTTTGCATCATACAACACCATGAGACTTTCCATGAGGAAATATTCAGGAAGGGAATTGTAAACAATATTGTTTCCAAGAAATAGAAAATTCAAAATCATATCAAAACGCATAATAATGCACTAATTAGAACTGATGTGGTTTACCTCATGTTTGGAGAATACAAAGTGTTTTCAATCTACCAATCATTTGGAAAGAAGTAAGTTTTGTAGTATTTTCCCTACAAATTGAACTAGGTAATGATGACAATGCCTCCGATAAGCCAAACACATTCACATATGGATTTCTTTCATTCCAATACTGTGATAAAATCCATCCACGTGGAATGCACACCATCAAGCTGTTGAACTGCATGATAACCAAACCCATGAGCATTGGTTGGCCCCCATCTTCAATATCCAATATTGTGTGCTTTCCAAATAACAACATAATTGAGTGTGATCACATGTAATTGGAGAACATGAGCCGAGCTGAGCGGAACATGAGGTATACCTGAGTTGGATAATAGACTCCTCGCAATTCAATTCCAGGAAAAGTCAGGGTTGAGTTTGGTTTAGGGAACGCGTAGGGAATTGATTGGAACCAAAAAGTTATGGAAAACTTGGCCTCCGCCGTCATGTGTCCCCACTGGTCAGACGCCATCCGTATTTGACATCAATTCTCAGCCGCATCTGTTGACGTGCCACGATGTCGTGGCATGATGTTGTGGCCTGACAAAAGGCTTGCCTACTTTGTTGTTAGGCTTTCCTACCTGCCGTGGCCTACAATTGCGGCAACGATCCCTCCCAACTACCCTGTTGCTAGTATTGAAACCCGTTGCTCCATAGTCCAAAACAAAACTTGCCCCAATTGACAGCCTAGCTAAAAATCAAAGAGATTCAACTTGCCCGTGCTGCCCTTTCTCCCCTAGTTTCCAAAAAAATCATCATAACTTCTCAATTGTCAATCAGATTTGGACAAAATTTACATACCCGCAAAGCTCGTGAGACCCATTATCTCCAATAAATTTTTCAAAAAATCTTGCCTAAAATCAAAATCATAGGGACCTGCCCAAACCTTCAAGAGTCCCCCAGAGGGACTCTTGGGAATTTAGGGGTTAACCTAATTTTTGATTTCAAGTGTAAAAGCATCTAAATAAGAAGTTGTGACCCATGGAATCAAGTTCCTAGTGCACTTTGAAATTCTCAAAAGTTGTTACATTTACAAGAGCTACAACAATTTAAAGTTCCAAGATTTAGTGTTCCGAAAAATACATTACATAACATGCTTTTCTATCGTATTTCTTTGTGTATAAGGGCCTATTTACACTAGAGGCCGAAGCCATGGGAAATTTTCTTCAGCCAATTACATTGGCCAAAATTGATAGGTCCCTAAAATTTGACTTTACATAAGACTTCTCAAATCCAAAAGTTGGATGAAGGCAAAATAAGGTGGACGGTAGTTTTTGCCTACATGGCAGCAATAGTGACGACCTTTAGAGGCTGCCGACTTTGCATCCAACCACGTCAAAGAAGTAAACCTAACAGAGAATCCAATGGTCCGTGATGCTAAACCACTATTTCCAGCCCAAAGGTGAGATTATGTGATTTCTTCAACATTTATTCACTACAATCCTTTAGTCAATGTGATTCATGGCCTCTTTTAAGTCCACACTACTTCCAAAAGCCATGGCTTCAAATGATTGGCTTCTCATTGAAAAGTCTTTCGAAGTTGGGACCTTGGCAAGACTTTTGGATTTTTGCAGCCTTTGGCTTCTAGTACAAACAGGCCCTAAGTGCAAAAAATATACCAACTACAGTATAATGTTCATAATAATTTATTTATTTTCCATAAACATCTTATGGTAAGTTGAGCTTTTGTGATTATTGTAAATTCTCAAGGGTCAAATCTTTGAAAAATCATAAAAATTTCATTTTGTAGCCAAAAAATATGAAAAATCCATGACAACTAGAAGACATTTGAGAAAAATATCAAAATATTAAAATTATGAATTTAGCAATGTAAAATTGAGGCTAGAAGGGCATGTTTGACTTTTTTGGAAATGACTAAATATAGATTTTTTGTTGAAGGGTTGATGGGCTGCTATTTATATTCTAATATGGACCATGGTCTGCTCTGGTCAACGCTCCAATTGTAGGGTCCTCTAGGAAAGGAAGTCCACGAATTGGCCTTTGGGTTGTGTAAGACATTTTCCTCTTTGGCCTTGAATTTGGCCTAAATCTATTTTTGCTTCAGGTTGGTTTGAAGTTTGCTTGGCTCGTGGCCCCTCTGTAAAGCGCCCCTAAATTGTTCAATTATGAGAGCACATGTGCATTTTGTGAGCCCTCCGGTCACCCCAAAAGTATTCCATCAACTATAACGTTTTAGAGCGTGGCTTTTTGCGTTCCATGCAAGAAGACGGTCTTTGACGAAGAAATGGCAAAGGCTCTTTCTTGATAATACATATCGATATCACGGTCTACCAGACAATACTATTTTTGATCAAAGACCGTAGTGTATATCAAAATTCTACAAATCCATTTTTAAGATATTGAAGGTGGATATCAAATTATCTTCTAATTTCCATCCTCAAACTAATGGTCAAACAAAATGAGTGAATCAAGTTTTGAAGTAGTATCTATAATGCACTATTAACTATCAACATGATGATTGGACTACATATTTACCATCAGTGGAGTTTGCATATGATAATACTCTTCATGCTTCAATTCAACCAACATCATTTTATATCAACTATGATTATCATCCAACACATTATCATCAACTGTGATGGCTAGGATTCTTAAAAAACACTTCGCATTAAGTCTGGTAATGCTCTCGAGCCTCCGGCTACCTATTCTTTAGTCCCTTGGCAGGTCAAATTCGGAAAACGAGAACCCGTCAAGCCCTTATCTTTGCAGGGTCCGATTAACGCGAGCTCTAGCTGTGCAGAGAGTGCGATATTCAGCTGCGCGTTGTTTGGCATCGGTTGCAGGTTGAGAGAGCAAGTCCCCGACAGTGCACCCGACAAGGGTTTCGAGGTTACTCTACGATGGCTCTCCACTGCAGAATTCGTTCGCATTCTGGGAGGAAATTGCATAGACGTACTAGTCATTGTTGGGCGCTGAAGCCCATCGTCGGGCGCTGCGCAAAATTCTGTGGAGATCCTGTGTGCTTGGATCGCCTTGGCTCAGATATGTGAACACACGGGGATGTCGCTACTAGGATGCGCGAAGGCGCTGTTACGCCGGTAGGTCGCTTCGAGGACGATCGAAGTTCCACTTTGCGGATCGCTCTCTAAGAAGAATGGCGACTACTTCAGTTCTCAGCGAGTCAGTATTCCGCTTTCACGCTTCAGAGACTGCTTCGGAGGACGGTGTGGCCGTTAGGTGTTTTGTGCGTCCAAAGGTTGGTGAGCACGGTAATCCGTCGCAGAGTAACAAACCCAAGTGCACCCCATTATTCGACCTTGAGGGCTCACATCATACTGCTACTCTGAAGGTTAGCATTCTTCGCTTGATTTCTTTGGCTTCAATACCAAGGTTAATTTGAACTTTGAAGATTGTAATTGATTTGAACCGCCCCGTTTGATGTGATGGTGCTGTTTCGCAGGTTCCTCATGATGTCCCTGGGATGGCAGTTTATGGGACTGGCAAAGTTGTTGTTCCTCTGGCGGACGACAGCATCTCGGACTTGGTGGTGAGCTTTCCTCTTATCTAGAGTATTTACTTTCGCCAATCGCCTCTTTTCCATACCAGAAGCTCTGGACGCTTCTGGTGTGGACGTCCGGATGGTCCCAGTGGGTGACATTTTGGTGTACTGTGCAACTTTCAGTGGATTCAAAATTACTCCAGATGACTGTATTTACGTCTATACACACTGTGGTTTGACGTGACAAGTCCATGTTGCCTTTGTTAGAAATTGGGGTTAGAGGTTGTTTACTTCATGCATACGTGCTTTGTCACACTAGTCATGTACATCCTCAATTCTTCAAAAATTTAGAAACCAACATATTTTAAAATTCGACTCTAAACACGTTTGGTTAAAATATTTCTGAAAAATAAGAATTGGTATCGAGACCTCTCGAAAATACTGGGCCTAGTGTATATAGTCAATATACAACAGTATGTAATGCTTTCTCTTCTCAACGCTTCGCTGATGTGTGCTTGCGTGCCCACCGCTCTGTTCTGCAGAATGATGCCGAGTGGGTCAACCTTCGGGACGAGTCTCCTACGAGTGTAGCTTATCGATTGGCAGTTTTAAGAATTCCGAATGGTGAATACTTTGGAGTGTTGGCTGACGACCCGGCGGATTGCGAGGTGAGTTTCTTTAATGATCGACCGTATCCTTGGTCTTTCCATTCCAGATCTGGTCATCCAACTTTGGCAACATTACTCTGTTGTATTGGTGCAGATCAGCTTGACGGCAGAACCATCTCTCAGGATTGTCGGACAAGCTCCGTTCGCAGTCATCACGTTTGGACCGTTTCCCACAGCACAAGCGCTCGAGGCTGCACTTGGAATGTACGCCCGCGATTACGGTAATATGCTGGCCTATACTGAACCTCTGCAATCAACAGATCGACGATGGGATACGTAAAATTACTTTCTTCGAATCCAATAGTTGTTATCAAGCCCGCACGCTGATGGGTATTACCGTGGCAGGTCCAAGTTTGCAATTGCCCTCAAAGCTTCCAGATTTTCATCAACGCGGACTCAGTGAAACTCCAGCACGTGAGGTACAACGCCAGTAATCATTACAGTTCTTTCGCAGTAATAAAGCTTTGTTGCCGTAGGCACATAGCAGGATCGTCACATCGCTGACGAATAATTTATTTTTCAAAAATAAGGTTTGTCAAGACGAATGTTCTCCAGAAACCCATGTTTTCCCGCAAATTTTTGTTTTTGAAAAATAATTTCCCAAAAATTTCATGATTTATTTTCAGAATTAATTGGTGATGAACCTGCTATGTGGCTACGGTTCTTGCGTCAAAAAGAAAAAGAAAAAGGAAAATGAGAGCCCAGCACCTGAGGGACAACGCCAGTAATGGATCCAGCTACACTACTGTACTGTACTTCTGAAAGAGAATGTAGAGATAGTCCACTCTTGTACACAACATTATCACCCCACCCTGGATCCCTCACTACACGAACTCTCTTGATCAGATTCCTTGTTTTCATTGAATTGGGTCTGCGGAATAATACTACAGGATATTGCGCTTGGAGATGCTGAACCGCAAGCAGCAGGTTTACCGATGGCAGCTGATGGTCTAAATTGTGGAGACAAAGCTAGGTAAGCAGAACGTGTTAGAGTTCAAAGAGTTTCACATGTATACACGTACGTCAAGTTGCACAATGGGAGTTGCAGTACTGTACGATCATAGCTTGTTGTGCATCATTTGCTTTTTTGTCAAAAATCTTTCTCCCTAATCTAATTCATGAGCTAATTGATGACAGTTTCAACTGATAACGACTAACCAGTTGACAGCTTCAACTAATTGTTCAAAGATTTCATTTGAAACACATGAATTTTTATGAGTATCCTTTTAGTGAAAAGTTAATGCGGGTATATGGAGAATATGTCCCATGATTCTCATATTTTTGCAATTTTGAGTTGAGTCCCAACCTGAACTATCTAAATTATTGCAATCATGCATGAATCTGAAGCAACTTGAATCTTCATTTATATTGTCTAGAAAATAAACTTACATAACAAGTGCTTCATGTTAATAGAAACCATGTGAATAGAAAGTGATATTGCTATTCTGAAATTACTGCACGAACTTTGTGCAGCACTAAAATTTGATTGGAATAAGGTTGGTATATGATACCAAAGCTTCTGAATTCCACAAAAACAAGGAAGTGTGATTACATTCAAATAAATATGGATGCGGGGAAATATTATTTTCCTAGCTAAAAGCTAACATCGGTTTTGGTTTCAAGGGTATAAGTTTCATCTACGTCTCATTTTCCTGTTACCTTGAGTTCATCTGTTTTTTGGACACTGAAGCTTGAGATATGATTTTTATTCAATAATTATTAAAAAAAAATCTATTTATTTATTTTAACAATTTGCTTGGGTGTGGAAGACTTGTATAGAAATCAGATTATGAATGAGCTTCTTGGATTTGACCTGACAGTGCTTCGGGGGCGCCGGAAGATGAAGTTAAGCACCCATTGATTGAAGATCACCAGGTATTTCTTACTCTGCTAGAGTGCGGAGCAATGACGACCTTGTAATGCACCGATATAGTTTCATGTGCAACGTTCTACTTCTCTTCCAACCTTAAATTTATTGGCTATTAGCATCACATCAACAAGCATGTTTCGTGTCAGAATGATATAGGGTGCAATGTCACGATGATAAGTGTCAAGTTCATGTGGGATATAACACATGTATAATGACAATTTCAATGTCAGCTTAATACCATAAGTAGAGAGCAAGGTAGTCAAGTCTCCGATGAAATTACTACTTCCACATAGAATTTTTGAAGTCTCAAGGTGGCATGTGTTGCTTTTTGTTGAAGAAATAAATCATTTTATGATGAACTTGCTTCCTACTCATTGTATTTGTGACGATGGAATGAATATGATATGAAAATGACATAAAAAGGACAATTCCTTCGAAATGATATTAAAATGAAATGCAATCAAAGTGACATAAAATGGCATAGAATCTGAATGACGTTAATTTCCAATATCCAAGTGAATGACCAGAGAGTGGTTGGATCATTTCCAACTACGAAATATGTTGTAGGGAAAAGGGTAACTGTCCCCCCATTGCTTGTTGCTTGTTTCTAACGAAATATTTATCTGTACGTGCAGCTGGGAAGTGTCTGTGGTTGCGAATTAGGGGAGCTGGACGGAGGATTATGTATGCATAGTTGGCCTGATTTAGTTTCGAGTCAGACGGGCATGCCTGACCCGCCTGAGCAGGTGGTATTTTTCATCTGATGCTAGTCTGAAATGTAGATGTTTGGTAAATGCATGATCCCTTTTCAAGAAGCTTTGCTGTTTGTAACGTAATGATATTCAATGCATTCTCGGGCTTGCTTATGTTTTGCTCTTGTCTTACATCTCGTTTAGAGTGCGAGCCATTGCCTCGGAAATGTCGCACTTGCACCCCATGACAACTTGAGCTGAAATTGTTTTCAGATTCTGCTTGAAGACAATTTTGACTGGACCTACGAACTTCAGGATTCCGCTCAACACCAACCATCTTCAGATCTCCCATCTCAAGTGCGATCTTGGGTTCGGGAAAGCACGTCACGTGTTCGTCATGACTGGAAAACTTCAACCTTGGACGAATTATGTCAAGCAAATATTTATCCGCCTCCCGCTCCGCGTCCTGCAAGCTCTAAAGGTGACTCTTGCCCGGAGCTTTCCAACTCAAATCTTGTGGACCACGACATTGCCTTAGTCGCAGTTTGCGGAGAAAGTGCAGACCGGCTGGTTTGTTTCTGTGTTGGGAACAACTCAGGCCATTTAGAACTGCGCATGGAAAATCCCGCGGGCAAGGTCTTTCGACATCTGCTACCTTCAATATACTGCATAAGCCGTGTGCAGCTTATGAACCTCAGGCTGGACGCTGGAGAAGATTACAAGGTTTTTCTTGTTGGAAGTACCTCCCAAGGCAAGGTCATAACCTTAGAATACAGTTCAGAGTCCGGTGTATTTGCTCCCTTGCCGGATCCACCAACACATTTTTTGTTCTCTGGTTACCAGAACGGCGCGTACTACAAGGATCCCGAAGGTAGTGAATTCCTGTTTTGTGTTGCTAAACACCCGGGCACTGAGTATATAGTTTTGAAACATGACCTTCTACAGGAAGCGTGGGAGGGAATTTCCCTACATCGTGCAAGAATTAGAATTCACGACACCATCTCTCGCATCACCAATGCACATTTCGTGCAGTGTGGCGGGTCTGTCTATCTACACAGCGAACAGGAGGTGCCCAACGTCGAGGTCATCGAGAAGGGGGTTAACAAGAAGAAGAACAAGCAGAATTTCAGTGTCATCCACAAACTGAATCTGGATCACTTGAAACGTGTTAAGTGGGAGGAGGAAAAGCTAGACAAGATAAAGAATCACAGGGATAAGAAGTGGGGCGCGGAGGAGATCATGACTCTTTTGAAGGTGACGATAGAGTCACTGCAGAACCAGCCGACAGATGGCCGTACTAGACGCATAAAGTGGGCCGAAATTTCTGATGTCCTTCGAAACAGATACAATATTAACAGAAGCTCTGGGGCATGTCAGAGGAATTGGGATACACTGCAGAGAAGGACAAACGAAGTGGACAATTATGTTAAGGTGAACAATATCTCTGGGACAAGTAGCAGCTGGGCTATTTGGGATATGAGTGATGGGGACAGATCCAGGAATAAACTGCCACCGTGTAAAGAGTACACCCAGGACACCTATGATACATTCAAGTCGATTCGGGATCTGAAATCTAGACAGCAAATTGATGAGAAACCCAAACAGGAGAAGCCATTGCCATCACAGGATACAAGCGCTGCACCTTACTCATTTTCTCTTCAAAGCGATTCAACTTGTACAACAAACGCTGGAGCTTTCACATCTTCTCTTCTCAACAATTCAGCGATTACACCAATTACTCCTTCCCGGACCCCTTGGTCATCTCGTCCTGGGGCTTCGACAAGCCAGTTGTATGAAGTTGCACTAAGTGAATTGGAGACTGTTGTGGGGGAGAAGGCAGACACAAACAAGTTGATCGCACACTGCGCAGAGGACAAAATCCAGCTTTTACGCGTCAATCATAACCAGCAGGATGAGGATAAAGACGAGGAAGACGAGAAGACGAAGAATGAGCTCTGGCATAAGTTCTGGGAGGAGGGTGAGAAATTGAGGAGGCATAGGAAGGATCTCAAGACGAAAATAAAGGACCCAAGTAACAGTTTGGCGTTGAAGCGTGAGTACAGGACAGATCTGGATGAAGTGCGGAAAGAGAAGAAGAAGATCAAGAGGGAACTGGAGCGGCTCGAGGAGAAGAACAAGACGTAACTTCCGAAGCAGCGTGCACTTTGACAGTTGCAGGTACCATACCATTCTAAAGCGAAGCTTTTTGTACCCCTACTAATAAAGCTACATCATAGACACTTTGATTCTTTTGTGTTCATAGGATTGACTAATAGTTATTTTATTGGGATATGAAGTACGGTATACCGAGGGGCATATACAGCACTAAGCTTCAAGGTTGTGAATGATCACAGGCGGCTTTGGAGGGGCTTGCTGCACTGTCGCAGACGTTTCCGCCACTTCGCCGACAGGTTTTGAGGACCTTGCATTCTTTCAAGATTATGTGCAATGCCTTTCACAGTTTCTTTGATCCAGGCTGATTGCAATCCTTGTTGCCTATTCCTCCCCAAGGGCTTTGGTCATTGTAAGTTGCTACCTACATGAAGTGATACTTCAGTGGCCAAGGTAGGCCACTTCAGTGATATGATGTATTGTATCATATTACAGCTCATGAAAGTTTTGATTAGGCTATTGTCAAGCGAAGGGGAGGTGCACAATACCGGTATATGAAGCTGGACGAAAGTTGTTACAGAATATTGTTAGATATTTTCGTTTCATGCATGTGCAGGGATCATGATATGAATTACTCGTAGCCTGTGCTGGGGAATCCATCATCCCTTGTATTTTTTGAGTGTACAATGATTAGTACGTTTGTCCACCAGTTCATTCAGAATCTGCAGAAGATTTCATCAACCTCATGAACAAGTCAAAGTGGAGGACGTTGTGCTTGTAGTGCAGACAGGCTAGATGTCACTTTCCAGTTCCTAAAAGGATCCAGTAGATTGCATTCGACAAGCAGCTGTAAGTTGGTCGCAATTCACAGTATCATTATGCAATATATTGAAGCGGAGCACCTGAATGAGTCATTCTCTTGCAGAAAAAATTAGCATAAGTCCTTAGCTATACGGTATTCAACATCGACACGAGCTTGCCTGAATGGCAGCTGAACATGGACTGCCTAGCTTTCTCAGGAATGGCCCATGCCAGCACTTTTTTCCAGAGAAAAACCACCACCTCTGCTCTACCAAACCAAGTACTCGGTAAACATTGCCCACTTGAACTACAATAATGGAGGGTGGGAAAACTAAGCTGAAGCCTTGCCATCCATTCTGATACTCAATTCCCTTACTAATTGACCCTGTGCAAGCCTTCTAAAAGTCAAATCTCATTGCGTCAAAAATGGCTCATTGCTCTCTTGTCTACACACTTTGTTAGACCCCTATCTCCTCTATTCCAAAATTCAATAACTGATTGCACACTTGATTGGAGCATCAGTCAACTAGCTTGAGGTAAGAGAATCCGACCTCTTTGATAGTCAGAATGCCAGATCATGTAACAAGCATGGGTTCTACCAGCCCACATCGAGGAGCATGCTCAATTCTATAAGGATTATCAACCCATTTCGTGTCGATTTTCAATGAAACACTACTTTTCAACTACACCGTTTTTGGCTAATAGTGCGTGTGGTACTGATTCCAAATACACATTCTATTTTGCAAAACCACGAAATCAGTGAGGGCTGAGTGTGTAAATGTAGAGATTGATTAGATTTCTAAAATTACTCTCACCATCATTAGTTCCCCCATTCACTAAATCCACCCTCTCTATTAGCCAGAAAGAATGTAGTTTACAACTTCAAAGGGAAATGCATTCAACCAAGAAGTTTTAGCCTCTGTATTCTAATTTCTATTTCAAAATCCTAAAAGTTATTAAAATTACAAATGTTATGGCACTTTGAAGTTCCAAAACCTAGAGTTTAAAAATACACTATGGAACATGATTGTCTATCAAGTTTCTTTCTATATAAGTACAATGAACATGCTAATTTCCCAAACATGCATATTATGTTTATATTTCTTTTTCTTGAAAATTTCATGCGAAGTTGTGCATTTTTGTAATTATCATGATTTTTCAAAATCTTTATCTTTGGAAAAATATGGATTTTAATCTTATAATAAAATTGTTTAAGATTCACATTAAGATAGAAGACATGAAGAAGTACTTGCATAAAATATTTACAAAATAAAAAGAAAAATTTGATATAGAAAATTGAGGGTGGAAGGCCAAATACGGCTTTTCTAAGATGGCATATCTCTTAAAGGGTTAAAAGGGATTAATGTTGTCCAAGACAGGTTCCATGAGTAGTGTTTTCTCAACCTCCATGGCTTTAGTTTGTTGCATGTCTTCATTGGGGTTTCCATTGCTTGGACCACGGCATGCTTGAAGTGGATCCAAAGACTTGTAGAGTGGCTTCTTTAAAGTACGAAAATAGTTCCACTTTTGCACATTGCCGCTTCTCCTTCTGAGTGAGTACCTTAAATGTGTCAATAGCGTCGAGCGTGAAGTCCGTAAGAACTCCTCTAGAGTAGAAAACCAATGCACTTCACTAAGGTCTACAGGCTTCCTCTTCCCTAGCAGATTCTCTCAAATAGTAAAAATTAGCCTCCAAATCCAAAAATACTCACATTCCCTAAATTCTAGTATAGCTGAATAAATATGTGGTTCTATGCTTTGTATGAGAAGTTATCTTCAAAGGTGGGCCAACTACACCGTTCACTGAATATAGTGTGGAGGTATAGGTAATGTGGATGAAAATTGATGTGGACCACATCAATTCTAGTTTTGGATGAAAATTGAGGTAGACCACATCAATTTTGGTTATTGTATATAATATTAATATGTTATTATTTTATGTTATTATTATGTTATTATGTTATTATTTTATTATTTTATTATTTTATTATGTTATATTCTTATGTTATTATTATTTTATGTTATATTATATTATAATATTATGTTAATATTCTAATGTTATATTCTTATGTTATAAAATAATATTATTATGTTATATTATGTTCTTATGTTATTATTTTATTATGTTATTATTTTATTATGTTATTATGTTATTATCATGTTATTATATTATAATTTTGGTTTTGAGTACAATTTGTAAAAACTTATCCACATCAATTCCTGTGTGTTTTATTTTGAAACAAGCCACACTATTTCTAATGGACATGATTTGATGTGGATGGAAAATTGATGTGGACCACTTTAATTTGCGTTTAATGAAATTACTGTAGGAAATTTCAAATAGTCTAGTCTACACTATATTCAGTGAACGGTGTAGTATGGATCACTATCATGCATAGCTTTGTATAGTCAGTTGAGGATGAACACAACCAAAAGAGTTGGTGCCACCCTAATAAAGTGATTTTCCATAGTATGGTTGTAACTTTGACTGCTTAAGAATTATTGATTGCTTATTGTTAGCATTTTAATCTATATTTTTGGTTTAAAAAAAAAGAAAAAAGGACACCAAAATTAATTTAATAAATCAATAAATGAAGCTTAAAAATCAAATAACAAATAAAAAATCTGCATTATATGTCATTATTAAAACCAAAAATAAAAAACCATAAATAATAATTAAAAATGAAGACACATTCTAAATTCTAACTTATTCCAACAAGAGTGGTTCTTCATTTTTGTGAGACGATGATTCATCTCCAAACCGAATCTTTGCGTCTCACTGATCACCAGGGTTATGTTTGGAGCCTCGTCGAGAAGGCTATGGCGAGTACGTTTCCAGTCCTTGGCAGCACTCCGCTTGACTGATTTGTTTGGCGCCCCTGCCCACCGTTTCATTACATTGCAGCTTGCAGCTGCTGTTAATTTCTCTCCTCACCGCCTTGCGGCAGGGTCCACAACCAGGCCGTCGTCATGGAGCTCGTTCGGTCTGGCGCCTTTCCTGCTTTCTTTTGAAATCCCGATTTGATTTAGGGTTTGTGATTGTGCTGTCGCTTTGACTGGTTTCTGATTGTGACTGCTCTGCATCATGCAATGGGCTTGGAAGACCAAGAAGTTTTTCTTTTTAATCCCACTTGCGTGGTTTCTAGTTTCTGTGGGAGTGACCACGGTTGAATTTTTTGCTGTGCTGGGGGGGTTCAGATTTTTGAAGAAACTGAACAATGAGACGGTGTCAATAGAGCTTAAAACTGGGACCATCGTGCGCGGCACTATCACAGGTGCATTATTGCAATCACTCTTTCATCATCTTTTTGTCCTACATATGCTACAATATCCTAATTCTGTAATTATGAATAATATAGCTCGGAGTCGCAATCATCTCAGCTCCTGCGTTTGGAATGCGCCTGCGATTTGATACATGTCTTGTTGCAAGTCACGTGCGGAATAGAGCTTGTCGAATTTCTAGGGTTATAGGTTTTGGTCATCCGAATTCACGCCGGTCCCCTTCGGGAACCGGCGTTCTTCTTCTTCTTCTTCTTCTTCTTCTTCTTTGGTCATCCGAGATGAGCCTTGCACCCTAGTCTTACCACTAGGATTTGAAAATCTGCTGTTGAGGTTGTACCTGTTGGGGTTCTGAAAGCCATGACCATCACATGCTGAAGCTTTGTTGAGACTTAATTAGGGTGTTTGGAAAGAAGTTCCGTTGGACTTCATTTTACCGGTTGTACCAGCTTGAATCTCGACACGCTTTGTGTAGATGATACACCTTGCATGAAGGCCAAGAATCCTGTCGCATGTAAATAAATGTGTAACTAATTCCTAGCCAAGCGTCTTCTCTAGCATATTTGTTTGCTAGCTTCATTCCTTGACTGGCTGGGAGAGTCGGATCGTAGGATGCATATTATTACACCGTGCATGTCAGAACTCACGGTTTGAGGTTGAGCCGATACAGAGCCTGGATGTTGTTCAGCACATTCATGCAAGATTTTGTAATTTCCTGTCATGAATGCTTTTATGCCCGGTCAGTGCCTGATTTGTCCATGTTCACTTACAAACTCTGTAAGTCTAGCCGGTCAGACTGATGAGCTCTACACATTTCTTGAAGCCTATGTATAGCATAAAAAATTCAGGTCATGAGTCCTGTCGGCCAAGTTTGTTTTAGTTGCTTGGCTATCCTCTAATGTGTGAGTTCTATGTAAGATCTTTTGACTGTGAGACAGGTCAAACTTGCAGTACTAAACTTCTATTCCAAAGAGATTTAATGCTAATCACGGTGTTTCAGGAAATTTCATTGGAAACTTTCCATGCTCCACATGTGTCAACTGGAGCACCGTCAATGGTACATTCATTTAGTGCTTGACCCATCAGGAAAGTTGAAGACTCTCCAAAAAGAGCAAGCTAATACAGCAAACAAGAACGATTGCGAAAAGAAGGATGATTTTGTCTTTGTAGTTGTGCTATCTGCCACTATAAGTGACAAAGAGTGGTACATCAATCCCGGTGCTTCTCAAAACATGACAAGAAATTGGAGTTAATTTTTAAATTATAAAAATCTGCACTAGGCGGTAAAGTTTATTTAGGTGATGCCACTAGACTTGTCATCAGAGGGAAGGATAAGATCTCTTTCCAACCTCTAAACAACATTCAAAAGAAATGTGCATGACATCTTGTATGTTGAAGGATTGACCAAGAATTTTCTCTGTGTTAATAAAATTACGGACCAAGGTTATGAAATAAGTTTCAAGGCTAACAGTGCATGTCTTATGGAACGAGACAACATTGTCATCAATGTTGTTAGACATTTTGATGTACCTTGGCAGTACATTGGATGAACCATTGATGATGAATGCACTAATCATATTTGACATGGCTAGTGTGTAAAAAGAAGATGGGAGTTAGACAATCCCTATTGGATAAGAAGAGCACTAAAGTTAGACAACTCCAAGTGGAAAACATGTGCAATAGAGTTAGATAGCTCCATGTTTAGAAAAAATGCATTGGAGTTAGACAACTCCATATTTGATGCAAGGAAGTCAGACAACTCTACATCTAGTGGCAAAGGTTGATCGCTTTGTCACCATTGATGGAAAGTAACAAATTATCTTTAAAACTCGGAGATAGCTTGAGGAAGCAAATGGTCAGCGAACTAAATTAGAATTGAGAAGTGAAGCTAAAGTAAAAGGCATAGTCAAAGGAGACTATATAAGATAAGGTTGAGGGAGAGAAGGCATCTTATTATGGGCTCTTCTTTATAGGTTGGATGGTTAGCTAAGATTAAGCTCCAGAAGCTTGATTTGTTGTTATTGAATATTTTGAAGTAAATGAGTTTCTTAACTCAAAAGCTTTGTATTCTCTATATAATAAATTGTGAGAAGAAGTGGATTTAGAAGAGTTTTTTATTGGTCTATCTCTGGGAGAAGTACGTAATAGGCATGGAGGCTTAAATGAGCTGAGAAGATCTTTGGATGAAGGCAAGAAGACTTCACTTATTACAAAGACAAAAAAAGACAATGGACAAGGTTGATTTTGGCATCAGTGATTTGGTCATCTCGGCATTTCCGGCTTGAAGAAGCTACAAGCAGATGATATGGTTACTCATATGGACCGTAGCAAGCATGCAGAGTTAGAGTTTTGAAAAGGATGTGTTTATAGCAAACAATATCGTGATGCTTTTTCAATGATAGGTGGGACTCGTGAAACAAAATTCTTGGAATTGGTACATTCCAATGTAAATGGTCCAATGAAGACTACATCTTATGGAGGAGCAAAATACTTTGTTACTTTCATCGACGATTTTCAAAAAAGACTTTTGTTTATTTCATGAAGCAAAAGTTGGAAGTCTTGGAAAAGTTTAAGATTTTTGAGGCTCTAATTGGAAAAACAAATAGGCTTGGTGATTCAAAAATTTCATAGCAACAATGGTGGTGAATATGCATCCAAGGCTTTAAAGCAATTTTGAGAGGAGCGTGGCATTGAATGACGAATGTCTACACCTTACACATTTCAACAAAATGGAGTTGCAAAATGCAAGAATTGGACATCATTTGAAAGTACAAGGTGCATGTTACAGCAAAAACGATTTTCTAATGCATTTTAGATAGAAGCCATCAACATGGCAAAATATGTCCTTAATTGAGCTCCAACTATAGCTATGGAAGGGAAAACACCTGAAGAAGTTTGGTTAGGCATGAAACCTTCACTTCAACATCTTCAAATATTTAGCTTGTCCAAACAAGTAGCCAACTTTATACACCTTCGAGATAGAACTCATTTGTATCAACTCAATTTATTATTTTGCCAACGTTTCCTGTCCACAACCCTGCACGCATGCACGGTGGCATAATTTAGCCAACGGCATCTTTTGCTGCTACATGGGTTTCAGTTGAGGATTCAAGGACATCCTCCTCTCTAACAACTACACCGTGTGCTCCACTCAGTCCCTGAGCTGCAATGACATGAGTTGTTTGGAGTGAAATCAAACAATAATTGTGCCGGAGCCTTGCTTGTTAGGAGTGGAAGAGCATTGAGCAACAAGAAATTATAGTTAGTTAGGTATACAGTAGTTAGTACTTCAAGAGTATTTTTGGAATTTTTATGGCAGCATATGATGTAACTCTCACCGCGTGGTCCTCATGGCAGTGATGAAAGGCAAAATGCTGCTCTTGGCATACATGCTTGGCTCATCCTTTAGTGCTTCTTGAAGCACCCATTGATGTGACAGGTTGAGAGCGTCCATGCCTTACATAATTAGGTGTATAAGGTGTAAAGAATTTAGGAGATGTGACTCAATTACGATTTATTATTTTCCCCCACATACTTGCACAACATTATGAAAATTGAAATTTACACTCACATACTATTTTCTTGTTGGAGCTTGGATATGTTTTCCATCTTAGAAGAACCATGTATGATTTGCCAACCCAGGTATTTGTTAAATCCTTTAGAGCCTAGAGGTGTTTATGGAGGTAAGCAGATTTTCATTGAGTTTTTGATTTGATGCGAGCTCCCAAGAATTAGGAACCCAAGGAGTAGGAACTTTGAACAATGAGTCAAATTGTACAATATTGTAGCCAAGTCAAGTGGTGAGATTACTTGGAAAAATGGACTATATTTATTGCTTTTGCAAGTATGAGATTAAAAAAATGTATATGAAGTTGTCTAAAAATGCCATTTTTTAGGAGGTTGTTATGAAGTTAAATAGAATCTATCATGATTTTTTCTACAATCTTAAAAAATATGGTTTAGCTTTAGGATATGTTGTGGACTTTCCAAAAATATATAGTATCATTTGTAGAAAATTTACTATGATGTTTAAACCACTATCTATGCTTTACTTTTACAGTAGATACATATGAACTTAAATACAAAATTGTAGAGGAACTCACAAATTTGATAATTATTTTGCAATTTGACAAAAGGATATCAATCCAAGGCAAAAACTTAACTTTCCAAAATCTCTTGCATCCTCGACTTTTTTTCCTCCTTGGGTTGCGCTGAAGTTTCCACATAGAGTTTCTGGCAACCTATTCCCTTCAGCCCATTCCCGACAATCTATTCCCAACAGCCCTTTCTCGGCAATCTATAGCACTGTTGAGACTATGTACTGATCGTGAGCAAAGCACAAGTTGTGAGCAGGTTGTGAGCACAACAAGGACTGTGGGCAAGGTTTCTTGGAGCTCCAATGCTCTCTTGATTTCTTATATTGCTTCTAACAAAAGCTACCAAAAGAATAATTAAACTTCCTCAAAGGTGATTGAAAGACCATGTTCTTCTAAACAACCTCACACATACACTCAATCTGCAAATGGCAATTCAAGAGCACCAAGCTTTCATACCATGTGATAAAATACGAGGGAAGTGTATTGCTGGAATAGAAGTATAATGATGTGAATACAAATGAGCTCACCACCCAACCATGGAGGATTCAAGAAAACTAACCGCTTTGAATGATCCTCTCCCTTCAATTCTTATATAGCAAAAGTCCATGGTCTAGCAACATGGACTTTCTAATGCAAACACACTAACAATAAGTCCCACTATTGACATGTGGGTATTTGACTTATTAGTCCACATAACGGCTTGGTAGACTACGACAGTTGTGACGGCTTGGTAGACTATTCAACTATGTGTTGACTACCATTCAAGATATATGGCTACAAGTTGTCAATTGTCCATTACCACATAATGTCTAATAGGAGTTATCCATGTATGTAAATATTATTTTAACACAAATTACCACAAATTTTCAAAGTAGAAAGTAGTTTTTGACATTTTCATGAAACACAAATCCTTCTACTACTACATTGTGTTGTATCAAAACCACCAGTACCCAAAACCACCAACTTTTGCTTCCTTGTTTGGCATGCCATCGGTGGACTTGATCCTTTATTCCTGTTGAGAATAGTGAAATGTAGCGGTTTTGAGTTAAGAGAAGGATAGGCTTGTTCCCTTTATGTCCTTGCTTCTAGGGGTGTTGGTGGATATAAGGCATTTAATTGTAACTACTGTAAGGTACTATTGATATTAGCCACTACTTTGCATGCGGTTTAGAGTGAAGAAAGAGATGGCAAATTCCACAATATTTGCACAAATATTGGCTCTCTTTTCAAAATTCCTTGGTATAGGTATATAGGTAAGGTGGTTGAAAATTAATATGGACTACATCAATTTAGGTTTTGGAATCAAATAATTTGAATTATCTTCCAATTGCAAATGCAAATTCAAAATTGAAGTGACCTATAGGATAATGCATATACATGAATTAATGTAGAATTTTAGCTTTAGTTTGATGTGCATTGTATAATAAAGTAAATGGTACAGTAGTGGTAGGTAGGATTTTGACAAGTGTTGATTTGTATAGACAATTTAGTGTTAATGGATGTACCACCACCATGACCATTACAACATTACTTATTATGTAAATATCAATTCATCCACAAAAAGATATCCATCTAAAGGTTGGTTCAATAAATCGACTATATTATATCACTATACCAACATGTAGTGGTATTTTAATGATACCACTACCATTTCCAAATACTACTAACTTCTAATGAAAAAATCAATTTAATTACAAAAATTCATCCATCAAGGACTTAAAGAGTAGGTTCCATGAAATATTCATACACATGGCTCAACCAAAGTCTTATTGCTGCATCATGCAAGGGACAAAGATAATATCAAATATATCTTGATTTGTGGTTTTTTAGATCATTAAATCATTATTTTGCTAAGTGATGAATTTGATGACTTTTGAATTGCAACGATAATAATTTTACCGTTCCACATAACTTTATGGTATAAATTATTATTGAGTATCATCCTTTCATTATCATTTATAAAATTATGTCACTTTTATTTATGAAATTAGAATTCATTGCAATAAATTTCATTAATCTCAAATAGTATTGAATACATTAACCAATAATGGTGCCAAATTTCATTTCTTGTAACCTTTGATAACTAAAACTTCAAGGTGCCGAAGTTGTTTCTCCTTCAATACCAATCATAAGAAAAGAGTTGTTGAATAATAAAATCTATATAATGATTTGTTAGTATATTGTCTCTAATATTTATCTATTATTGTCTCTAATCTTTATCTATAATTGTCCCAACATAAATTCACTAAGATTCATATCCAAACCAAATTTATGAAACATTCACTTTCATCCAAGCATAGATTAAATTCATGACGACTTAACACCGAATCAATACTTATTTTATCACCAATTTATGGCTAATGCCCATATTTGGTATTTATTTACTATTATACTGTAGGTGAAGGACGACTTCATCACTTTAGTGCCAAATAATTAACAAGGATTTTGAGTGACATATCATCTTTACCATGGTCTAAACCAATTAAATTGTGATACATGACACTTTCTTCCAAAAAATGAATCTTATGGTAAAGTTGTCTTTCAACTACAGTATATACTGCCTGTTGTCCTTTGGAGGACACACTATTGTGCTTATGATTTAAGTTTTATGGACATAGACAATGGAGGAATAAATAATTAGTTCACAAAATCATTTGAGTGTTGTTTGCTTGGGTTTTGGATATGAAGAAATTTGTATGTTAATGATGGGTCATAAAATAATCTTCATTTTAAAAATTGTAGTAATTTCAATACTGGGAATAAAATCTTCAAAACTTTGCAATCCTCGTGAAAACTATCTTCCTACATGGGAGAAGATTTTTTCATTAAAAGCTGTAATTAAAATAACTAATATTTCTTAAGTTGGTGGTAATAGACTCTCCAACCATATTGTGAAGAACGGGGTATGTGTAGGAGGCAACGTGCACCATGGGCGCAAGTCTCGCTGGCCCATTTTGACAAGGCTTATGTGCTTGTCGGGTTCGTCGCCCCATAGTGAGGAGCAGTCGGACGAGAAACTCAGCCGATAGTGAAACTGTGGTGGGCCTCTCATCATAGTCATCTTTTCAAAACGTCTGCATGGACTAACCGTCAAAGCATCCCGCAGTTGTGAAGCCACGGAGGGCTCAGTGAGGCAAGTTGTCATCTTATAAGTTAAGCTCCCTCCGAATGCTTTCTACATCCGAATCCTCTCTCGATCTCGCCCGCTTCAGTTTACTTGCATTAGTTTGTATGCTGCATCAGATTGCTGCTTTGTCTCTCTCTCTTGCGTCTCCTGGCTTCTGTTTCCTGCTTCCGCTAGCTTCCGCTTCCGTGATTGTGAGGCCGCTGAACTCTTGCCAGCCCGCGTGGTCCTTAATTTTGGTTGAGAGGGATTATGAGTGGAAGACTATAATAGGCCGGTGTTGTCTACGCAGAGATGAATTCCAGATTTGCCATTGATATTGCGTTGGAGCCCTTGAAATGCCCGATCAATTGTCGTACATTGCCATCACTTGACGACAGCGAGGGCGAGGGCAAGGGCGAGCAGCCCCGTGTCGCGGCGCTGTGTCAGGGTTTGGGGAAGCGCGACGCTGGAGACGAATGTTCGCATGACGCGTCGGAGAGCGAAGATGTACGTTTGAGAGGCGTCTCGTCGGGTACAGACGAATCTCAAGCGGAGGTTACAGGAGAGTGCCCTTGCCACGAAACCAACGCATATTATGCTGGCACATATTGGTCGACTGACCCCGTGGAAGAAGATAATCTCATGAGTAAACTAGCTCCGTTCATCAAGCAACAGATGGAAGACGCAGTTAAGTCTACCGTTCTTCCTTTGATCTCGGTTCTGCGCAGCCGGGAGGTGGACGAGCAGAGGCATCGAAAGAAGATGCTGGCCCTAGAGAAACAGAAGCTGGCCCTGAAGCGGGAGAAATTGCTCTCCAAACGCCGCGGTGTTCGGCGATCCAGAACAGCGAGTCGGAGGAATCTCGTGGTGCCCCAAAAGGTCTAATGCAGCTAGTTTAGTGTGGTGCCAGTGTTCTTGTCGAAATCAATCAGCCACCTAGTCTTGGTTGTTTCAGTATTCTCTGTGGCTTCTGTCGTAGTCGGTCCACGCTAATTTGGGTAGATTAGTCTGTTATGGTCGGTATTTTGGCAATGTGGAGACTCCAGTTCCAGTCTAGACTAATGTAGTGTTACTTCTTTGTCAATTGTAGTGTACTTCTCGTTGAAATGCTCAATATAACATATCTAACACATAAACCAAATATTTTGATAACCTAAATCGTATATCGTCTAATGTACCCGAACACTCACACGAAGATGAGAGCGTCGACGCGCAATAGAGATTTATATTGCACGTCAAAGGTGCACTGTAGATGTGGTCAGGATGAATAGACTTCATGGAAGTCGTCACGTAGACAAGTTCGTCATGACCCGTCAACATCCCCCTGCACTTGGAGACTTCGATGATGAGAAGATCCGATCAATGGTCGAGGAAATTGAATAGGAGACACACACAGAGAGAAAGCGGCAGGGCCAAGGATGGTTGACAGATGGCAGGAGCCGGAGATGTCGACGGTAAGTAACCAAGTTGGGTTGGTAAACGTGTGTACGATTAGGGTTGAAGAATAAATACTGATAGGAGAGGGTTTGCAGGCTTGTGTGATTTGGTTTGGCTTGTGGGCAGCATTGACGGTGTTGCACTGTATGTTGGATGCGCTATTGACCGTGGTTTCAGTCTGGGTTCATGTAGACGACAACTTCAACCACGAGAATAGCAACGTGGGAGAATCCATGATTCCCAATGGAGAGGTTGAGTCGTCGGAGATTAAGAGAGAAGGCATGTGCTACGCTGTCCGTAGGTGGCGAAGGCCAAGAATCTACAACAGTTGGCCGGAACGTGACGTGCGAGTAATAGGGTTCAAAGGAGCCATCTTTACGAGCTTCAAATTGTTGAAAGAAGCTGAGAGGTTTGCCTACGAGGTTGAGAGGTTATGTGTTTTGTTTCCTAAAACTCTAATATACTAATATGTTGAATTCCGGTTTCATCCTTGAGCTTCGTGAATCTATGTTTGTCCAAGGGTTTTGTTAGTATGTCTGCAAGTTGTTTGCCAGTTGGGATGTAAAAGAGGTCCACAACACCAGTGAGTACATTTTTTTCTTACGTAGTGTAGCCATATCTCCATGTGTTTAGATCTGTCATGTCATACCGGGTTGTGTGCTGATTTGATGGTACTTTGATTGTCACATAATAGTGATATAGAATCAACCTCTTGTCCATGAATGCGAGACATCAATGTGCAAATCCAAATGGCTTCTCGTATACCTTCACCTAATGCTCTTGATTCAACACCAATTGATGATACAACCACGGTGTCTTGTTTCTTTTTATGCCCATGAAATTGGTCCACCTGCTGACTTATACAACCATCCTGGGATTGATTTCAAGTCAATGATACATTTAGCCCAGTCTAAGTCTGTGTAGCCGATCACTGTAGTGTTGTTGTTTTTGTAATAGGAAATGCCAAATTCTATTGTGCCTTTGATGTAGCGATTAACTTGATTTGCCGCCTGTAAGTGTGGGATTCGTGGGCTGTGCATGAAGCGGCTAAGGGTCCCTACGGCAAATAATATCTCAGGTCTGGTATTTACTAGATAGATTAACATCCCAACTATTTTTTGAAAGTTTTAATGTCTACCATTGGAAACTCTTCCTCGTGTCCAAGTTTGATGCCTTCAGCCATGGGAATATGGATGGCAGAGGCTCTTTGCATCATGAAGATCCCAATTGGTTTCCAAATAAATTCCACTCCTAAGTAGAAGTGGATGTTTCTAAGGTCTGTCATTTCAAACCGATTCATGAGTTGGATTTTGATCCATGCCATTTTCCGTAAGTTTAAGCATGTCAGTAGAAGATCATCTACGTAGAGAACCAATAATACTACCCTCCCAGAATCTCGCAGGTAGTAGAGACTATAGTCCCAATCGAAAAAACCCAATGAGAAGCCTCCATACGGGCAACTCAAAGCCTACTCTTTGGTCGGTACAATGATAAGCGTTCACATGGTCAATCGGTTGAAGAGCATCCACCACCACCCACTACTATCCAATTAAATCCCTATCAAAAAAATATTTCTCAGCCACTTATCAACCAGCTAATGAAAATTCAAACTGATTCTCAACCGCAACATCAACACAAACCAAACATTAACCACACTATAAACTAAACATAAATTAAACACAACCTAAACATAAATCACATATCAACCACGCCTTCACTAATATTAATCACAAGTATTTAATTAAGTATATCCACAAGACGGCCCACATCACGACACCGTAATCTTTGCCACCGAACAACAATTAGTCTTTGAAACAAAGTCTTGAAAAATTCACATTGGCCAAAAATCTTCAAATGGATTCTTCATCGTTGGAAAATAACGCCAATAAACATTTGCCCTTGAAATCACTACAAATTCTTGGAACTCGAGGATATATGTATAAAAACTTTGAGTCCAAGTGTTGTCACGATGTGCATACTTGATATTATTGATATTGCCAATAATTTCATCCTCAGAAACTTCATCTCCATCCTCAATTTCTAACTCGTTTCTACTATCATTATGTGTGGACGAAGACTCAATATGAGCCCTTTATCAATGTTGAGCTAAAGTATGAAGTCTCCGACCACGAACGCTTCTAGGACCCAAGGTATACTGAGGTTTCAAAGTCGTCCCCACTCCATCATGCCCCACCTCAATTTCTTCATAAAATCCATAGTCCCTTGTCGAGGCCGTCTCTAGAAAACAAGCCCCTCCAACCAAGTCTAGAAAATGTTCACCTTGAAGAGAACCCCATTGTTCTCGATGTATTTGTTGCTTCCAAATGCTCCCAAAGCTCCCACCACTTCCTAAAGCTCTTAGTTGCTTCCCCCACTCCCGGAAGCTTCTCCTTGTTCTCCGCCGCTCCCAATAGCTTCATATTGCTCTCTGCCATCCCTAGCCATTAGAGCCGTTGGAGTACTTGTCCCGCTTTGTTTTTGAGGAATATTGTCGGAGCTCTAGCGGCCACCATAAATCCTCTACAGACCTCAATTCAAGGTTAGAATATGGACCTTCATCAAACTCATCATCTTCCAAATCTTCACAGCTTGGAGCCCTTCCTTCCTCTTTGACTTCTTCGCTATCAAAATACTTCTCATCAAAATGGCCAATACATTGAGTTTCATTATAGTGAGAATTGTCACTGACAAAAACTGGCGGCATAGGAAGAGGTGTTGGGTGCTCGAAAAGTACATCTGGAGCATTTGAAAATGTCGGACTTTCAGATGGTGGAGTGGTGGATGTTGTTGCAGATTGAGTAGACAATCTGCAACTCCATCGCACCGATAGCCCATCCCATGCAAGCTACAAGAAAGCAATGAAACTCCATGTTATAATTAGATTAGCAATTTTCCACTTAAAGGAAGATTGGAAGGGACACACTTGTACCTCATTTCTTGAATGTGTTGCTTTCTTTCTAAGCATTTGCATTGATGATGAAGATAAAGAAAAGATGGAAATAGAGGTGTCTATCACAAGTTCGTACTCTTGTTAAAAAAAATATTCTTCATTCTCAAAGTGGCTAGCAAACAAGGGACACATTTCACGAAATGAGATAAGGTAACCCTATGGCAATCAACCAAAATTCATAACCAATATTTATAAAATTAACCCTATATCCAACCCACTTCCATCTCAATATCACCCATTCAGCTCCAAATGAAGGTTGGCCATTAGGCAAGACCCCTTAGTTTTGATCAGCTTATGGGGGGTACCTATTGGCAGCCACCAGCTAAACATAGGAGTACACTTTGAAAATTCATAACTACTTCACATTTCATTGGAAAAATATAAAATCACTTGGGTTGAAATTGTAATTCTATTGGGTATCACTGAAAAAGTTAATGTGTTATTATTTGTTCTCTCCATATATGCACATTCCTAACTTGTCGGCTATGGGGGGTTTACCTTAGTTGTAGCTTGAATTTACAGAGCTCACTTCAACTGACGCTAGAGTTTCTGTGAAACATGAGTCCGATTCAACCAAAACTATACAAGAAGCTTGTGCGCATGCCCACATCAGAATCAGAGGTGCGCTTTGCATCATACAACACCATGAGACTTTCCATGAGGAAATATTCAGGAAGGGAATTGTAAACAATATTGTTTCCAAGAAATAGAAAATTCAAAATCATATCAAAACGCATAATAATGCACTAATTAGAACTGATGTGGTTTACCTCATGTTTGGAGAATACAAAGTGTTTTCAATCTACCAATCATTTGGAAAGAAGTAAGTTTTGTAGTATTTTCCCTACAAATTGAACTAGGTAATGATGACAATGCCTCCGATAAGCCAAACACATTCACATATGGATTTCTTTCATTCCAATACTGTGATAAAATCCATCCACGTGGAATGCACACCATCAAGCTGTTGAACTGCATGATAACCAAACCCATGAGCATTGGTTGGCCCCCATCTTCAATATCCAATATTGTGTGCTTTCCAAATAACAACATAATTGAGTGTGATCACATGTAATTGGAGAACATGAGCCGAGCTGAGCGGAACATGAGGTATACCTGAGTTGGATAATAGACTCCTCGCAATTCAATTCCAGGAAAAGTCAGGGTTGAGTTTGGTTTAGGGAACGCGTAGGGAATTGATTGGAACCAAAAAGTTATGGAAAACTTGGCCTCCGCCGTCATGTGTCCCCACTGGTCAGACGCCATCCGTATTTGACATCAATTCTCAGCCGCATCTGTTGACGTGCCACGATGTCGTGGCATGATGTTGTGGCCTGACAAAAGGCTTGCCTACTTTGTTGTTAGGCTTTCCTACCTGCCGTGGCCTACAATTGCGGCAACGATCCCTCCCAACTACCCTGTTGCTAGTATTGAAACCCGTTGCTCCATAGTCCAAAACAAAACTTGCCCCAATTGACAGCCTAGCTAAAAATCAAAGAGATTCAACTTGCCCGTGCTGCCCTTTCTCCCCTAGTTTCCAAAAAAATCATCATAACTTCTCAATTGTCAATCAGATTTGGACAAAATTTACATACCCGCAAAGCTCGTGAGACCCATTATCTCCAATAAATTTTTCAAAAAATCTTGCCTAAAATCAAAATCATAGGGACCTGCCCAAACCTTCAAGAGTCCCCCAGAGGGACTCTTGGGAATTTAGGGGTTAACCTAATTTTTGATTTCAAGTGTAAAAGCATCTAAATAAGAAGTTGTGACCCATGGAATCAAGTTCCTAGTGCACTTTGAAATTCTCAAAAGTTGTTACATTTACAAGAGCTACAACAATTTAAAGTTCCAAGATTTAGTGTTCCGAAAAATACATTACATAACATGCTTTTCTATCGTATTTCTTTGTGTATAAGGGCCTATTTACACTAGAGGCCGAAGCCATGGGAAATTTTCTTCAGCCAATTACATTGGCCAAAATTGATAGGTCCCTAAAATTTGACTTTACATAAGACTTCTCAAATCCAAAAGTTGGATGAAGGCAAAATAAGGTGGACGGTAGTTTTTGCCTACATGGCAGCAATAGTGACGACCTTTAGAGGCTGCCGACTTTGCATCCAACCACGTCAAAGAAGTAAACCTAACAGAGAATCCAATGGTCCGTGATGCTAAACCACTATTTCCAGCCCAAAGGTGAGATTATGTGATTTCTTCAACATTTATTCACTACAATCCTTTAGTCAATGTGATTCATGGCCTCTTTTAAGTCCACACTACTTCCAAAAGCCATGGCTTCAAATGATTGGCTTCTCATTGAAAAGTCTTTCGAAGTTGGGACCTTGGCAAGACTTTTGGATTTTTGCAGCCTTTGGCTTCTAGTACAAACAGGCCCTAAGTGCAAAAAATATACCAACTACAGTATAATGTTCATAATAATTTATTTATTTTCCATAAACATCTTATGGTAAGTTGAGCTTTTGTGATTATTGTAAATTCTCAAGGGTCAAATCTTTGAAAAATCATAAAAATTTCATTTTGTAGCCAAAAAATATGAAAAATCCATGACAACTAGAAGACATTTGAGAAAAATATCAAAATATTAAAATTATGAATTTAGCAATGTAAAATTGAGGCTAGAAGGGCATGTTTGACTTTTTTGGAAATGACTAAATATAGATTTTTTGTTGAAGGGTTGATGGGCTGCTATTTATATTCTAATATGGACCATGGTCTGCTCTGGTCAACGCTCCAATTGTAGGGTCCTCTAGGAAAGGAAGTCCACGAATTGGCCTTTGGGTTGTGTAAGACATTTTCCTCTTTGGCCTTGAATTTGGCCTAAATCTATTTTTGCTTCAGGTTGGTTTGAAGTTTGCTTGGCTCGTGGCCCCTCTGTAAAGCGCCCCTAAATTGTTCAATTATGAGAGCACATGTGCATTTTGTGAGCCCTCCGGTCACCCCAAAAGTATTCCATCAACTATAACGTTTTAGAGCGTGGCTTTTTGCGTTCCATGCAAGAAGACGGTCTTTGACGAAGAAATGGCAAAGGCTCTTTCTTGATAATACATATCGATATCACGGTCTACCAGACAATACTATTTTTGATCAAAGACCGTAGTGTATATCAAAATTCTACAAATCCATTTTTAAGATATTGAAGGTGGATATCAAATTATCTTCTAATTTCCATCCTCAAACTAATGGTCAAACAAAATGAGTGAATCAAGTTTTGAAGTAGTATCTATAATGCACTATTAACTATCAACATGATGATTGGACTACATATTTACCATCAGTGGAGTTTGCATATGATAATACTCTTCATGCTTCAATTCAACCAACATCATTTTATATCAACTATGATTATCATCCAACACATTATCATCAACTGTGATGGCTAGGATTCTTAAAAAACACTTCGCATTAAGTCTGGTAATGCTCTCGAGCCTCCGGCTACCTATTCTTTAGTCCCTTGGCAGGTCAAATTCGGAAAACGAGAACCCGTCAAGCCCTTATCTTTGCAGGGTCCGATTAACGCGAGCTCTAGCTGTGCAGAGAGTGCGATATTCAGCTGCGCGTTGTTTGGCATCGGTTGCAGGTTGAGAGAGCAAGTCCCCGACAGTGCACCCGACAAGGGTTTCGAGGTTACTCTACGATGGCTCTCCACTGCAGAATTCGTTCGCATTCTGGGAGGAAATTGCATAGACGTACTAGTCATTGTTGGGCGCTGAAGCCCATCGTCGGGCGCTGCGCAAAATTCTGTGGAGATCCTGTGTGCTTGGATCGCCTTGGCTCAGATATGTGAACACACGGGGATGTCGCTACTAGGATGCGCGAAGGCGCTGTTACGCCGGTAGGTCGCTTCGAGGACGATCGAAGTTCCACTTTGCGGATCGCTCTCTAAGAAGAATGGCGACTACTTCAGTTCTCAGCGAGTCAGTATTCCGCTTTCACGCTTCAGAGACTGCTTCGGAGGACGGTGTGGCCGTTAGGTGTTTTGTGCGTCCAAAGGTTGGTGAGCACGGTAATCCGTCGCAGAGTAACAAACCCAAGTGCACCCCATTATTCGACCTTGAGGGCTCACATCATACTGCTACTCTGAAGGTTAGCATTCTTCGCTTGATTTCTTTGGCTTCAATACCAAGGTTAATTTGAACTTTGAAGATTGTAATTGATTTGAACCGCCCCGTTTGATGTGATGGTGCTGTTTCGCAGGTTCCTCATGATGTCCCTGGGATGGCAGTTTATGGGACTGGCAAAGTTGTTGTTCCTCTGGCGGACGACAGCATCTCGGACTTGGTGGTGAGCTTTCCTCTTATCTAGAGTATTTACTTTCGCCAATCGCCTCTTTTCCATACCAGAAGCTCTGGACGCTTCTGGTGTGGACGTCCGGATGGTCCCAGTGGGTGACATTTTGGTGTACTGTGCAACTTTCAGTGGATTCAAAATTACTCCAGATGACTGTATTTACGTCTATACACACTGTGGTTTGACGTGACAAGTCCATGTTGCCTTTGTTAGAAATTGGGGTTAGAGGTTGTTTACTTCATGCATACGTGCTTTGTCACACTAGTCATGTACATCCTCAATTCTTCAAAAATTTAGAAACCAACATATTTTAAAATTCGACTCTAAACACGTTTGGTTAAAATATTTCTGAAAAATAAGAATTGGTATCGAGACCTCTCGAAAATACTGGGCCTAGTGTATATAGTCAATATACAACAGTATGTAATGCTTTCTCTTCTCAACGCTTCGCTGATGTGTGCTTGCGTGCCCACCGCTCTGTTCTGCAGAATGATGCCGAGTGGGTCAACCTTCGGGACGAGTCTCCTACGAGTGTAGCTTATCGATTGGCAGTTTTAAGAATTCCGAATGGTGAATACTTTGGAGTGTTGGCTGACGACCCGGCGGATTGCGAGGTGAGTTTCTTTAATGATCGACCGTATCCTTGGTCTTTCCATTCCAGATCTGGTCATCCAACTTTGGCAACATTACTCTGTTGTATTGGTGCAGATCAGCTTGACGGCAGAACCATCTCTCAGGATTGTCGGACAAGCTCCGTTCGCAGTCATCACGTTTGGACCGTTTCCCACAGCACAAGCGCTCGAGGCTGCACTTGGAATGTACGCCCGCGATTACGGTAATATGCTGGCCTATACTGAACCTCTGCAATCAACAGATCGACGATGGGATACGTAAAATTACTTTCTTCGAATCCAATAGTTGTTATCAAGCCCGCACGCTGATGGGTATTACCGTGGCAGGTCCAAGTTTGCAATTGCCCTCAAAGCTTCCAGATTTTCATCAACGCGGACTCAGTGAAACTCCAGCACGTGAGGTACAACGCCAGTAATCATTACAGTTCTTTCGCAGTAATAAAGCTTTGTTGCCGTAGGCACATAGCAGGATCGTCACATCGCTGACGAATAATTTATTTTTCAAAAATAAGGTTTGTCAAGACGAATGTTCTCCAGAAACCCATTTTTTCCCGCAAATTTTTGTTTTTGAAAAATAATTTCCCAAAAATTTCATGATTTATTTTCAGAATTAATTGGTGATGAACCTGCTATGTGGCTACGGTTCTTGCGTCAAAAAGAAAAAGAAAAAGGAAAATGAGAGCCCAGCACCTGAGGGACAACGCCAGTAATGGATCCAGCTACACTACTGTACTGTACTTCTGAAAGAGAATGTAGAGATAGTCCACTCTTGTACACAACATTATCACCCCACCCTGGATCCCTCACTACACGAACTCTCTTGATCAGATTCCTTGTTTTCATTGAATTGGGTCTGCGGAATAATACTACAGGATATTGCGCTTGGAGATGCTGAACCGCAAGCAGCAGGTTTACCGATGGCAGCTGATGGTCTAAATTGTGGAGACAAAGCTAGGTAAGCAGAACGTGTTAGAGTTCAAAGAGTTTCACATGTATACACGTACGTCAAGTTGCACAATGGGAGTTGCAGTACTGTACGATCATAGCTTGTTGTGCATCATTTGCTTTTTTGTCAAAAATCTTTCTCCCTAATCTAATTCATGAGCTAATTGATGACAGTTTCAACTGATAACGACTAACCAGTTGACAGCTTCAACTAATTGTTCAAAGATTTCATTTGAAACACATGAATTTTTATGAGTATCCTTTTAGTCAAAAGTTAATGCGGGTATATGGAGAATATGTCCCATGATTCTCATATTTTTGCAATTTTGAGTTGAGTCCCAACCTGAACTATCTAAATTATTGCAATCATGCATGAATCTGAAGCAACTTGAATCTTCATTTATATTGTCTAGAAAATAAACTTACATAACAAGTGCTTCATGTTAATAGAAACCATGTGAATAGAAAGTGATATTGCTATTCTGAAATTACTGCACGAACTTTGTGCAGCACTAAAATTTGATTGGAATAAGGTTGGTATATGATACCAAAGCTTCTGAATTCCACAAAAACAAGGAAGTGTGATTACATTCAAATAAATATGGATGCGGGGAAATATTATTTCCCTAGCTAAAAGCTAACATCGGTTTTGGTTTCAAGGGTATAAGTTTCATCTACGTCTCATTTTCCTGTTACCTTGAGTTCATCTGTTTTTTGGACACTGAAGCTTGAGATATGATTTTTATTCAATAATTATTAAAAAAAAATCTATTTATTTATTTTAACAATTTGCTTGGGTGTGGAAGACTTGTATAGAAATCAGATTATGAATGAGCTTCTTGGATTTGACCTGACAGTGCTTCGGGGGCGCCGGAAGATGAAGTTAAGCACCCATTGATTGAAGATCACCAGGTATTTCTTACTCTGCTAGAGTGCGGAGCAATGACGACCTTGTAATGCACCGATATAGTTTCATGTGCAACGTTCTACTTCTCTTCCAACCTTAAATTTATTGGCTATTAGCATCACATCAACAAGCATGTTTCGTGTCAGAATGATATAGGGTGCAATGTCACGATGATAAGTGTCAAGTTCATGTGGGATATAACACATGTATAATGACAATTTCAATGTCAGCTTAATACCATAAGTAGAGAGCAAGGTAGTCAAGTCTCCGATGAAATTACTACTTCCACATAGAATTTTTGAAGTCTCAAGGTGGCATGTGTTGCTTTTTGTTGAAGAAATAAATCATTTTATGATGAACTTGCTTCCTACTCATTGTATTTGTGACGATGGAATGAATATGATATGAAAATGACATAAAAAGGACAATTCCTTCGAAATGATATTAAAATGAAATGCAATCAAAGTGACATAAAATGGCATAGAATCTGAATGACGTTAATTTCCAATATCCAAGTGAATGACCAGAGAGTGGTTGGATCATTTCCAACTACGAAATATGTTGTAGGGAAAAGGGTAACTGTCCCCCCATTGCTTGTTGCTTGTTTCTAACGAAATATTTATCTGTACGTGCAGCTGGGAAGTGTCTGTGGTTGCGAATTAGGGGAGCTGGACGGAGGATTATGTATGCATAGTTGGCCTGATTTAGTTTCGAGTCAGACGGGCATGCCTGACCCGCCTGAGCAGGTGGTATTTTTCATCTGATGCTAGTCTGAAATGTAGATGTTTGGTAAATGCATGATCCCTTTTCAAGAAGCTTTGCTGTTTGTAACGTAATGATATTCAATGCATTCTCGGGCTTGCTTATGTTTTGCTCTTGTCTTACATCTCGTTTAGAGTGCGAGCCATTGCCTCGGAAATGTCGCACTTGCACCCCATGACAACTTGAGCTGAAATTGTTTTCAGATTCTGCTTGAAGACAATTTTGACTGGACCTACGAACTTCAGGATTCCGCTCAACACCAACCATCTTCAGATCTCCCATCTCAAGTGCGATCTTGGGTTCGGGAAAGCACGTCACGTGTTCGTCATGACTGGAAAACTTCAACCTTGGACGAATTATGTCAAGCAAATATTTATCCGCCTCCCGCTCCGCGTCCTGCAAGCTCTAAAGGTGACTCTTGCCCGGAGCTTTCCAACTCAAATCTTGTGGACCACGACATTGCCTTAGTCGCAGTTTGCGGAGAAAGTGCAGACCGGCTGGTTTGTTTCTGTGTTGGGAACAACTCAGGCCATTTAGAACTGCGCATGGAAAATCCCGCGGGCAAGGTCTTTCGACATCTGCTACCTTCAATATACTGCATAAGCCGTGTGCAGCTTATGAACCTCAGGCTGGACGCTGGAGAAGATTACAAGGTTTTTCTTGTTGGAAGTACCTCCCAAGGCAAGGTCATAACCTTAGAATACAGTTCAGAGTCCGGTGTATTTGCTCCCTTGCCGGATCCACCAACACATTTTTTGTTCTCTGGTTACCAGAACGGCGCGTACTACAAGGATCCCGAAGGTAGTGAATTCCTGTTTTGTGTTGCTAAACACCCGGGCACTGAGTATATAGTTTTGAAACATGACCTTCTACAGGAAGCGTGGGAGGGAATTTCCCTACATCGTGCAAGAATTAGAATTCACGACACCATCTCTCGCATCACCAATGCACATTTCGTGCAGTGTGGCGGGTCTGTCTATCTACACAGCGAACAGGAGGTGCCCAACGTCGAGGTCATCGAGAAGGGGGTTAACAAGAAGAAGAACAAGCAGAATTTCAGTGTCATCCACAAACTGAATCTGGATCACTTGAAACGTGTTAAGTGGGAGGAGGAAAAGCTAGACAAGATAAAGAATCACAGGGATAAGAAGTGGGGCGCGGAGGAGATCATGACTCTTTTGAAGGTGACGATAGAGTCACTGCAGAACCAGCCGACAGATGGCCGTACTAGACGCATAAAGTGGGCCGAAATTTCTGATGTCCTTCGAAACAGATACAATATTAACAGAAGCTCTGGGGCATGTCAGAGGAATTGGGATACACTGCAGAGAAGGACAAACGAAGTGGACAATTATGTTAAGGTGAACAATATCTCTGGGACAAGTAGCAGCTGGGCTATTTGGGATATGAGTGATGGGGACAGATCCAGGAATAAACTGCCACCGTGTAAAGAGTACACCCAGGACACCTATGATACATTCAAGTCGATTCGGGATCTGAAATCTAGACAGCAAATTGATGAGAAACCCAAACAGGAGAAGCCATTGCCATCACAGGATACAAGCGCTGCACCTTACTCATTTTCTCTTCAAAGCGATTCAACTTGTACAACAAACGCTGGAGCTTTCACATCTTCTCTTCTCAACAATTCAGCGATTACACCAATTACTCCTTCCCGGACCCCTTGGTCATCTCGTCCTGGGGCTTCGACAAGCCAGTTGTATGAAGTTGCACTAAGTGAATTGGAGACTGTTGTGGGGGAGAAGGCAGACACAAACAAGTTGATCGCACACTGCGCAGAGGACAAAATCCAGCTTTTACGCGTCAATCATAACCAGCAGGATGAGGATAAAGACGAGGAAGACGAGAAGACGAAGAATGAGCTCTGGCATAAGTTCTGGGAGGAGGGTGAGAAATTGAGGAGGCATAGGAAGGATCTCAAGACGAAAATAAAGGACCCAAGTAACAGTTTGGCGTTGAAGCGTGAGTACAGGACAGATCTGGATGAAGTGCGGAAAGAGAAGAAGAAGATCAAGAGGGAACTGGAGCGGCTCGAGGAGAAGAACAAGACGTAACTTCCGAAGCAGCGTGCACTTTGACAGTTGCAGGTACCATACCATTCTAAAGCGAAGCTTTTTGTACCCCTACTAATAAAGCTACATCATAGACACTTTGATTCTTTTGTGTTCATAGGATTGACTAATAGTTATTTTATTGGGATATGAAGTACGGTATACCGAGGGGCATATACAGCACTAAGCTTCAAGGTTGTGAATGATCACAGGCGGCTTTGGAGGGGCTTGCTGCACTGTCGCAGACGTTTCCGCCACTTCGCCGACAGGTTTTGAGGACCTTGCATTCTTTCAAGATTATGTGCAATGCCTTTCACAGTTTCTTTGATCCAGGCTGATTGCAATCCTTGTTGCCTATTCCTCCCCAAGGGCTTTGGTCATTGTAAGTTGCTACCTACATGAAGTGATACTTCAGTGGCCAAGGTAGGCCACTTCAGTGATATGATGTATTGTATCATATTACAGCTCATGAAAGTTTTGATTAGGCTATTGTCAAGCGAAGGGGAGGTGCACAATACCGGTATATGAAGCTGGACGAAAGTTGTTACAGAATATTGTTAGATATTTTCGTTTCATGCATGTGCAGGGATCATGATATGAATTACTCGTAGCCTGTGCTGGGGAATCCATCATCCCTTGTATTTTTTGAGTGTACAATGATTAGTACGTTTGTCCACCAGTTCATTCAGAATCTGCAGAAGATTTCATCAACCTCATGAACAAGTCAAAGTGGAGGACGTTGTGCTTGTAGTGCAGACAGGCTAGATGTCACTTTCCAGTTCCTAAAAGGATCCAGTAGATTGCATTCGACAAGCAGCTGTAAGTTGGTCGCAATTCACAGTATCATTATGCAATATATTGAAGCGGAGCACCTGAATGAGTCATTCTCTTGCAGAAAAAATTAGCATAAGTCCTTAGCTATACGGTATTCAACATCGACACGAGCTTGCCTGAATGGCAGCTGAACATGGACTGCCTAGCTTTCTCAGGAATGGCCCATGCCAGCACTTTTTTCCAGAGAAAAACCACCACCTCTGCTCTACCAAACCAAGTACTCGGTAAACATTGCCCACTTGAACTACAATAATGGAGGGTGGGAAAACTAAGCTGAAGCCTTGCCATCCATTCTGATACTCAATTCCCTTACTAATTGACCCTGTGCAAGCCTTCTAAAAGTCAAATCTCATTGCGTCAAAAATGGCTCATTGCTCTCTTGTCTACACACTTTGTTAGACCCCTATCTCCTCTATTCCAAAATTCAATAACTGATTGCACACTTGATTGGAGCATCAGTCAACTAGCTTGAGG